>CM052436.1:127729843-127887577 GCA_028533085.1 Varecia variegata
GTTAGGCTGACGCCACGGCACTCACTCTAGCCCAGGCAACAAAGCGAGACTCTGTCTCAAAAAAAAAAACAAAAAAAAAAACAAAGTAGTAAGGGTCCTTGACCTAGAACTTTATACCCAATAAAACTGTTGCAAGTTGAGGTTGCTAGGAAGCAGATGCGGAGATGGAGACTAGCATTTGGTATTTCTATTAGGGATCAACACCTGTGGGGGATGGGAAAGAAGCAGATTGTGCAGACAGGAAAGTTGGGCTACAGTGGAACCCTAGCAAAGGCTCCAGCTGGCCCCAAGAGGAGCTCTGAGGTCGGACGGCCCCTCAGGGCTGTCCCACTCTGTGGTACGTGGTACTGAATCTATACTCCCACAGGGACCAGTCATGGGTGCCACACACAGGCAGTGCTCTCTAGCTGGGGCAATTTCAGGGGAAGGCTAAGATAAGGTTGCCAGTAGCAATTCCTAGATGCTGGGGGAATAAGTTCTTTAGTCCTGAGGGGGAACTTGGAGCCACATCTCAGCATCCAGCACAGAAACGAACTTCCACTCAACAAATATTTATTCATTACCTGCTACGTGCCAGACCCTTTCTAGGCACTTGCCATGTATCAGTAAACAAAAGAAATAAAAATCCCTGCCCTCATGCAGCTTATATTCTAATGGGCAGTCAAATTCTAACAAGTAAGGGTAAATTATATAGTTAGGTGTCAATCGCTGTCTGGCCAAGAAAATCAAAACCATTCCAGAATTTTCAAATAGAAGGTGTTTTATACAGGGGATTAATTAAAATGTTGAAAGAATAGGAGAGCCAAATAGAATGTAAAGTAGGTACCTAGAGTTAGCAACATCAGGAAGCTGCTACTACCTCTAGTGCAAGAGGGACAAAAGGAAGAGGCAGGTTTACCAGAGCCAAGAAGCTGAGGCCATTGTGGGTGTGGGGGGTGGCTAGAGGCTCAATGTGGGCAGCTGGGAGGTGCTGGACTTCAGAGGAAGGGAATATATAGAGGCAGATGGAGCCAGGGAGGGGACATAGATGCTGTGGGAGGTGCCTCAAGAAGCAGAGAGAGGAAACGAGGTACCCCAGCCTTGCCCTTTCTCCCACCCTCTGATTTTCTGCCAGTGCCTCCCATTGGTGGAGCCTCCCAGAAGCCAGAGGGCAGGGCAGCCTGGGAAATGTAGTTCCCTGTGATGCTGGGCCAGGCGGGGGAAGGCTGGGGATGGATCCCAGCGCAAGCCGCCTTTGAACAATGTGTAGTGCATTGGAAAGTGATAAATTCTATGTGAAGCAGAAAAAAGTAAAGAGAACTGAGGGAGCTAGAGTGGAGAGGGACAGTCAGGTCAGGGAAGACCTCACGGAGAAGGCAACATAGAGCAAGAGTTTTAAGTGAGGGAGTTGGCCGAATGATTGTGTGTGGGAAGAATGCAGTGCATCAGAGAGAGAGGAGCTAGAACTAAGGCGCAGAATGAGCCAAGCTGCCGCCTGGCCGTGTCAGAGCAAAGGTGAGCTGGGAAGGGAGCTCACCCAGTGGACTACCTGCGTGGCTAAAGGTGTGGGCAGACAGGAACGGCGCCAGGTCACACTGGCATCGTCAGAAGTTTGACTTTTACTCTGATGTTAACTTCGGGAGACGTCACACAGCGTTAGTCTAAGAAGGAACATTCGAATAAGTAGTTGAACATTAAAACAATTGATCTCATGAAGACAGAGAGTAGAATGATGGTTACCAGAGGCTGCAAGGGTAGTGGAGGAGGGGGGATAAAGTGAGGATGGTTAATGGGTGCAAAAATAGAGTTAGCTACAATGAACAATATTTGATGGCATGACAAGGTAACTATAGTCAACCATAAATTATGGTATACTTTAAAATAACTAAAAGAGTGGAAGTGGAATGTTCCTAACACAAACATAAACGTTTGAGGTGATGGATACCCCAATTACCCTGCTTTGATTATTACACATTATATGTCTACATCAAAATGTCATATGTGCCCTATAAATGTATATAATTATTATATGCCCATAATAATTAAAAATAACAATTTTTAAAAATTAAAACAAGTAGTTTAAATGCAGCTCTTTCAAATGGTGGCCTGAAAGCACACTACCCACAGGCTCTCTCTGAAGGAACTACTAGACCTGTACTAAAGCAAGAAAAATTAGTTTAGGGGGAAGTGGAGAGATGCAGTGGTGAGTAAAATCCAGAGCTGTCTACGTAAGTATTGAAGACATGTTTTAAAAGAATGATCTGGAATGAGAATTCTGGATGATTCAATATGGAGGTAGGGCAGCAGGTGGTAGGGGGAGTTGAGAGGCATAAAAGCACATTACAATTCCTGTCTTGTTTGGTGGGAAGATATACTGAGACCTTATTAGAAAAATGTATGTGGGTTGAACATTTAAAGCTTAAAATTAATGGTTAAAAGTTCAAGGATAAACCACTGAAAAGAATATAGAACTTTCTAACTAGTAGAAGAAAAAACTGGAACTAAAGAGACTTAATTCAACAAAAGGCAGGAAAGAGGTGTATGTGGGGGTGTGGTAGAACTGTTGTAAGAAATGGAAAAAAAATTAGAAGGAATATGTTAAATACAGAGTTACCATGGGACCCAGCAATTCTACTCTTAGGTATCTACCCAAGAGAAATGAAAACACATGTCCACACAAAAAGTTGTACACAAACATTGGTAGCAACATTGTTCATAATAGCTGAGAGGTGGAAACTACTCAAATGTCCATTGATGGATGAGCGGATAAACAAAAGATGGTATGTCCATATACTGAATAGTATTTAGCCATAGAATAAAGTACTTCAAAGGAATAAAGTACTGATACACACCACAGCATAGATGAAACTTATATTATGCTAAGTGAATATATTATGCCAGTTATATATTGTATGATTCTATTTATATGAAATGTCTGGAATAGACAAATCTATAGAGACAGAAAATAGATTGGTGGTTGCCTGGGGAGGGTGGGCGGATGAGGGATGTGGGAATAATAGCTAAAGGGTAGGACTAGAGAGAGAGAGAAATGGACAGATCCACAACAGTGACAGAATGATTGATTTCTCCAAGTTGTTCTCACTATTGGGTGTGGTAGGTTCCCCTGCATCTTTTGCAGGGCCTGGCATGGTATGAGCCATTTTGCTAATTTGTTTGTCAAACACTGATGGAGCACTAGGAAGTGCTGGGCACTGATGATGCAACAGTGAGTGTGATGGACCCAGGCCTGACCTCACGGAGCCCTGGATGGTCACGGTCACTTGGGAAGTGTTCACTGACTGAGAAACCCTGGGAAATGTTTAATCAGAATGGACCTCCAATGCACAGGATGTGTGGGCATGACCTCAGCAGAGAGAAAACAAGGGCTTCTGCTTTAATCATGTGTTTGATGCTGGTGACATGGCATGGATTGTCTTTATTATCTTTGGAAACGTCATAGTCTACTTTCTATCTTGTGTTTCACATGACTTGAGATAGAGGCATCTTCACAATCATTAGCAAAATGTTTAAAAAACAAGGGCTACAATGTAGTCAACAGAGGAACAAAGATGATGAAGATTTCTCTGGTTTGATTAGAGTTGTGCTTGGCCAAGATTCAGTATATTTTGATTTATATGTGGAAATGCAGATTCAGGTGTCTGAAGCCTCCATCCTGGCTCTGTGTGATTTAATTTCTGTGACTTTGCAAAGGTGACTTAGTCCCTCTTGGGTGCTGAGGGTTGTATCGGCTCCAAATACCTTTCACACCAAGTTGGCATCCCTTCAAAGAGAGAAAATGTGAAAAAGCACTTTTTATTATTTTATTTTATTTATTTATTTATTTATTTATTTTTTTGAGACAGAGTCTCACTTTGTTGCCCGGGCTAGAGTGAGTGCCGTGGCGTCAGCCTAGCTCACAGCAACCTCAAACTCCTGGGCTTAAGCGATCCTATTGCCTCAGCCTCCTGAGTAGCTGGGACTACAGGCATGCGCCACCATGCCCGGCTAATTTTTTCTATGTATATTTTTTAGTTGGCCAGATAATTTCTTTCTATTTTTAGTAGAGACGGGGTCTCGCTCTTGCTCAGGCTGGTCTCGAACTCCTGACCTTGAGCGATCCACCCGCCTCGGCCTCCCAGAGTGCTAGGGTTACAGGCATGAGCCACCGCGCCCGGCCTAAAAAGCACTTTTTAGATGGAAGCAAGTTAATAGATTATTTTTCATTACTCCAGCCCAGAGTTTATAACCTGCCTGACCCTAAAAATGAACCCTGGCTGATCTGTTCTTTCTCTAGGGAGTCTGCTGAGTATATGGAGAGAGATTTGTGCCCATGTTGGCTTTTAGGTCTTTCTGCCCCTCTTTCCTGCAAGGGAAGGCTCCTGCTGAGAGCCTGCAGAGCAGCTGGGCATAGGCCATGCTCATTACCACCGGACCCCGCAATTCTACTCCTGGGGATCTACCTAAGAGAAATGAAAACATATGTCCACACAGAAAGTTGCATACGAACATTTATAGCAGCGTTGTTCATAATAGCTGAAAGGTAGAAACAACCCAAATGTCCACTGACGGCTGAACGGCCATGGCTGTCTGGACCTTGAGTAAAGTGACCCAAGTGAAGTCCAACAAGATACCCAAAGACCTAAGTGGCCTGTGTTGAAAGGCTCACAGAGCAAATCAGGTTCCGCTTCGGGAAGTTGGCATCAGCTAGCAGAGACCGAGGCGGACGGTGGGAGGAGGAAGGAGGAGAGAACGCAGTCGGGCTGAACAGGGGCCATGCCAAGCAAAGCCACTGGCGAGGCAGTGCCACGAGCAGGGAGAAAAGGAGACATTGCTGGGGAGTGAGCCAAGTGTCAATCGCATTCAGGTTGGTGAAGGTCAGGTGTGTCTGTGCGTGTCTGTGACAGTGTCACAATTGGCAGCCTCACTGCTTCCTAAGTCTCAGACCAAATTTGACCAAGTGTCCCGACTGTGCTAACAGATGTCTCCCAGCCTGTCTGGAGTAGGAAAAAAGTCTCTCTCTTGCTCTCCCCTGGCAGGTCTGCTGGAACTTGCATAAAAGGAAGCTTCCCAAGCAGATGGGACATCTTAAGGATGGGAGGTGGCAGTGTCCTTAAAACAAAAACCCCGCAGCAGAGGCCTATACACTGAGCCTGGTGCTGGTGGCACAGGCTGTTATGCTTTCTGATTTTCAATGCCATTTCTGTGTCCTCCTAGAGTCCTCCTAACCCATCCTGTTTTAAACACCACTAATGCCTTCAATCAAAACTACTACTAATGCTAATAAACAAATCTGGAAGTGTTGGTACAGACGGGGATACATTTGGTTATACATACATCCCAGTCATCTTGCCGAGGCGTTGCCAAGTCAATCCCACAAAGCACTATAACCCCGGCCTGCGGGGCAGCTCTGGGTTGTGTGTGCCTGTGGCCCCCTTGAGACTCCGTTTTCTCGTGTGAGCTTGCTCACTCTCATGCCTGCACGTGCTCTCAGATCGTGCAGTTTAACGCATGTAAGCTCATTCTGTGTTCAGTGGCCATCTATTGTGCTGCAGTCAACTCAGGCTGGTTGAACATCCATTCTGAACCAGACATTGTGCCACAGAAGTTGATTTAGGGCATTCACAGCTAGAGGAGAGGCAGTTAATCAATTTATTCCTGGTGGTGCATGTCGCCCCTTCTTTAAAACAAGGAGTGCAGAAATGTCTGCTCTTTCTCAATTGAAAATGGGGGGACAAATCTACGCTGTTTCCTTAGTATCCAAAGTGATGAAATATCACCCAGCATACTCCTTTTGTCTGTGCTAGGCTGGACGTCTCCACAGTGGACTTGGCTATTGCCAGGTCTCGGTGAAGCCAGGCATCCAACCATAGGACTGTAGGGCGGGCACCGAGTCGCTCTGCCCTCTCTGCCTGGCCTCCTCCATGCAGAGGAAGGAGGAAGCAGAGAGTTTAAAGAACACGTTCAAGTACGGGGGGCGGGGGGGGAGACAAGTTCCTCTTTAATACGTGGAGTGTGGTCATGGGAGCCAAGCGCCACTGCGTTAGGGATTCATTTATTCATCAAATCGGAGTGCTTCCTGTGTGCTGGGTGCAGTTGCAGGGCACGGTGGACAGCAGTGAATGAGACAGACAGGTGCCTGCTCTCACGGAGACTTCCTAGGGACAGAGGGCAAACACAGAACACGGAGTGTGGCAAAAAGTTGCATCATCTGCTGAGGACAGAGCCAGTCAGTATCCCTAGCTCTTTGCTCTGAGGAACTGACGCCCGCTGCAGGGTTCCTAAGATGAGTCAGTCCAGTAGGCCAGGTCTCTAGCTAGACAAGTCTTCCGGAGAGAACAGGGGTGGTGAGGCTCCCTGACTTTGGATTTGGGCTCCTCTATCAGCCAGGCTTTACTTCCCAGGGGAGACATTTCCTCATCCAAGCTGGACCAAGGCAGGCAAACCTCCAGCTCGGCCCTCTCTGAGGGAGTGTTGGGATATACTACGCAGGTGGTTCCTCTGAGTCAGGCCTGACAGGTTAAGGGGGCCCCTTCTTTCCCAGACAAGACTGTCTCCAAAGGTATTCCAAGAGGCACACATTGTAGCCCTCCAGTCTGTGTCTGAAGCATCGAAAAATACAAATTTTTATTCCTATTGCAGCTATAGGTTTTTCTTTTTTTCTCTTTTATTGCTACACAATATTTTATATACTTATGGGGTACATGAGCGTGTTTGTTACATGCATAGAGTGGGTCATGATCAAGTCAGGGTATTCAGAGTACCCATCACCTGGAATGTTTATCATTTTTATGTGTTGATATCATTTCAAGTCCTGTCTACTAGTTACTTTGAAATATATGCATAATATTGTTGCTAAGTGTAGTCACCTTAGTCTGCTGTCAAACATTAGAACTTACTTCTTCTGACTTTTATTTGGCCTGACTCTTGAATCTTGAGCCAACCTCTCTACCCTACAGCTTTCCCACCTCTGAAATAGAACAATAGCTCGTAGAAAGCAATGACATAACACATGCAAAACTTATGCACAGTGTTTAGTATATAGAGCACATTCCATAAACGATAGCTGCTATTATTAGCTATTGGAGCTTCTAACCTCTCCTGTCAGAGCTGGTCTCCAAAGCAGATGCTAGAACAATGGGCACTCAGAGCTCTCCACTCTGTACCATTCCTCCTCGTGGACACAGAGACACAGACATGTGGCAAGACTGGACACAGCACTGTGACACGACCACCAAGAAGCCCTGCCCTTGAATCCGGGCAGCACTTCTGCTGGTTTAAGGGCTTCCCATCAAATTCCAATCCTTTCCTACTGCTTTTGGCCTTGCTGTTTCTGTAGCCATTAAACATCAAGAGAAGGTCACATACTCATTGTCAAAGATAGATAGCTATGGGATCAGTGAAGAGAAACAGGCCCAGGAAATGAAGAGAAATTGGAGAGAGTGATGAGACCAGCATGTGCGTCAGGGTTGCGTGAGCTGGAAGCCCCAAAGCTTCCACACCTGCTCCTGTGTGGCCTGCCAGGCAGGAGGGCGTTTGGTCCCCTCCGCAGGCACAGGTGGGGATATCCACGTTCACCTGCGGGGAGCGTGACAATCTCTGCACCCACAGCATAGAAAATGATTGGAGTGTGGCACCAGCATTTCAATAGGAGAATTGTGGAACTTATTTTGAAATTGCCTTTTGAACCAAAACAGTGTTCATTATTCTAAGTAATTGGGAGCCATCATTTCATTTGTCCCCACATTCTTGGCCATGGGTTATCGCAGAGCTGTCCAGGTGTCCCTGCCTATGGAGTCGCCCCAGTTTGTCTTCAGCTGCACCTGCACCGACACCCCCATGGTGTCAGCTGGGCAGCAGCACCGTTGGTGTCGGATGGACATCTGCCACCAGGTGTGGTGGCAGAGAGAACTGGAGGAAATTCTTTCTTTCCTTGAGACAACTCAGGGTTTGTGTGAATGGAGGGCAGATAAAAGCCTCAGTACTCTAATGATTCGAATCATTAGACCCCCACAGGCAGGCTGGGAGGGTTGATAGCAAATGAGAACTGCAGAACAAACAAACAAACAAGCACAAAAACCTATTTGAAAAGCTCCTGAAAACAAAGGGGCTTTTGGGTTTTTTTTTTTTTTTTTTTTGGTTTTAAAGGAGAGAGATTCCAAAACATAGAAATTCTCATTTGAGACTTCAATGTAGATAAAGCCATGTTGGCCAGAGACTAGTGCCCTTGCAATATTGATGGAAACATTTATTCCCATCCTAACTATTTTAGATAATTTCATTTGCAGCACCCTCTATGTTTAGTATGCAATTATTTAAGTAGCAGTAAAGTTAATTATCCACCCTATTGACAATATTCAGTATTGACAGTGCTTGGTGTCACTGCTCACACCATTTTGCATTTCATAAATGCCTCCAGATATATTGAAAAAGAAGTCATGACTTTTCAAATACAGGAAAATCAAAATGCCAAGCAAGCATTTCATTGCTTCTCTGAATTACAGATTGTCTGCTGACCCCAGCCATGTGTGCAATGAAGCCTCTCTCTCCACAGTGTAATTACTAAAAGCCAATCAACTTGATTTGTGTTATTCTGGTTCAGTCCAAAGAGAATTTAAACCAAATGTTGAAAACTACAAAGAGAAAGACCAGCCTGTGTATTGGCTGACACTTACATGATCTGATTATCCCCCATACAGACTTCTCTAGGAAAATGGAGAGAGGAAAGGTTGGTAGTCATTTCATCGGAACGATGGCCCCCTGGGTAGGTAGTAGCATTTCCATTTTATGATGAGATAATAGTTTCTGAGTAGTTAAATATCTTGCCTAAAATCACGCAGTAATTAAATAACAAAGGCAGGATTTAAACCCAGGCCTTTCTGACAAAAGAAAACAACTTGATTTTTTTTCACTCCATACCTGTGCTGCCTCACTAATGTCTACTCCTGACTATGAGCACTTCTGCTCGTCACAGCTAAGATGCAGGCTTTGACTTCCTGGGAGATGTTGCTGTGGTTTCACTCTGAGCACATGACAAACATGACAGTTCATACCTTAGCTCAATTAACTGAAAAGTACTGTCTGAAGTAGGAAAGGAGGGTTCACTAGACATCAGGATCAGAGATGCAAGTGCTTCATATTGTAAATCTTGTTTCTAAGAATGTTTTGAAGAAATTGATGTGGATTTCTGGGAAGGCCTCATGTTCCGAGGCAAGGCTGATCCAAGAGAACCTGCATGTTGCGTGCTCCGGTTGGGAATGAGGGAGACTGTTGGCAGTGGGGAGAGCCCAGTACCTACAGCTCATGCCTCTGCTGCAACCAGCCATCCATCCCTGCCACCTCCCACACTCTCTTCCTGTGTCCCCCAAACCTCCTAATGTTCATACATCCTGAGTTTCAGGGGAGGTTGACCCACCTTTTCCGCAGGGGTGGATTTGATTGGTGTTATCAGGGAACTCCTACTCCCTTGTTAGGAAGACACTGTTCTTTAAATTGCAAGAAAGAGGCAGGTCCCTTCTGCCTCTGGCCATTTGCCTGCATGGCCGTAGCAACTGCAGCAGGAGAATCAGAGTTGGATTGAATGAGTTGGAGCCATCGAAGATGCAGACTATGACCTGTCTTCTCTGAGCCCATCCAGGAGCTGCCCTGCTTGTCCTGGATTTCTTTTATGTGAGATAAGTTCCTCGTAGTTGAAGCTGGTTGAATTGCTTTTCTGTTGCCTGCAGCTTTAGGTGTTCTACCTGGTGGGTGAGGGTGAATCCCTGCCATTTTGGAAGGGTGTTGGGGGCAACCTCGAAGCTTTAAAATGCAGAGGGTCCAATCCAGCTGAGAAATACACCTGGATCAAATTTGTGCGTTCCTATGGCAGCCGGCTCCTTATTCCACAGCTAATTTCCAGGGGGCCTTGGGACCCCTCAGATCAGTCCAGTGGCACTGTTTCTAATAGTCCTAAAAGGACTTTTGGTTCTCGGGGAACGTTGTCTTCCAAGCACTTGCCATAATCTGGTGGCTTAGGTTCTCTGATTACACAAATTTTACCTGTCATTGGGAAAAAACAACAAAAAGAATGGGGAAAAAAAAAGTACTTATAATCCTAGCATTAAGACAACTATTTTGGTATATATGCTGTGTTTTTGTGTATGTTTCTGATTCATTTTTCCCCTTTTCAAAGATGTTCTCATCATAATATATATTTAGTTTTATATCCTGTTGTTCAAACTCACAACTGTAACATGAGTTTATTTTCTATGGATCATTAAATGTATTTTTGAAACTTGCTTTTAATGATTGCACATTAATTTATTACATGAATATATAATATTTTTATGTGAAGGATACATTCCTGACAATCTTATATAATTCAAGCTTTACATAATTTAGGGCAATTTTTTTCACAAATAGAAATAATGACAAACACCATTGACAGCCCACCAGCTTTGGACTGTGATTCTTGAAGAACTTAAAACTTGGAGGTGATTTGCATTATGTTAAAACTTGCCAATAAATTCATTCACTTAATCAGCAAATGCTGGAGCACCTACCATGTGCTTCTCCATGTCTAAACTTTTGGGAATCTCCAAGGAAGAGTTGATCATTCTAGTTGAAGATAACCAATAAATATTAATAGATTTATCTATTTATCACATTTTACATTAAAAGATGACAAGAGGTATGGAGGAAAAAAAAAAAAACACCAAAATTAGGGCAGGATGGGGGATTGGAAGTTCCAAGAGAGAAGGGTGGGATCTAATTTAAAATAGAGTGAGGAAGACAGGCAGGGAGTAAGCCATGTGGCTATCTGGGTAAAGGGAATAGCCAGTGCAAATGCCCTGGGGCCTGAGAGTGCCTGATACATCTGAGGATGCTAGGGAGGCTAGAGTACAGAAAATGAGGAAAAGAGTAGTTAGATATGAGATCAAAGGGGTAAAGAGGTCAGATCACATAGGCTTTGTAAGAGCCATTATAAAGCCATTAGCTTTTGTGCTGAGTAAACTGGGGAGCTACCGTAGGATTTTAAGCAGAAGAATGACATGATCTGATGGCATGGGACATTTCTTGTTGAAGACTCCAAATCCGCTAGGTCCCATCTCTTATTCTATCACTGCTGCAGTGACAGTTGTGGGCAGGCTCCAATCAGCTTTGCACCAGGGCAGTGTGACACTGCCTTGCTGTGGTCCCATTCAGTGTATCTCTTGTTTCCTTCCCCAGGGCTTCTCTGATGCTGAGAGATGGGGCAATCGTGGGAATATAGTCGGAACTCATGTGTGCATGACCAGGAAGTGTGAAGGAGTTGATGCTACAAGGCCGCTTTGATCAATGGGGATGGGAGTTATGGATGTATTCCTGCCTTTTTGTCTCCTCGGTGTACTGAGATGCATTTTATAATTCTTCAGAGGTCCTCAGAACTTAGCCCCCATTGCCAATAGTAGTGGTCAACTTGATAATTAATCCTTGTATTGGTTTTCCCTTCTTACCGGATCCATTTCCCTCTCCCTCACTCCTGCTTCCTGGGATCACTTCCCAAATAAACTCCCTGAATGGAAGACTTGTCTCAAGCTCTGCTTTGGTTCAGTCAGAAAGGTTAGTCTTCAGAAAAGGTTAATTCATACTGATATGGTAGCCATTAGAGCTCCCCCCAAATATCCTTTTTCTTCTTCCTCCAGGCCACGACATGTATTTCATGTCAGGTTCCCTCAGAGCAGAGCTTGAGATGGGGATTTGTGTGCATGTGATTTATAGAGAATGCATTCTCTGCAGAAATCAGTCAGGAACTTAGGGATGCAGAGTGGGGAAGGGTGAAGGAACTATGCAAGAATGTGGTTTTAGGTGACATCCAGCCTCAGCCTGATCTTGTGGTGAGCTCTGGTACCACAGAATCTATCTCACCTTAAGGTAAGGAGAAGGGCTTTTCCACTCTAGTCCAAGTCAGTCCTTGCCCATGGGCCACCCAGGGATGCATCCATGTAACTCCTGTACACTTCCGGCAAGACAGGTTCCACCACCCAAGGGCAGTCTTCTAGAGAAGGCTGCAAGGGGCAGCCAAGAGCCGAAGCACCTGCAGAAGCAGAGGATGGGCCACCAACCAAACCAGCAAAAGGAATCTCAAGAGATCTGGGTAGGGCACTGGCATCATTTGCTACAGGAGGATTGTAATTCCTTGTCCCTTTTGAAATGGAAGGAGGGAGGGTATGTGTTGTGTGACTGCTTTGCCCAGGAAAGTGTGAGCAGAAGGGACTTTTTCTTCTACATGGATGCCTTAGAGCTGGTGTGTGATTTGCCTCCATTCCCCTTTCCTGCTTTGATGATCACAGAAACCTCTTTTGAGAGGGAGTTTGGGTCATCCCAGGTCCCTGAGGATGGCTGAGTAGAACCCCTGCTGGCCCAAAATGTACATGCAGTATACATGTACAAGCAAGAAGTAAGCTTTTGTTGTTGGGAAGATTTTCTTTGTTATCATAGCAAAACCTAGCCCATCTTGCCTGATATACTCGATAGGAGTGTTGTGCTCAGAGGTACAAGTGTGTGGAACGTTGGGAGAGATGAGGGCAAATTAGAAAGGCCACTCTCAGAGTTTTGGGCCTAATAGCCCTGGCTGAGGTTTTACAGCAAGGCCCTGGTAATCTGAGGACTTGGGTCCCTTCTAGTGGGGACCACTGCAAATCCCAACGTTTCAGTTCCCTGGCTCACAAGGATTATGGTGCAGTTATTGGGAGGCTTGCTTGCTTCCAAAGGGGTGATCCAGGGCAGACTGAAGCAGCTGATGGGGAGCCACCTAGGATTCCCCTTTTGGAAATCTCCCCTGCCAGCCTCTGTGCAGTGGTGTGGAATTAGGTGTGGCTGGACTTGCAGAGTATTGAGAGAACCTGATCAGGTCTTTCTGATCAGCAAGATGCTTTGCTTTATGGCTGATGAAGCCTTTGCATTGACTTTAGGGTATCAATTTATCATAATAGTCGAAGAGCCTGGCAAGAGAGGTGCTCAATAGATGTGTTCTTAATCAGGATAGTTGCTATCTTTCCAAGGAAATCATACTCCCACAGTACAAAGTCTCACGAAATGAGTACATGAGGGAATGCTTTCATTATCTGACCTTCTTCCATCCTTTTTGCTGATGAGAGCCCCCCAAATTAAAAAACATTACTGCTGAAGGACTCCAAGAGGTATAACTGTGCTCCTACCCAAACTCCCATTTTCTTAGGTGAGTGAACTGAAGTATAAAGAAATGAAGTGATTTGTCTGAAGCCATCAGGTGGTCTTCCCAGCCCTTCCCATCATGGGCTTCTCCTCCTGCAGCCAACCTCTAAATATCTGCAGTCCTCAGGGCTCAGTCCTGGGCTGTCTTCTGGCCCCTCTCGGCACTCTTCCCTAGACTTCAGTACTGTCTAGTTTCTGATTCTTCCCAAATTTTATCTCCACCTTTGACTTTCCCTGTGAGGCTTTGGTCTCAAATCACTAACCACCCACCCAAAAGTTCTACTTAGATGTCCCACAGGCAGAACTATTGATTTTCCCCCCCTCAACCCTCCCTTCTCTTAGTTTTTCCAATCTCAACAAATGGCTTCATTCTCCACCCACTTCCTTTACCCAGAAATCAGTTGTCTTTCTACAATCCATTTGTTAAAAAGCAAAGAAATCTTTAAAAACAAAGTATACAGGATTAGAAATGAAAAAATAAAACTGTCTCTATCTTTAGATGACATGTTTTTCTATGTGAAAAATTCCAAGGTATCTACAATAAAACTTCCAAAACTAGTAAATGATTTCAGCAAGGCCTCAGGGTATGAGAAAAACACACAAAATCAATTGTGTTTTTATATACTAACAACAAACATGTGGAAACTAAAATTAAAAACACAGTACCATGTACAATCACACCAAAGAAAATGAAATAGGCATAAATCTGACAAAACACATATGGGGTCTGTATGCCGAAAATTACAAAATGCTGGGGAAAGAAATCAAAGATCTAAATAAGTGGGAAGTCATAGCGTGTTCAGAGACTTAACATAGTAAAGATGTCAGTTCTGCCCAAATTGATCTATAGGCTTGATGCGATTCCTATAAAAATCTAAGCAAGGTTTTGTTTGTTTTTGTAGTTATACAGAAGCTTATTTTGAAATTTATATGGAAAAATAAAGGAGCTGGAATAGCTAAAACAATTATGACAAAGAATAACACAGTGGGAGGAATCAGTCTATTATATAGCTACAGTAATCGAGACAGGGTGGTACATATCGTGGAGGGGTAGACACATAGATCAGTGGAAAGAAGAGAGGACCCAGAAACCATGCAACCACCATATGGCCCAGAAATTGTACTCTTGGGCGTTTATCCCAGAGAAATGAAAACTTAAATTCACACAAAAACCTGCACATGAATGTTCATAGCAGCTTTATTTGTGAGAGCCTAAAACTAGGAATGACCCAAATGTCCTTCAGTAGATGAGTGGTTCATCAAATTGTGGTACATTTATATCATGCAGTATTATTCAGCAATAGAAAGGAATATGCACTACTGATGCCTGCAACAACTTGGCCAGACCTCCAGGGCATTAATGCTGAGCGAAAGAAGCCAGTCTCAAAAAGTTGCATATTATATGGTTCCACTTATATATTAATATCAGTCTTAATGCAATGATGGAAAATAGGTTTTAAGTTGCCAAAGAGTTAGGCGGGAAAGGGGCATGTATGTGGCTATAAGGGGTAGTACCAGGGAGCCCTGCAGTGATGGAACAGTTATCTTGTATAAGAGAGCTCTGCATCTTGATTGTGGTGGTGGTTACATGAATTTAACATGTGAAAATTGAATAGAACTATATACATACCACACACACAAACACAAAAAATTACATGTAAAGCTGGTGATATGTGAGTAAGGCCTGTAGATTGTACCAATGTCAATTAGCTGGTTTTGTTATTGTACTATAGATATGCCAGATGTTTCCATTGGGGGAAACTGGGTAAAAGGGTACACGGGACTTCCAACGCATTTTTGTGCAACTTCCTGGGAAACTATAGTTATTGCAAAATAAAAATTAAAAACAATATGAAATATATAGGGTCCTATCACTCTTCTGTTTATGACCCTTCGATGTCTTCCCACTGCTCTCAAGAGTGATTTCTTACGGTGGCTTACAAAGCCTTTGTGGTCTGTCCCCTCCCCCTGTCACCATTCTCCTGTGGCACCAGCCATTTGTCCAACCCTAGTCTGTGCCAACAAGCTCTTTCCAGCCGCGAGAACTTGCATTTCCTGTCCCCTTTGTGTGCATTTTTTTATGTGGTTGTCTCCCCCTCCCTTTTTTATTTAGATTTCAATTTATTAACAATTGTCATCTCCTCAGAAAGCCCTTCCCTGACCATCCTATTTCTCATGGCACCATGATGCTAATTTCATTCATTGTCCTTATTGGCTTTTGGGTTATTTATCTTTTTGTTCACTTCTTGTCCACTGCCAACTCGACTGTAAGCTGCTTAAGAGCCAGAAACTTCCATGTCTTGTTCCCTGTCATACACTGACAGAGCACGTACATCTGGCACGTGGTTCCAGCTGAATGAATGAGTAAATCCAGGAATTAATGGCAGAGCCAGAATGAGCACTCTGGTGTCCAGTCTTTTACTGCAACACACCTTCTCTAGTCCCCTCTGCCTCATTCCTCACCAAGTAGCAACATTGGCAGCAATGTTCAGTTCCCACAACTCAGTGGCTAAAAACAATCCAAATTTATAATCTTATAGTAGTTGAAGTCAGAAATCTGAAATGGGTGTCACGGGGTTAAAATCAGGGTGTCAGGTGTTGTCAGTGGGGCTGTGTTCATTTCTCAACATTTCAGGGGAGAAATTTTTTTTTTTTTGGTCTTTTCCAACTTTTAGAGGCTGCCTCCATCCTTGGCTCACAGCTCCCTTCGCTCTTCAATGCCAGCAATGGCTGGTCAAGTCCTTCTCACATCATATCACGGTGATGATCATTTGTCTGCCTCGTCTACATTTAGGGATGCTTGTGATTATATTGGTCCAGGATAATCTCCCTATTTTAAGGTCAGCTGAATAGCAACCTTAATTCCCCTTTACCATGTAACAGAACACATTTGCAGGTTCTGTGAATTTAGGGTGTGGACACACTGGGAGGCCATCTACCTCACCAGTCTACCACGCCATTAGACTCTAACTGCCATGAGGAAAGTGACTCTTCTGTTCACAGTTGGATCCCAAGGGACTGCATCTAGTATCACTCAATACATTGTTGAAACAAACTTAACCAAAATAACCCATGGAAAGCATCAGTGTCCGGCACATGACATACACTCTTGCCTTCGCCCACCGAGAAGGCTTTGCTGAATGATCCTTCTGACATGAAGCCTTCACTGAGTGTGAACATGTCTTCCTCCTCACTTCTAAGGGCGCAATTATGTCTTCCCTTTGACATGTGTTTTATTAGCCTTCTTCCTTTATTAGGTCATGAATTGCCTGGATAGAGACAGCCTCATTCATTTCCGAGCTCTTCACAGTTCCTGGAGTGTGGCGAGCCCTTCGCTATTTAAGAGAAAGGAGGCAACACAAGGGAAAGCTCAGAGAAAGACAGCACTTGGGGAGTGCGAGAATCAGGGAGCTTCCCCTCCCAGGGCCTTCCATGTCCTCTCATTGGAGAAGAACCTCCGTTGCAAGGTGGTTAAATTGCTGGCATTATGAACACATTTGTAATAAGGTGTTAGCATTGGATTCTTCCTCCCGTATTCCCTCTTAAAAACATTCAGTTTCTGTGAATGCTGTCATCCCAGAACCTGCAGCCCATTTGACACCTGTGCCTTTGCTGACAGTGGAAACAGCCCTGGTTAGTTTTGATTCCATGATGAGGGCTCTGCTTCCTGATCCAGACACTTACTTTTGTTATCTCTCCAATGTTTTCCAGCGTCTACCATTCTCCTTTGCCATCCTGTTGCCTCCACCATGTACTTGGTATAGAGTAACTGCCCTTTGCCTGTTTTTGAAGGTCATGCCTGAAAGCCCACACCTTGGCTGAATACCTCTTCCTTTCCAGAAAGTGCAGAAGGTGACTTCCATGTAGTTTTAGAAAGTGGGTGTGCTTTTATTTTTCTTTTTTCTTCAAAGACACTTTAAATTCTTTGGTCAACATTTTTCATCATTTTCCTTTCAGATACCCAAGGTCAAGTACTATTTTTAGCCATTGTTCTCCCCAATGGGGTTCTCCTCAGAGCATCCTGACTACTGGGGCTGTACTTTTATGAGATTCTTCAAGGGATAATACACAGGTAGCTACATCTCATTTCTTCCCCTTTTAAGTAGGTTAAATCTTCCACAGACCACTTGCTTGTTGCATGTCTAGTTATTCTTGAATGACTTGGATAGGGATAACTGATTGGAGGGACAAGAACAAAGGTACATAAATTTGGTTGCTTTGAGAGAGTATATTATTTACCCAATTTTCTCTTGGGGAGCCCACTGGATGTGTTTCAAAGAAGTGCTTTGCTAAGCCATTAGAAGCAGGTGAAACTCCAAGGGGCCTAGGTGAGCAGAATGGTCTGTGAAAAAAAAGAGAAGGAATTTGTGGGTTGATTTGGGTTTGGGAGAAGTGGAGATGAATGGAAGGGGGAGGAGGGCATAGCTAGCAAGATGGCTGAAGGCTGCGTATTCCAAGATGTGACCCTTTGCTGTGGTCCCTCAATTCCTTGGTGTGAAGTGTAACTAAATCACAAAAAACTTGAGTAGATTCTCATGGGAAGTAGTGAAGCCAAGTTCATGCTGTGCAAACTTGGGACAACTTATGCTGCCCGTTGAAAGCTATGAGGGATAAGACGAGACAGCCATTCACAGAAACTGGCAAAATTAAAATCGGAAGCAGAGGTGACTTAGTTGGCCCCAAATCCATGAGTGAGAAATATCATTGGGGTAGTTTGTTACACCTCAGCTGTGCAACAATAGCTGACTGATACAACTCTCCTATTGAGATCACAATCTATGACCCAGCTCTGCCCCTACTCTTCAAAAAGCCTTTTATTCTACAACTCATGTTCTCGATAGTGTCCCTTGCCTCTAAAATTCTACTGCTTTTGTCACCTTTGGAACATAATTTAGTGCTGAAAGTTAATAACTGTTAGTAAAAAGAAATTCAAAAACACAAAGTCTTCTGTGGACTTGTGGGATTGTTACAGAGAAGAGAACCTACGAATGGGTCAGAGGGATGCAAACAGCTGGGAACCGCAGAGAACTGTTTTTGGTGGACAGATGGTCCTTGGTGGTGACTCTTGAGCATCACAGGCAGAAAGATCAATTTTATGGAGGCAGAAATGGCCACAGTGTGATTAGTTGTGATCAGAGTCCAGTGAAATTTTATAGTGTCCAAAGCTGGACAGTGGTCTGTGAGGTAGCCACTAAGTCATGTCGTAGCATGAATTTAGGCATTGTTCCAGGTTACATAATCTCTTAAGCTAGGTTCTCATCCTCCTTGGCAATCTTAACGTACCTGATAGCCCTTTAAAAACTTAAATTAGCCAGATTTAAGTTAAAGCAACCAGATTTTCTTTGCTTGTAAAGACTAACAGAAACTATATAGCTGTCTCAAACAATGTGGTGATGAACAACCTTGAATACACACATCTTTGATTATTTCCCATGATAAATCCTTAAAGCTTGTTTTTAGGTTCTGAGTAAAATGGAGTAAACACACTTTTCCCACCACTCCCACTGAATATGACTACAAAACCTGGGTAGAATGCATGGAGTAACTATTTGAGGATTTTTAAAAATAAACAGCGGCAGGCAGGTTGGGGGAGAATACCAGAAATGAAAGTACTACCACCCTGGCAGTAAGTTTACTATTTTTGTCCCTCCAGTATCTCCCAGTCAAAATCAATGCAGCCAAAAACTCAAAAGTGAGCACTAAGGCACAGAAGAGCTCCAGGAGGATCCCTCAATCCTCCTGGCTTGAGTTGGAAAGGGAACTGCTAACACAGAGAGAGAGAGAGAGAGAGAGAGAGAGAGAGAGTGTGTGTGCATGTGAACGCGAGTGAGCAGCAATTCTCCTGGATTTATCTTCTCTCCTCTCTGTTCTCTCATACTTCAGCCCCCAGGCAATCCTGTAGTTTAGGGGCAGTGGTAGATCTTTTATACCAAGAGCATAGGGCTAACCCTTGTTGCTATTTTTTTTTTTAAATCTCTGTTTTCCCACTACTTAGCCCAAATGCAAATCCAATCATGGAAGTATGAGGCAAAGAAGGATAACTACAGCCTCATGTTTCTTGCCAGAAGACTAAAAAGGGGAGACTTAATAAAATCAGAAGGTATTTAGGAAGGCTGCAGACAAGGAGGAGCTCAGAAAATCAACTCTGTTTATGAACAAGACTGTTACGAGCAGTTGTTGATGAGCTCCAGGTCTCACTCGAGACATGATGTGCATCTGATCATAATTAGCATGCCAAAGATTTTGAGAACTAAAGTAATGGATAGATTATCCCCCCAGGTTCTAGACTGATTGATACATATTTATGACAGATCTGGAGAGCACTGCAAAAGTTGAGACAGCTGAACTAATATTGGAAACATAGCTCTCATGTTGGAACTTTCAGCTTAAACCCAATCAGGTCAAAAAATAAAAACAGAACAAAAAATCAAAACAAAAACAAAAAATATCAATTTCTCCACAGGATGCAAATTTTCATAACATAATACTTAAAATGTACAGGATACATTTCAAAACTATTTAGCATATTAAGAATCACAAAAATTCTAACTTTCATGGGAGAAGACAATCACAGCAAGAACACAGATGATAGAATTATCTGACAAAGACATCAAAGCAGCCATAATAAAAATGTTCAAGCAATTGTAAACAGTCTCGAAACAAAATCAATGCTAAAAAGAAAAAGTTTCAGCTAAGAAATAAAGAACGTAAGAATTAAATATAAATTTTAGAACTAAAAGCTACCACAACCAAAATTAAAAACTCACTGGATGAGCTCAATAGCAGACAGGGAAAAGAGTCCATGAACTTTAAGATAGGTAAATAGAATTTATGTAAACTGAAAAAGAGAAAAAACATTGGAAAAAGTGAAAAGAGCCTCAGGACCCTGTGTGATAATAACAAAAGGACTAACAGATGAAAAATTAATGAAATAGGAACACAAAAACAATAGATAGAATCAATGAAATCAAAGCCTGGTATTTTAAAAAGAGCAATGAAATTAATAAACTTCTAGAAGGACTGACAAGGCAGAAAAGAGAGAAGACACAAATTACCAGTATTAGAAATAAAAAAGAAGTGAAGCTATCACTCAGATTCCACAGACATTAAAAGGAACACTACAAACTACAAACACTACAAACATTAAAAGGAACACTACAAACAAAAGGAACACTACAAACACATAAATTGGAGAAGTTAGATGAAGTAGACCAATTCCTCAAAATCCACAAGATACCAAACTTCATCTCAGATAAAATAGAGAACCTGAATAGTCCTGTATCTGGTAAAGAAATTGAATTTGTTGTTAAAATCTTTCCAAAAGAAGAAATCTCCAGGCCTGGAGGGTTTTATGTACAAATTCTACTAAACACCGATTCTGAATACTCTCTTGCAGAAAATAATAGGGAAGGGAATATTTCCCAACTCATTTTATGAGTCCAACATTACCCTGATACCAAAACCAAAGATAGTACAGGAAAGAAAACTACAGTTGACCCTTGAACAACATGAGTTTGAACCACGCAGGTCCACTTATATGTGTATTTCCTTCTACCTCTGCCACCCCTGAGACATCAAGCCCAAGCCCTTCTCTTCCTCTTCCTCCTCAGCCTACCCACTGTGAAGATGATGAGAATGAAGACCTTTGTGGTACACTTCCACTTAATGAATAGTAAACATACTTTCTCTTCTTGATTATTTTCTTAATATTTTTTCTATCTTTATTGTAAGAATACAGCATATAATACAAATAACACACAAAATATGTATTAATCGATCATATTATTGGTAAGGCTTCTGATCAACAGTAGGCTATTAGTAGTTAAGTTTTTTGGGAGTCAAAAGTTATACATGGATTTTCAACTGCACAGGGGGTTGGTTTTCCTAATCCCCATGTTATTCAAGGATCATCTGTACACACCAATATTCACGAATATAGAAGCAAAAATGCTCAATAAAATACTAACAGTGGAAAAAAGCCATATAAAAAGGTTAACACACTGTGACCAAGTGAGGTTTAGCCTGGGAGAGTGAGCTGATTCACTATTCAGAAACTGATCCATGCAACTCACCACATTAACTATCTAAGAAAGAAAAACCCTACATGATCATACCAATAGATGTAGAACTGCCAACATCCATTCCTGATAAGATAAAAAAAATTCTCAACAAACTAAAGTAGGAGAGAATCTCCTCAGGACAGCTACAAAAACCCTACAGCTAATATTATACTAATATTATACTATAAATTATACTATAATTATATACTAGTAAAGGACTGAGTGATTTCCCCCTAATATTGGGAATAAGGCAACAATGTCTGATCTCATCACTGCTATTCAAACCACACTGGACATCTTAATACAATTAGGAAAAGCATAAACAAAAATAAATACAAAGCAACAATCATATAGATTGCAAAAAACAAAATAAAATCACATTTTTTCACAGACAACATGATTTTCTATATAGAAAATCCCAAGGAATCTCCAACTGACATTCCCATCAGCAGCACCTATGGGTGCCGATGCTTCAGTACCCTCCCTCACCATCCCTGGCATTTGTTGTTGTTTATCATTTTTTCCCCAATTTGATAGGTGTAAGTGTTAAGTGAGTTTTTAAAAAGAGTTTGTGTGTGTTGCAATCAATCTTCAGCCCTAGTTTGTTTTGAGTAGCATGTATCCCTCTTCGGTCATATTGTCAAATGACTTTTTCGGTTACAAAATGCCTGTGCTTGTTTCTAAGCAGGTGTGGGATACATTTGGTAATAGCGTCACTCCGTGTCCAGGAATGAGGAAGATGATTTCTGCTGCTGGATTGTTTTGAGCTCTGAGTGGGGAGTAAAAGGCCCTACCAGGAACTCCTATAAAATTTGTTATTCTTTCTTTCAGGAGTTGCAGAGACCTCTGAAATACAACCTTGTCTATCATTGTGGTTGTCACAAGAATGCCATTTTAGGCCCTTGAAACATAAGATATGAACCCATACAAATGTCCTGGTGCAGCTGAGAGGCAAAACTGTTTTCTACGTAAAGGGCCCCAGCAATACATGCCACACACAACTAATCACTTGGGACCTCTAGCAAACATGTTAGGAAGGGCCTCTGTATGCAGACACTGTCAGCACGCCATCCACGTGTCCTTGGTTTCATTTTACCATTTTTATACATGTGGGCTCCCAGGGGGCGTTCACTCCCAACAGCCAGCACCTGTGCCTCGCTATCGAAGGGCCACCCATAGGCTGCTCGACCCTGCTCCACTTGTGTGGGTGGATATGTAGAAATGCCCAGGAATTGATGTTCTTCTGGGAGTATTTCTTGACTAATGACTGGCAGGTCAGGGGGCGTGTAAATTCTCCAGCTCCCTCACCTGTGATCACAACACACTTAGGTCAGACCCGTACTGTCCCCAGAACTCCCATGAGGGATAGAGCCATGGTTACCTTCCCTGGGACCTTCTCTGATTTTATACTCTTGCATGGCCGCCTTCTCTTCTTACTTTCCCACTCTACTGTCAGTTTTTCCTAGGAATGCTTCCTAAAATCTCATAAATCTCTTGACATGGGTCCTCATCTCAGGGTCTTTTATGGGAAATGCCAACTCAGACAACCTCTTTTCTCTTTATTCATGACTCAATTAGCAAATTGATAATCCTACTACATTCTGAGAAATTATATTAATTAGAATATTGGTTTGACTGCTCTAACAGGAACACAAAAATATTAATAACTTGGTTTATGTGGACATTTTTTTCTCTTCATACAACAGCCTGGGCAGCTCTGTGATGTGGAGGACCCAGATCCTTCTTTGTTGTTTCTCCTCCATTGCTCAGGTGTGGCCTCCATCTGTGTGGTCGTGAGGGCTCCCCACCATGGCCACACAGGCAGAGTGGGAGGGAGGTGTGCCTCAGAGTCGTGCACCTCACTCTTGTTCACACCCTGTTGTCTGGAAGTTAGATGCACGGCCACGTCTAACTGGAACGGAGGCTGGCTAGTTTATAACTGGAGACTCCATGGTTGCAAGAGAGAAAGGAGAACAGACTTTGGGGTAGCTGGTAGCTTCTGCCGCAGGTACACTTGTGTGCTGTCCATAGTTCTGGATGGAGGGAAGATGGGCCCATGACTGGGTCCTGTCCTCTGCTCTGGTTCTAACTTATTCTCTTTGGCCATGTCCCCTGGCAGGCTTTGGTGGTGGAGGATGGGCTCACCAGTGGAACAGTTGATCTTTAGGTAGGTCCTTTCTAGAGGTGTAGAGAATTCACTTGAGGTTCATTATTCACCTTAAAAGCACATTTACCGTCTATATGGGATCAGAACCTTGGGTACGCTGGTCCTTGGTGGGGAAAGCCAGAGCGGGGATTGTTCACTGTGGTCAGTGAAGGAGCAGGGGAAGCAGTTCAAAGATGGGAATGAAACTCAGAAAAGGGTAATTTCAGGCAAAGTTGCAGCCTTGCTCTCACCCCACAGACGAGCTCTGGGGTGTAAATTAGACTTGGGCTAGAAGCCAGGGAGCTGAGCTTCCTTTCTTTGACTATTCAGGCACTGGCTAAGGGCTGCCTCCGGGGACAAACTCCCCATGCCTGCAGGCAAAGCTGTGCCAGCAGCCCCTACACAATCCTCCTAAGAGAGTTGTGGGTACAAGCTTGGGGAGGGGCACACAGAACCTGTAAAAGAGATCTGGGAAGAGTCCCAGGAATGTCTGCTACAGGTGAGGTTTACCAGTGAGCCCTGCAGCTGTTTATAGAGGACTGCCTTCTTGGAAGGGGTGGCCTTCCGGCTCCCTGGGGGTGGGGCTCAAGCTTTGTGGCAGCTCCTTGGACAGTCGTTTGGCCCCAGGTTAGAGTCTTCCTTCTGGTCCCCTCTTGCTCACTTGGGAGGCTGAAGTAAATCGGATGGAGTCATGAAAACCAGAGCCTTGCAGGTTACAGGGGACGGCAGACTTTATTGTCTACCCACAGGGACGAAGCAAATGTCACGACATTGGGACTCCCAATGCAGGCGTCTCCCATCAAATGAATCAGGTGGTTGATGCAGCTTAAGTGATTCTCCCATGTGGCTGTTTCTAGGTACATCTTTTAAAATTAGTTGTGCTTAAATTAGCAGTGCTTTACTTTTAATATTCCTCTCTCGAAGCAGCTAGCACAGTTTCAATCAGGCACCTGATTAATATGCAAAAAATGATTTGTTTTGATTTCAGTCTAGTGGGTTTTTTTTTTTTGCCAGGCAACTTCTTTATCAAATTCCTTCTGCTTTTAAGGGATGAGAAGAAACATATCTCCTTAAAGTCAGAGGGCACAATTTCCTTGAAAATGGAGATGGGAAGGCCTCTCTGGGAACTGGTCTGAAATCTTAACAGCATAACTTTGCCAGTGGCAAAACCTTTCCCTAATTTTGAGTCTATTAAAAAGTATCAGCCCCACCTTAAGTTATAATCAGTTCCCTGATTAAGCTATGTGAAGTCTTGTCCATTGGAAGTCACAATTGACACACTGTACATAGTGATACACTGACACACTGTATCATAGTGTATAATATTTTTCTGCTTATTGTGTGACTTTGGGCAAGTTACTTAACATCTCTAAATATGTTTTATTATCTTTAAAATGAAGATTACACCTACTTTTGGGATTTTTTGCAATATAATTCTGTAATCCTTCATTAAAAAAACCTTGATGTATTTCAGAATCCAGAATGTTTTGGACTTTAGGAAGGTAATTCAACATATATATCATATTATTAGCACCCCCAGTGGAGTCTGTGGAAGCACCCTGTCATCAAATACATTAATATTTCTGTAGCCAAACTAATGAATATTCACACTGAGTGGCATAAAGACTAAAAATAGCCTCCCACCAGTCGAGGGCAAGATTTGTAACTAAGTGAGTTACAAATCTTTCAATTTTCAGAGCTTTTGGATTTAGGGATTGGGACCCAAAGGCTGTAGTCCTGTCATAAGATGGTCTCTGTGTCCATCCATCCAATTTCCAACTGGTTCCAGGAAGGACCCACGGTGCTGGGGTAATGCATGTGGAAAGGTTTGCTCCCACAATGGGCCTGTTTTCCTCCCTGCTTGTGATGTGGGTGGGCTCTTGTGAATTTTCCTCTGTTCTTTGACATTTTGATCCTCATGTTCCTGGGGTATGATTTTAGGTATAATTTTGTTATTTTGACACAAATAGAAGAGGACACACTGAAAAAAGCCCACTTTCTAGAGAGGAAGAAACAAATAATGTAATATGTAAACACTTAATTGGTGGGCTCATTAAGCAATAAATTGAATTGTCTAAAAATTGGAAGGAAATTCTAAAAATTTCAGGTAGCAAATTTCAGGAAGTTCAGAACTAAACACACGGCAAGGGTTTACAATTATACATAATGGGCTGGAAACTTCTGGAAAACCCCCCAAGTCTCCCGTGGTACCCTCTCTGCTCCCACATCCTCGGCAACCCTGCTTAACTGTGCTTGGGCCCGCGTCAATGTGTAACTTTTACTTATGTCAAAATACATGAATACATAATATTTGTGATACATCTAACAAGATAAATTTTCTACATGATTTATTGGCTTTCATTTTATTATACATTCCGAAAATTTCTTGTGAAAAGTTAGGGTAAAATTTTGACAAAGCAATAATGAATTAATGGCTTTGATTACTGTTGGGGGTGTTTTCTTCTTTCACTACATTTGCATTTATCTTAGTAGAAAATAATTATAGTTTGCATTTATTGAGCAGTTACTACATGCTAGGGTCTGTTATTAGCACCTACACTTACAGGCTCACAGATCCTTTATCTAAATCCCTCAGGACCAGATGTTTTTTGGGGTTTTAGACAGGCACTGTGTGGTTGACAGCAATTGCATGTTACACCCCTGCGGAAGGGGTGGGTGGTGGTGGTGGCATGGCCCCATCCTCCAAATCACACATGCTGATATTTCTTCAGGAAAATATATGAAATTCTCACTAACTGCTGGGATAAAAAGATATAAACAATCTCATGTAAGTTTTCTCCCTCACTAAATGATTTATGAGAAAACTTTCAGTTTTCAGAGCATTTGGGATTTTGGAATTGCAGACAAAGGATGGTAGACTTGTGTTTTCTTACTTAATCCTTACAATGACCCCATGAAGTAGGAACTATTATTATCCCATGAAAAATTAACCTTACCCAAAGAGAGGTCTGGTTTGCCCTCAGCTATTGGGAGGGGATTTCTCAGCCCCTGGAATGTCCTGCCTGATAGAAATGTCTTTGTTTGCCTGGGGGCTTTGGGTCATGCAGTGTCAGTTCTGACTTTTGGAGGAACTGATGACTAAATGTATTAGCCTGGCCTCTGGGAGGGACGGGGAATTAAAAGTCAGCCACCTGGACAATGTGATCAAGCCGTAATAAAAACTTGGGACACCAAGGGCTCAGGTGACCATCCTGGTTGGCAGTACTCTGTATTGTCACATATCATGACTGGGAGAAAGTTAACACCAACCAGGACTCTACAGGGAGAGGACAACTGGAAGCTCCACATTTGGATCCCCCCCAGACTCGATCCTGTGCATCTCTTCCTTTTGCTAATTCTAACCTGTATCATTTCCCTGTGATTAACCATGACTATAATAGCTTTCAGTTAGTTCTTAAGTCCTTCCAGCAAATTTTTGAAACTGAGAGTGATTTTGGGAACTCCCTGAACTTGGAATTGGCATCAGAAGTGAGGGCAGTTTCATGTGGAGAACTGTTCCCTTGGACTGTATAATTGCCTAAACTCATTGCGCCCCCATTTTCCAGATGAGCAAATGGAGGCAAAGAAGATAAATCACTTACCAAAAAATAAATTGATGTATCCATTGTTGTTTGAAAATGCACATTCTAAGGGTTTTGACAAATACATGATGACATTTCCACCACTGTAGTATCATACAGAGTAGTTTCACTGCCCTGAAAGTCTTCTGTACCCTGCCTATTCATCCCTCCCTCCCCAACAACCCATGGCAACCACTGATCTTTATATTGTCTTCATACTTTTGCCCTTCCCAGAATATCATATAGTTGGAATCATACAGTATGTAGCCTTTTCAGATTGATTTCTTCAACTTAATAATAGGCAGTTAAGTTTCCTCCATGTCTTTTTATGGCTTAATAGCTTTTTTTGTTTTTTAGCTCGAGTAATATTCAGTTGTCTGGATGTACCATAGTTTATTTATCCATTCACCTACTGAAAGACATCTTGATTGCTTCCAAGTTTTGGCAATTATGAATAAAACATCTGTAAATATCCGCGTACTGGTTTTTGTTTGGACGTAAGTTTCAATTCACTTGGTGAATTACCAAGGAGTGCAATTGCTGAGAGTAGTTTTGTAGGAAACTGCCAAACTGTCTTCCAAAGCATCTGTACCATTCTGCACCCCCACTAGCAGTGAATGAGAGTTCACTCTGGATTAAGAAAATCAGATAAAAATGAGGCAGATAGTAGTGGAAACTGAAGCACAAATATCTAAATGAGCCAAATAGTTCATGATGGGCTGTTTGAAGGCCAAGGATATGGGAGTAGAAACTACGAGAAAGTAGAGGATGTCAATCCATAGAAGAAAATGAAGCAGAAACCCAAAGATAATCAGAGATGCCAAATAATATCCCACTTTGGATACTAGTTTTTCTTTTTGAGTCTGATAACATCATTACCTATCAAAACATTGTTTCAGTTTACATATATTTCATTAATAACAAATTTGAACATTTAAAAATTTTTACTGATCCTCTTTTGAGAATTGCCTGTTTATGTCCTCTTATCTTCTATTAGTAAGTTTATCTTTTTATGTCAAAATGATTGTAGAACTGTGGTCAATAACATAGAAGAATTAGAAAGAAAAAAAGAAAAATATTCAATTATAGGTGGGATAAGGCATTGAAATGTAGGTAGGAATCTTGTAGAAAAATGAATTTAAATATTAAAAAGCTAAAATAGGCTGGGTGCAGTGGCTCATGCCTGTAATACCAGCACTTTGGGAGGCTGAGGCTGGAGGATTGCTTGAGGCCAGAATTTTGAGATCAGCCTGGGCAAAACAGACAAAAATAAAAAAATAAGCCAAGCGCAGAAGCATGTGCTTGTAGTTCCAGCTACTCAGGAGGCTGAGCCAAAAGGACTGCTTGAGCCCAGGAGTTTGAGGTTCCTGTGAGCTGTGATGACACCACTGCACTCTAGCCTGAGCAACAGAGTGAGACCCCATCTCAAAAAACAAATGAATGTACAAAAAATCCCCCCAAAAAACCCTGCTAAAATAATTTAGTCATGTTAGAGTTAAGTTAGAAATAGTAACACAAAACTCATGTTGCTTAATATAAATGTTTTTTCCAACTTTATCCCTAAAGTGGCCCAGGGGCAGTGTCACCCCATCTTCTGCCAGTATTTATGTGGAACAATCTGATATGCACCTCTGGTGTGGTTTCTAGTACTACTCTCCATTAAACGGAACCTGGCTCATATCTATTTTTTGTTAAGGAAAAGTCAATATGGGCCTGGAACATTTTGTTGTTGAAAAGCAAGAATACTTTAAGAAATGTTTGTGGTAGCACTGAAAGGACAAGGAATTCAGCTTAAAGGGCCTTCCAATGGCCGTGCTGTGACAATTTGAGAATCAAAAAGAGAGCAATAGTAAAAAGTAGTTGTAACAACTTGAATTTCTTTTGCCATGAGTTCATAATGATCCCGAAAAAGTGACAAGTTAATGTAGTAATAAAGCTGTATGGCAAAAGGCTGGTGAATATGCTAGAAGATTTAAAATTTTAGGTAAATGCTTAAGATTGGTCATAGGAAATGATTGCATCTTGAAACAGTCTATTGTGGGAGAAAGGGGTGGCTTTGACTGACCGAGTGGCTCCTTCCAATCTGCTTTCTTTCATTGTCTAAAGACTTCCCCATGGGGCATTCACTCTCCCACGCTCCAGGGAAGCTGGTGGGAAGCTGGAGTTTTATGTCTTAGCGCAGCCAGTGCACAGGCTTAACAGTCACCCAGCCCCGGGCTGGGGCTATCCCCCAGTCTGCAGTGATGGCAGCAGAGGTAGGGGCCAAACCTGTACAAGTTGTAGGAACTGTGAGCCATGGCTGGGGCTGCTTGAGCCACGAAGCAAGGAAAGTGGCCGAGGCCCTTGGTGGAAGGGGGAGGCAGGGCCCAGCTGGTCAGGAATGGTTTGTGCATTGGGTACAGAACAAACAATGAGCAAGGACTGTAAATTCTGTTGAAAGTGGATTATAAACCAGAGACATTTTATCACAACATTACACTATGAAGTGCTTGGTAGGGAGTTAGGTCCATTTGGGTAAAACTAATTCTGACTCTAAAACAGAATAATAATTCTGTATGCTTACATCATGACTTGTATTTGTGTAAAACACTTTTACATTCGTAGTCTCATTTATTCCTCATGCCACTCTAAAGTGGGCTGGCAGCAGAGTTGAAAAACAGATGTTTGAACCTGGTAGACATAGATATTGAGCCATTTGCTGGCTGAGTAATGTGGTGTGTTGCTCAACTTCACCAAGCCTCAGCTTCCTCAGCTGTAAAATGGGAATACTGAGGGGACCTCTTTAGGAGGGAAGGGTGTGGATAGGAATGTGTACAAATCACCTCGTGCATCAAGGTGTTCATTTAATGATCTCATTATCTTACAAATGAGGAAAGTGAGTCAGGGATATTAAGTGGCTTCTCCAGGTCACACATTTATATGTGGCAGGACCCAGATTTTGATTCAAGTCCCATAGACTTCTGAAAGATAAAGGTAGAAAGGATCTTAAAGATCATCTGGGCCCAAGGTTTTCAAATTTTTATTTTAATCTTCAAAGAAAACCCTGGAAATCTCTAAAGCAGGAATCATATAAAGGTGAATCTACTCTAATTTAGCTAGACTTGGCCTCTCTTCACCCAAACTGCTTAGTAACCCCTGAAGAGGCTGTGGTACCCTCGCGTTCCTTGGAGCACTGTTTGAAAATCTCGGGTGTAGTCCCACCTGTGCTTTACAAATGAGGTTGCTGAGGCTCAGAGAGGTCACGTTATTTGCCTACGGTCATACAGGTGGTCCCCAGCAGGGGTAGGATCCAAGCTCAGTGCTCTCCCCTCTTCACCTCATCACTTTTGAGGGGCAAAGACACGTGGCCCCACATAATGCAGTGCCATCTGATGACACTAAAGGGTAAATTGCCCTCCAGCTCAGGAACAGTCTGTTGGTCCTCAGCTTCATTTTCATTCTCTAGAGCTCTGCTTTGCAGTGTGCACCACAGACTGAAAGCATGGAGCTGCATTTGTTAATCCTGCCAGTCGGGTTTCTGTCAGGCTTTGCCAATATGAGGTACCTGCAGGAGGCTAGAAAACAGGAAGGGGAGAAGCCACCCAGTTCCTTGTCTGGAGCCGTGGACGACTGAGGGTGACTTTGCAGATTTCAGCAGCATCCGTGTTTCCAGGAGAAGCACCCATGGAAACCAGTGTGTGTGGTCTTAGGGCAATCTTTCCGTTGTATTCCCTTCAGCATTTGAAGACCTTTGACAATACCATCGACTTCCCCTGGCTAAGGAGCACCAAGGGAATATGCTGTATCATTTAATGGTTACCCAGCTGTGGAGGGAGAACACAGATGTATTTTGTTCCTGCATCACATCTCTTTGTCCTACTTCTGATTTCAGCACCACAGGGCTGGACAGTGTCAAACCAGCCCATGGTGTCCTGTGACTTTGTGTCAATTCAAGTCCTATAAGGAGATGTGAAAACAGGATTAGAGGAACAAGAGGTTTATGGGGGGAACACCTGTGCAGGATGAAGGGGAGGAAGCAAAAGTCAGCAGGGAGAGCCTCAGACTGCAATGCAGACCTGACACTTGGAAAAGAAAAGGGGGAGGAAAGGACTACAGGAAGACCCTCAGACCTGAGCAGTTCTAAGACAGTCTTGGCCAGGACAATAGGGAGTCCCTGAGCAAAGATTGTTCTTTTTTTTTTGAAGACAGAGTCTCACTGTCACTCAGGCTAGAGTGTGATCATAACTTACTGCAACTGCAAATGCCTGGGGTCGAGCAATCGTCCTGCCTCAGCCTCCCAAGTAGCTGGGACTACAGGCGCCCACCATGCCTGGCTAATTTTTCTATTTTTTGTAGAGACAGGATCTTGCTCTTGCTCAGGCTGGTCTCGAACTCCTGGCCTCAAGAAATCCTCCCACTTCGGCCTCCCAGAGTGCTAGGATTATAGGCATGAGCCACCATGCCTGGCCAAAAGATTCTTCTTTAGAGGAGTCTTGCACTGGGCAGGAGTGCCTTGGTTCCAGTACCCTCATGATGCTCAGTTGTTGGCTGGGAGCAGCCAGGGGAAGCGTTGCCTGGGGGTGAGTGCTGCAGCATGTCTGAGGGCGCAGCTGTAGGAAACTCCCTGCAGCAGTTTCTGTCGAAGGAGATCGGAGCGGCACACCTCCATGGATGCCATGAGTGGGCCCATAGCTTCCCTCTGCTCAGCCTCAGAGCTTTCTCCCAAGCTGATGAGGCCCATTGCAACTGTATGCTCACTCAGCCCCGAAGTGCAGGGAGTTCTTGCCTCTGGGGGATGGGACCCGTGGGTGAGTGTGCAGCTCTCCATCTGCTGCACTTTCTGGCTGTTCCTCAGAAGGTCCACAGCAGGATTGAGCCCAGCTGCCCACAGCAGTGGCCCACTCATCAGTGTGTCCTTTACTGTCATTTCCTCCTTTTCTCACCATGTTATTCTTGCTTTGGGGACATCACTCTACAGACAACCCTCATCCCAGAATCTGCTTTGGGGGGTAACCCAGAGTGGCGTGCCGAAGAAGCTGAATGCTCAGTGAGTCAGTGGCAGTGCTCAGAGTGAGAGACCCCTACAGCAGGGTAATGCTCCAGGGTATAGGGCTGAGATCCCCACCAGGGTGAAACTTAGAGGGTCCCAGACTTGTTTTCTTAAGGGAGGCTGGGTTCCCAACACGCTCTATTTTAAAGTTCCTCATCTTTTTGAATCACAAGGTTGCTGTCGTCTATTTCCTAGGGTCCCTGGTCACATAATATTTAGCCTCTTGGCCTCGCTCATGCTGACAGCTATTCCCAACCTTTTTAAAATCTATGCTGCTCCTCTATAGCCATCAAACTTCTCAGGATCTGCCACCTGTTCCGAGAGTATATTCCTTAAGGCTCACCAGCTAGGGCATCACTACTGTGTCTTCTGTGTATGGCAAACGGTGAGACTTCCCTGCACTTTCCTTCCTATATGTGTATTTCATTTTATTTTATTTTATTTTATTTTTTTTTTGGGCATGCCTCAAGGCAAGCAATATGTGTATTTTAGAAAAGCAGTACACGTCAGCCCCATGTGAAATTATATCGCAGTGCTTTCATACAAGTTGTCTTCATACAAGTTGGAGATCAGTCTTCTCCTTCCTTTATCTTGAAGGTTGCTACGTTAGGAATACAGTGACGAGAGTCTATTATCTCCCCTTCCCTTCTCCCTCTCTCTTCTTTCCCTGTTCTCTTAGTCTCACAAATGACAGGAAGGGGTCTTTGATGAGATAGTAAAGTGCCAGAGAAGATTCTTAGCCTCAGAATTTGTAGCTCCTGCGGCTGGTGCCTGCCCACAACCCTTACCCTTACCACCCTGCTGTCAAACTTGCAGCTGCCTGCACCTGCATTTGGTTGCCTGAAGGTTATTCTGGCAGCAGAAGACATTTTTACTGATGGCTGGAAGCTCCAGGGAATTAATAGCCTCTGGGAGTGGCCCTCAATGAATGAAGACCCCTGTTTTTTGAGGTGTGTGTTCTGCACTATGTCCCAGAGTGTCCCTGTGGATGGCATGACACTCTAATGGCCCCCAGTGGTAACTGGTTTGATAAGGAAACTACTACATCCTACTTTTCCACTCCCCTAACAATGTTTCCTGGTCACTTCCCAAGTAAAATTTTTTTGTGCACAAATCCTTGTCTCGGGATCTGCTAATGAAAGAACCCAAATGAAGACACAACTTGCCCAAGTTCTGCTTTGAGGGAGTTGAGTAATCCCAAGGGAAAGTGTTTGTAATACACACAACAAGAACTTCCCCCAGCAATGCCATGCTGCCTCTCCAGGTAGAGCCTGGACCCTGGGGAGGAAGGAAAAGAAAATACCGTGGGGCTTGGGAGAACAAAGTGCAGAGGCAAAGAAGCTGGTAGGAAGCGCAATGATATGGCACTCCTGACCCCAGCTGCTGGGAGCTGATGGAGGTGTGGTGGAAAAGTAAAGTGATGTATTATACCACATGCTAAAATCTTCTAACTATAAGAATTATCCCTTCCTGGAAATGGGTGGACCGATCCCTTCTTTGGGACCAAAGAGTCTTAATAAGGATCAATTACCCTTCCTGTCTCTGTGTGGGCCTTGGCTCCCCCCATATCTGTGACAGCGTTCGTTGATGAGGATGGGAGCACATTGGATCTCTCTCTCCAACTGGGATTTTTGGGCTATCTGACTCCAGGCCTTCCCCTCCTGTCAGTTTATTCTGCAATGCTAGTCTAAAACATGTGTTCAGACCAGGAGGCTCCTGTCCTTTGAAGCCTCTCCCTGGACTCCCTGTAAAGGAGGAAGTTTAGGTGCCCACTGGGAGTTGACAGAGAAGCTTCTGTGGGTGGTGCTGCTGGGCTGGGACATCTGAAAGGGGATCACTGCATCACTATGTGTCTGTCTAGTGAATCTTTTTGAAAAATCTCTTTTATCATTAGCTATTTTGATGCTGATACATATTTTTCTGAATCTTGATCTAAATGGAGATAATTGTGTACAAAATGAGAAGCCTGGGGTGCGTACAGGTAGAACATTTCTGAGCATAGTTGTTAAGCAAGAATATCAGATGGAGGTGGAGATATTCCCCTTCTGATGTCAATAAACCTCCAAGGACTCTTGTCTGCAAAACGTATACCTGCCAGATCCATTCCAAATACCTCCAAGGGGCGGCTGTGCATTTCTTCTCTTACTATTTGATGTAATAAATTTTCTTTTTAGTGGGTGTGCATTATAGCTAGCTCATAGCTCTGAAATGTCTATAAATAATCAAGGATTTAAAAAAATATTCATGCAATAGATTAAAAATGAACAAACTAGTTCATTTGTGGGCTTTTAATCCTTGAAGTTCATGATTCTTTGTGAGGCATTAGGTTTTCAAGCTGTTTGTTCACCTTTGACAGGCAAAATGCAGCATTCTCTGATCTGCTTGAATACCTCTGGGAGCTTAGTGGAACCATGGCAGACGTGGGCATGGGGGTGTTCCAGGGACACATCTTTGTGAGAAACAGCGAGTTAAAGGAACAAAGCAAAAATCCAGAGATGGCCTTCACTGGAATGACCAGCATCCTAGCTTGGAAACAATCTCATAGCTAGCCCTGACCCACAGCATCGGCCTCCTGGAGTGGGAGTGAGCACTGCAGGTTACAAAGCGCCCCCCCTTTCCCATGACTCGCATGGCAAGCTTAAGGATCTCTGCTCTAGCTAGGAGAGCTTGCCGTGGATGGGGGAGGCAAGCCTCTCTTTCAGTTTCCGATTCAAATATTCTGTTGCATGTGTCTGATTGCTTTTTTTCTTTTCTGAAAACACAAAGCAGCCTTGTGGAATTAGAGGACACAAAAGCCAACGGCTTCAACAAAATCAAGGAGTTTCATATGAGAGGTCAGGGAGTGCGACTCATTTAACATGTTGGCAGGTTTGTGATCCTAATTTGATATTCTAAAACCTGGTACGTTATGGAGTAGAATTCAAAAAGCATGTGAAAGCGTCAGCTGAAGCAGGCTATTAAAAAAAAAAAATTAAGCCTCATGGTAGTGTGAGGGGGAAGGAACAACCTGCTTCCTGCTATCCCCGAGATAGCTAAGGTATGTGCTCAGTCTCCCCCTCGATTAGAGGTCCCTACTGCAATGGAAGACAACCAGTCACACCTTAGTACAAATTTGTTGACGGTATTGTTTTGTTTTCAATAGCTGAGGTTAGTTAGGTTTAGGGAGCACGGGGGCTCTCCTACATGGGGGAGGGTCTCTCTTTGGGCAGCAGGATAGCACTGTGAGCCTGAAGGGTGAGTAGTGACTGTGCTGACTGCCTGATTTTCCCTAAGGCCTTGCCTGTTCCACATAACTTCTGTTTTAGGTTCTGGGGAATTTTATTAGAAAAACTGATCTAGAGGATAGAGTCTTTCTCAGTGATCCATGTAGGATGAAGAATTTGTTGGAGAAGCATCTACAGTCAAATTTAATCCCAAATTAGAGGCCTTCTAGGTCAGAGAATATAGACTATCTAATGAGCTCATAAATGTGCAAAATAAAACCACAGCTAAACTCTATCTACCCCATCCCCAAGTATTGTATACAATAAGAGCCATCCAACGTTACTGAAGTGTTCACTGTGCTGGGAGCTTGACTTGCATCCTCATTCAGTCTTCCTCAAGTGAAGTGGTGTCTTAGGTTGCATTATCTCCAAAGCAGACCCTGAGACAAAGACTCAGGTAGCTTATCTGGGAGGTGCTCCTAGGAAGCTTGGTGATGGCGTGGGGAAGGGATGCAGGGAAGGGAAGAAAACCTATACAGAGTGCGTTCATGTGTGGGGTGTTCTGTGGTGTCTACCCACCCATTCCTACCCCTCATTGGTTGAGAGCTGTGTTTGGAGCATTAGCTCTCTGGCACTTGTGGCCTCCCCCGTATGTGCAGCTGAGCTCACTGTTGTGGCCAGAGAACAACCTCAAGCAGGAAGTCATAGTCTTTCTGAAACTGTCCCTAGGCAACCTGCTGAGGAGGGCCAAGTGGCTGTGGGTGAGACCTGACAGAATCTGCTACAGGTGAGCATCACTTGCATTTGAAAGATGAGAAAATAGAGACTTTTAGAGGTTAAGGAACTTCCAATGTCAAACAGCTGGTCTTGCCCAGATCTGCTAGACTAAGACATTCCTTGTTGTCTTTTCTGTAAGACGATGCTCCAACAGGAAGTGATAATGGAGCCTGGGGCCTGTTGAACCTTTGCTTCCATCTTCAAGGTGATGCCAATGGCCACCAGACTAAGGAAGAGCAGACTGCAGCTCCGAGGGGGCCCTGCTGTCATCCTGGATCCTCCTGTCACCTCTGGTGCTTCTGGTGGCAGCACTCATAGGCAGAAGCTGTCCCATAAGAGCCCTATCTGCCCCACAGGGCCTGGTGCCTATAAGTACTCCAGGGGACCCCATACTTCTAGCCTAGGACAAATGTCTTGATGCCTCAAAATGCAATAGCACCTTCTCAAATGTCTCTCCCAGGCCATTCCTCCCTCCTCTGGGTCTGGCCACCTTCTCAGCTATTTCAACAGAATGGTGGTTATTGATGACCTGGCCACCTTCTCAGCTGTCTCAACAGAATGGTAGCTATTGATGACCTGGAGGGGTTGTTATGGCTGCCCAAGCAGGCCTGGGGGTGGAGAGACAATGACAAAGGCAGGCCAGGGTCTGAGACTGATACACAGCAGCCAGCCCTCCCCACCCTCCAGCCGTATCACCACCCACAAAACCAGAGCCGGCCCCTCTGTCTTCCACAAACACCTCCACTTGTTCTTTTGCCACCATTTTCTGGAGCAAAGCAGTCCCAGGTGATCACTTCATAGCACAGTGTCTAAACGCACATATTAGGGAGTCAGATCCGGGTTCAAGTCCTAGCGCCACAGCACACCAGCTGCTTGGGCAGGTTACCTAATCTCTGTGATGGGGAAGATAGAGTTGTTCATCTGCAGACTGTGTATGAAAATAGATCCTTGCAGGGCCGTCGTCAGAATCAAATAAGCCAGGCACTGGCATATATTAAGTGTTCGATAAATGTTAGTGTGGCTATTATGTAGTTATTATTGAGTCATCAGGGGAGGGGACAGGCTCAGGGTTATTTGTCCAGTTGGTGCTCCTCAAGGATGGCCCATGCCCACCCCCCATCATAGTATTAACAATTACTAATCAGAGGGTGCTCTGTACGTCTGCTACTCTATGACCGTTTTGATCATCGTGAGAAACCTGTGAGATGTGTACTGTGGTGCCCAGGCCACAGATAGTAGAATCCCTGGCTCGGAGCTGGGAAGTAACTCGCCTAGCACAGTGTAGACAGGGCTGGCCACGGGAGCCAGGGTGGTCAGCCCCTTGCTGTGCTGAACCTCCACAGCCTCTGCCCAAATCCCCTCAGGTCTCACAGGGACCCTTAGGAGGCCTCATAGGGACACTAAGGGGTCCTTAGTGTCTCTGAGGGCCTCAGATGTTAACATTGCCAGCCCCGGGCTTTGCATAGACACTGAAATGCGACGGCCCAGGTCAGAGAGGGCATGCAGAGGTGGGGCTGCTGTAGAATGAGCTCTCCCTCTGTTCCTCAAAAGCCAGCTCCTTTTGGGGTTTTCCTTTTCTCCTTGGGGGAGGAGGATGCCCCCCAAGTGGCGTGGTCCAGTCCCGACCTTCCTGGAGCGCTGGTTCCTCCGCTGCAGGGCCACGGGCATGCAAACTCCCTGCCTCACGGGCATGCTATGGAAAGCAGACAGGGCTGGGCGCATGTCTTCTGCCAGCCCCACCACCGTGCAGCCAGGGCAGAGGTGGTTCTCAGCACCTGTCTGGACCTCTGTGGCTGAGGTCACTCCAGAGGAAACTTCCGAAGTCCAGGGAGGAGCTACAGCCCACAAGGCCATCTGGGCAGATCACAGCAGTCCCCACATGCCTCTAAATCTTTTCATTGATTGCAGAGTGAAACCCCAGGAAGACGCAGGCAGAGGAGGGCGGCCTTCTCTTTTCCAGGCGTTGCCCGCTTGGCTATTCGATTCCCAGGGCGGCACTGCACTCACACAGGGCTTCTCTCTCTCCCTTCCCAAGGTATTTTCTGTGTGACTTAGAATAAGTATTGGGTCATGTGGATGTTACTATGGCAACCGGTGTTTTAAATAAAAATAGTGTTACACCCCCGGTAGCCTGTCAGTGTGAAATGTGCCTATAGGCAGTGAAAGGCTGTTGGCATCTGCATCCCTTTGGTTCCCAGCAGCATCCTCCTGGCACCCCCCAGGCCTAGAGGGCAGAATCTGCTACTCTGAGGAAGGGCTGGGCTCCCTAATAGTTTAGGGGGAAAGGTGGGTGGCTTGCACAGGTAAGTTTCCCTCAGCTGGCCAGGGGGCTCTCCCTGGTGACTCCCCCAACTTCTGCCAGCAGCAGACGGGGGCTGCTGTTCTCTAAGTCCTTCTGGACAGAAAATTTGATTAAAGATGGGCTTTGTCTTAGAGTCTACTTCTGGGGGAACACAAATGGAGACAAGGATTTATGTGCAAATAATTTGTTTGGGAGGCAGTCCAAGAAAACAGCAGTGGCGCAGGGAGTGAGACAGGGGAGGGAGGGCGGCCAGCAAAGGTGCATTTTCTAAAGCAACTGCTGCAGACAAGTGGAGCTCAGTCCCTCGTAGGAACTTTGGGAGACCATTTAGTGTAATATATCCCCGCAAGGGCAAGGGAGTTGGTGCGTTTATTTTGTAATCCCCCCCGTCACTGGATTTGAGCAATGAAACAAAAACAAACAAAAAACCAAACCAAACCTCACAAAAGTCCTTAGGCTTTAGGGTTTTAAGGTGAACACCCACCCAGAGGATATGGGCAGGGCACCCACTACCTGCTGTGGGCCCCCTGGCTGGGCCGTCAGCCTTCTGCATGTCAATGAATTCCCCCAACTATCAGAAGCACTTTTGTGTTGGGATGAGGAACCTAATCTGAAAAGTTAAAGGAGTGTGAAATGGGCTTTAAAGAATTCAATAAATCCTGAGACCTTCGAGGGCGTGATGGTGAAACTGGTACTCTCAAGGCCCAGTGTCCTCCGTGGTGGGGCTGGTGGCAGGTGGGAGAAGGGCTGGGTGGGGGAGGGGTTGTTCTCTTTGGGGGAAAGAGAGGCAGCTTATTACATTCTAAACAAGTGTTTTTGAAAAGTGTTTGAGTATGTCCTTCTTGACTGACTGTGGACAACGAAAAATTTTAAGATTAGGCACAATGATATTGAACCCAAGAAACTCAAACTTTTAGGGGACGTTTATGGATGGTGGTTTAGGTAGGAGTGAATAGGTAGAAATGAATTGGAGATACAGTGCTTTGAGCTCTTGGCAGGAACTGGGGCAGGGTGGGCAATCTCTCTTCTGCCATTAGGTTGTGTTGAGCTCTCTCGGTAGAGTTAGCTGCCTGGCACATCCATTCACCTTCTGAGCACAGGTAGCCCGGTCTTGCTTTGAATACAGAGTCAGTGGGTCTGCCCATCAGTGGAAAAAGAGTTGCTTCCCAAAGTGCCCCACCACCTTCTCCTTGGATTTGAATCCTGAGTGGATGTTACAAGGACTAAAATTTGGAGCTTATTGATGTCAACAGTAGTGTTCTGAAAAAAGGAGCTCACTAATGTCACAAGACTGTGGATCATCCAGTTCTTATCCTTTCAGTCTGGTTCTTTAGCTTTTCCTTAAGCCCTCTGGGTATCCCATAATATTCCAAGGCATTCTTTTGCCTTTTCTTATTAAATTAACTAGGGTTTGTTTCTGTTGGTTGCAATGGAAGAACCCTGAATGATCTTGACTCCTGTGGAGGGATCCCATTGGGATTAAAAATCTAGATACTGTCAAAGGAAGCCCTGTGAAAACCTGTTTCTGTTGCTGCTATTTCATGCAGTAGGTGCAGAAACAAGGGAGGAAGAGAGAAGTGTTAGCATCGTGGGAGTGGAAGAGGTGTGTGTGGGGGCAGAGAAGGGGGGAAGGATTGCCTGTGACAGAGAAGGAGGAGGAAGGCAGGGTAGGGCAGGGGGAGCCTCAGCCTGCATTATAGATCCCAATGTCTCAGCCAGGCCGGTGCCAGGCTCCGGCGCAAGGACCTCCCCTTAGAGAAGTCCAGTGTTGGATGGAAATGGCTGGGCGCTAGTGCTCTGCTGTGCTCAGGCTTTAGCTGGGGCTGCCGGGAGGTAATGTGGCCTCAGCTCAAAAGCCGGAATCATTGCTGAAGGCGCAATGGCTGGAGACTGCCTGCTCACTGCACTCCTTTGCAGCAGAACAGCAAGTCCTTCCTGGTAGGGAGATCTGAGTGGCTGCCATCTGCCGCCAAGTATACACTGTTTTGTCTTGACACTCTCCATTTTATCTCGTTCAGGCCTCTCACTGTTCCTGTGAGGTCAGTGCTAATTTCCACTCCCACAGATGGTGAAATGGAGACCTAGCAAGTTATTTACCCCCTAAGTGCCCTGCTAGTGAATGTGAAAATTAGGATTTAAAAAAAAATTTTTTTTAGAGGTGGGGTCTTACTATGTTGCCCACGCTGGTCTTGAACTCTTGGCCTCAAATGGTCCTCCCACCTTGACCTCCCAAAGTTCTGGGATTACAGGCGTGAACTACCATGCCTGGTGAGAGTTGGGATTTGAACTTAGCTATCTTTGGCTCGAATGCTCTTGCTTCGATGTCCTGTGGCAGCAACCATTGCTTCAACTGCCATCATGCCCTTGATAAGTCCTCACTGGGGCTCTGCAGCGTCAGTGGCTGCTTACTGTCCCCAGAGCAAATCTACGTGGGTAGTGTGTACGTCTGTGCACTGGGTCTGTCTTGGGTTAAAAACACAGTTTTCCTTTTAGAGTTGAATAATATTCCATTCCTTTGTCTGGATGCACCACAGTTTATTTATCCATTCACTTACTGAAGGACATCCTGGTTGCTTCCAAGTTTTAGCAATTAAGAATAAAATTACTCTAAAGATCCATGTGCAGGTTTTCGTATAGACATAAATTTTCAACTCCTTTGGGTAAAATACCAAGAAGTGCGATTGCTGGATGGGATAGAAAGAGCATGTTTAGTTTTGTAAGAAACTGTCAGACTGTCTTCTAAAGTGGCTGTACCATTTTGCATTTCCACCAGCAGTAAATGAGGGTTCCTGTTTTGTGGCTCCTCATTCTCACCAGCATTGGGTGGTGTCAGCGTTCTGGATTTTGCCCCTTCGAATAGTGCAGTGGTATCTCACTGTTGTTCTGATTTGCATTTCCCTGGTGACATGTGATGTGGAGCATCTTTTCCTACACTTACTTGCCGTCTGTGTGTCTACTTTGGTGAGGTGTCTGTTCAGGTCTTTGGCCCATTTTTAAATTGGTTTGTCTGTTTTCCTATTGTTGCATTTTAAGAGTTCCTTGTATGTTTCTCCCGGTCTGTGGCTTGTCATTTCACTCTCTTCACAGTGTCTTTCACAGAGCAGAAAATTTTAATAAAGTCTAGCTTACCAATTCTTTCTTTCAAGGATCATAACCTTGGTATTGTATCTAAAAATTTGTCACCAAAAACCCAACATCATCTAGAGCTCTCAAACCATGAAAAGACATGGAGGAAACTTAAATGCATATTGCTATATTGAAGAAGCCAATCTGAAAAGGTTACATACTGTATGATTCCAACTATATGACATTCTGGAAAAGGCAAAACTAAGACAGTAAAAAGATGACGGTTGCCAGGGGTTGGGGGAAAGGGAGAGATGAATGGGCGGAGCACAGAGGAGATTTAGGGCGATGAGGGTACTCCGTATGATACTACAATGGAAGGTGCGTGTCATTGAACATTTGTACAACACCGAGAATGAACTGTTGTAGACTATGGACTTGAGGTGATAATGGCATGTAGGTTGATCAATTGTAATAAATGCACCACTCTGGTGGGGGATGTTGATAATAGGGGAGGCTGTGCAGGTGTGGGAGCAGGGAGTATATAGGAAACCTCTGTACCTTCCACTCAATTTTGCTGTGAACCCAAAACTGCTCTAAAAAAAAGGGCATCAGTGAACCAGTCGACATGGGCAGCTGGTGCTCCCTCCTGATGGGGACGGGCTGAGGGGCTGTGCAAGATGCGGGACAAGCCTGGCTTCTGTTCCTCATTGGTGGAATGTAGCCCCGGGGCAGGGCTCCCGGCACCTCCTGGCAGGCATGGCCTGTGCCTAGGCTGAGCCGCTCCTGGGGCACCAGAAAGAGCCTCAGGCACAGAGCTGGGGCGGGGCAGATGCTGTCAGCGGTCAGCAATGGCCCATCACAGCTCTGGGAAACTCAGAGGTGCTGGGATAGGGCACAGCATCCCACATGCAGACTCAAGGTTTTTAGGAAGAATCTGATTCCGCTTTCAGAATATCTGATACTTGTGACTCAGGATTCAGGGGAAATAGCAGTGATCATACAACTGTTGGGGCATTGTATGAGTTTGCTAGGTTGTCACAACAAAATGCCACAGACTGGATGGCTAAAACAACAGAAGATTATTTCTCACAGTTCTGGAGTCTAGAAGTCCAAGATGAAGGTATCTTGGACTGTTCGGTTTCTCCTGGGGCCTCTCCCCTTGGCTTGCAGGTGGCCACTGTCTTGCCATGTCCTCACATGGTCTTCCTCTGTGTGCTCTTCTTGGGGTCTCATCCTCTTCTTAGGAGGACACCATTTTTATTGAATTAGGGCCCCACCTTTGTGACCTAATTTCACCTTAAGTACCTCTTTAAAGGCCCCACCTCCAACTACAGTCATATTGGGGGTTAGAGCCTCAACATAAGAATTTTAGGGGAACACAATTCAGTCCATAACAGACATGGTGGCCAGCGAGAAGACCTGGATCTAAGCCATTTTTCTTCTTTTTACTGGTCCCGGAAACACTTAAGTGAGAAGCTTAGGGTCACACAGATTGAGTGGCAATACAATGCTGAGTCAGAAGCAAAAGTGTCTGCCCAGGTTGACACCCGGCTCAGGGACTGCCCACACCCACTGTCTACAAGGTCTCCCGGCCTTGGCCCTCTCTCCTTGAGAACCCCTGAGGGGCCTGGCCTTTGGTCCTGAGGCCTGGCTCTAGGGATGGCCATGCTGTGTGGCCTTTCTTTTGTCCCCTCTTCTGGGACATGAGGGACTGGGTTACATTACCATTCCTATTCCCCCAGTCTTGTTTCCAGTGTGAGTGAACATTCTGGGGGGAAATGGGCACTCACATCTGCTACAGGGATTGTACATTGGAACAGTCTCCATCTAGGAAGGTGATTTGGCAGGACGTTTCGAAAGCTCTAAAGAATGTGCACGTCCAAGGCTATTGCTTTATGCTGTATTCCTAGAAGGGCAACTGCTGGTCAAAGATTAAGCTATGAGGAGAATCACTAGCATTGGTTTCTCACATGTCACTTTTATAAACATGCCCAACACCAAGGGACTGGATAAACAAATCATAGTACCTTATGCGATGGAACACACAGACATAAAACATGATTCTGCAAAGAATATTTAATAATGTGTAAAGATTTTTTATAATATCAAGTGAAAAAGCTAATTCCAGAGCAACCCATAGTGTGGTTCAATCCATGTTAAAAAATACAAAAAGCTAGAAGCATAGAAAGCCAGGAAGAAACTGTGGTTACTTCAGTGTAATGGGATCTTAAATCTCTATGTTCTGAAGTAGCGGTGTGTATTTATTGATTTTGTAATATGAAAATCCACAAAAACAGTTATGTTAAAAAAAAATAATTTACCTAGTTTGGGCAGATGCTGCTGGCCAGCTAACTCTGCAGCTGTTACTCACCTATTCCTCCCTTGCTGCTTGTTTTTCCACTTTCTATAGTTGAATCCTCACCTTTCCAGCTCTCCTAACTGCTGATGTGGCCAAGTGATGGAGTTCTGGCCAGAGAGATTTAAGTGGAAGTTGGCTGGGTGGACATAGAGGTTTCTTGAAAAGCTATGCCTCCTGATAAAAAGGAACTATTACTAGACTGTTCACTTCTCCTTTCTTCCTCCTGGAATATGGAGGTGATGGCTGGAACAACAGCGACTCCCTTCTGACCATGAGGTAATAAAGATGGTGGAGCAGAAGAGTTAAATCTAGGTTTTCAATGGCATCCTTGAGTCACTGCACCAACTGTGGACTAGACTCCTACCTCCAGGCTTCTTTTTATGAGTGATAATTCTGATATAACAATTCTGGTTAGAGTAGTTATGAATACTTTGGGCTGCAAGTAACAGAGTTTCTGTTACTTGCAGACCAGGCCCCTCAAAGGTCTTCCCTCTAGGTCCTAGATCACCCCCATTCCATGCTGCCTCCATGGAGAGAAACAGAGATGTCCTCAACAAGGCACTCTCTTCCCAAGCTGGGGGTACCCTCTATTTGGCAGTAGTATCTCAATTTGGTGGCTCTTGGAGAAGAGAACTGCCTGTCTTTTATAGCATGGGAACATGTTAAACATCTGGTATGCCACACAGGGCAGGGCATGGCACTGCATGAGACTGTCAGCTGTCCCTCAAAACACTATGTGCTGGGCATTGTGCCAAATGTTGGGGGAGGCAAAAGAACAAAACAGACCCACATCCTGTCCTTCTGAAGTTTATCACTTGGTGGAGAACTAGGATATCAAAAAGTCAGTTAATTTCATGCATAGTTATGTGTGCAGTGTTTTAAAGTACAGGGTGCCGTGTGAGTGCATCATGGAAGAGCCTGGGCTAGGGCCCAGGGAAGGCAGCCTATAAGCTTTTCTCTGTGTCTTTAATCTCAGCAAGATGAATCCAAAATTCCCAGGCTTGTCTGTGATGGCCTCTGGGTAAGGATTTCCCACGGAAGGCGGTCCTCCCTTTGATGAGAGCCCTCGCCTGTGAGCTTGCTTGTCCATGTCAGCAAAGTGAGAAGCCTGGACTTGGCGAACTTCTAGGTTCCCAGAGCTAAAATGACACATGAAAGCTGCTGAGAGAGGCACCACCAGGAAAGCGGTGCAGACTCAGCTGGGGTGGTGACACTGGGGCTGTTTACTTCCTGGCCTTGGAAAAACAGGCCCCGTATTTGTTCACTCAACACACACACACTGAACACCTGCTGTGTGCCAAGCACTGTTCTGGCTGCTGGGGATGTATCGATGAACACAGCAGACAGTGATCTCTGCGCTTGGCGGTTTGTGGTCTAGCGGGAGGAGACAAGATCACAGCAACCTATGTAGGCATTTCAGGGTGATACTTGCCTTGGAAGCAAGGCACACGGGAGAGGGTAGGGATGGTGGCAGTGGTACACATTCCATAGGAAGGTCAGGGAGGCTCTCACTGAGGGGGGGACTCGTCTAAGACTTGCAGGAGGGAATAGACGTCTCTGCAGGGTACAGAGTATGCCAAGGCCTTAGGGGTGGGCCTGTGTGAGGAGCAGCAGGAAGGCCGGTGGGCACAGGGCAGATCCTGTGTGGCCATGAGCAGTGGAGGTCAGAGTGCCAGGACCTGACTTGTGTTTCAAAAGGATTTCAGGTCCGCCCTTGCCCAGTTTATTTATTCTGAGTCAACAAATCAAGGTGTCAATGGTGGGCAGTCCTGGTGACCCATGCACCAAGTCGCATAGGTGGATGTAGGCTCAGACCCTGCATGTATCAAGATAACCTGAGCAATGAAGCATTTATTCATTTGTAATTTGTTCTGATGTATCTTTAAGTGAGTATGACTTGTATAATCATAAAAAATATTCAAATTTTTAAAAGACAAGTGGTTATCTCTGGGCATACGACTATAGGGGACTTACACACTCTGTCCTGTATGTCTATAATCTTTTTAATTTTTGGTACTTGAGCAGTGTTATTTTCTATTGGTTTGTGCCTCTCAACAAAGTCAATTACACACAACGCACACGCATACACACACACACACACACACACACACACACCATGCCTCTTCCGGCCGACTCAGACCCAAGGGAACAGCTTTGGCAACCCACTGCAGGAGGATATGGGTCCCCCCTCCCCATTTCCAGTGCGCTCTCCCCACAAACTCCAGTGTTTCAAGCCGAAGGCAGGCACACCTACATAGCCTGTTGGCGGGTGGCAGAGAGCTGCCCGGGAAGGAGGGAGGAGGAGGAAGCCCCTTTGGGCAGGGTTAGCAGCGCAAGTCCTTGGTGCCTAACCACCTACTCACAGCTGCTCAGACCTTTTTGAGCCTGCTCCTCACCTGAAAGATGGAATGATGACACCCCTTCCCTTCCCAGGGCTGCTCTGTGCCTAAATGGGATGACACAGACCCAGTGCCTGGCACACAGTAAGTGCCAGCGGGATAGTGGGGTCACTGTCTTTGTTGTGCAGCACCACGACCTCTGACTCTGGAAATAGAGGACCAGGCTGTGTGGCCTAGGGCAGGTTACTTCACTTTCCTGAGGTTCTGCTTCCAGTGTAAGGTGGAGCTGCAATGGGAGGCCACAGCAGGCTGCAGGTGTCCCTCACAGTGACTTCCTTTGCCTCAGTGGGCCCTGCCCTGATTCTGTTCCTCTGAGACCATGCTGATGGGCTGCTGGAGGCGTCTGGCCCTGGGCCCTGCTGCACCCAGGATCTCCTCTGCTAGGAAGCGAGGCTTCCCAGACCCAAGGCTGCTCCCAAGTTTCATCTTCTGTTGGGCCTCAGCCTTAGGTCTCGCAGCATTTGGCCTCTGTGGCACTCCTGGGAAATAGGCAGCAGTGGTCCAAGTCTCTAGAACTGAAGCCGAGTGCCAGGCAGCTAGAGCATATGTTAGAAATTAGGTTTTACTGCTTAGGTAGTTTGCTCCATTTTTCTATCAAAACCCTTTTCTGCTATGCCTTTTAAAATAGCAATTTCAGACTCTTTGGTCTGTGTGCGGCTCTGCATGAGTTTCTGTGGGGACAGAGGGAATGGTAGAACAGATTATTGGTGCCCCTCCCCCCCTTAAAAATCCATCAAAAATCAACAGTAAGGTGAAAATTTTTGACTTCAACTCTGTCCTTGAGACCCATGAACTGTTCCTGAAATATCAGCAAAGCGATGTGCACAGTTTTCCTGGGGAGGGTGCCCACAGCTTTCCTGATAGTTTCACTGCAGTTGGTAAGATGGGAGCATGCAGGAACTCTTGCCTCGTAGCAATGAGGCAAACAGAAACCCTCAAATTACTATATTTTCTATTAAAAAATAAAAAAGAGAGAGAGAAGTCAGTTGCCTGGAGCCAATACCTACCAAGAGACAGATGCTCAGGGTTAAAAGGTCTTTGGCTGTGGCTGTCACAAGGAATATATAGAAGACTGTCTTTGAGGCCTAAAGTAAATGGCTGGTGATAATTACCAGTGAAACAAATGGGGACATCTATCCCCACCTCCACCAAAAAAAGAAGCTAACCTCACGGTAAAAGTACAACAAAAATTTTCAAGTTCAAATGAAATTACTGCCCAGTATGTTGACTCTTTATGGTATTGCACTTTAGGGTCAGCGTTTCCTGGAGGTGGCTGCCACTCGAATGGCTTTTCAGTGCTCAGACAGACGCAGGTGCTCTGAGTGGGGCACAGCCGACTTTCCCAGTCCCCATTTGTCTGTCGGGGAGGCAGGAAATCAAAAGCAGGACCAGGCATGGGTCTGGGGACACTGTGGGGCTCTGTGCTCTGCTCACCCCCAGGGGGCAGGTTCCTAAACTTCTCTGCCTCTACTTTCTCTCCCTAGAATGGGGTGGTTGTGAGATGAGATTAAAGAAAAGGAAAGCCTTTAAAATGTACTGTGCCGTGTACTGTGTTAAGAACTCAATAAATGATGAAAAAATCTAAGACTTCATATTGGTAGAAAATAACTTACCTTCCAACTCCCCTGTTGTGAGGGATGAAAGGATATTCTGGCCATGGATGTTCTGGTGAAAATGGGAAGAGTCAGGTTTTCATAGCCCAGAATACCTGGGGATTTACTTTTCAAATTCAGAAAAGAGAGTTTTAACAGAATTATTATCCAACATACAGTAAATGCCATAAACTTTTCACACTGCTGCAAATGGCAGACACAGGCACTCCACTACTGTGGCCTTTTTTTTAAAAATTTTTAATTTCATGGGTACCCAGTTGTATATATCTACAGGATACATGCGATGTTTTCATACAGGCACGCGACGCATAACAGTTGAATCAGGGTAACTGGGCCATCCATCCTCTCATGCATTTATCATACCATGGCCTCTTAACGTCTGGTACTGGAAGGCTTTCCCCCCAATCTTTTACTCTATTTTAGGGGTTCTCAAACTTGAGTGCATTGCAGAATCCCTTGGGGGTGCCTGTTAACACACAGGACGCTGGGCCTTGGCCCTGAGCTTCTGACGTGGCTGGGGTGGGGCTGGAGAATGGGCACGTCTAACAAGTTCCCACGGGGTGCTGGTTCAGGGACTACTCTTTGAGAACCATCGCTCTATTTGATACTAAATACACTCAGGAAACTTCCTTCCAAATCCAGCTTTTCCCAGAATCGCTGACTGAGTTTGGCAGATGGTGAGCAGCTGGAGAGGACAAGATTGCGGGTGTGAAAGTGTGTGTCTGATGAGTTCCCTATGTCACCAAGGTTTGAGGTTATCTGCAATAGGCCTCTTGGAGAATCCTATACTTTGGAATGTGGCCAGCTGCAAAGGTAGGACCCTCAGTAAGTTACAACATAGAGATTCTAAACTCAGGGCTTCAGATGATCATTAAATCAAGGCTTTAGAAAAGGGGGACATGCACATTCTAGTTTTTTTATGGCCAGGTGGCATCAGGTCAACCTAATTGGAAGGTCTGGGATGTTCTGGAGGAGGGAGGCTGTTCTCAGTGAGGTTGGATCATTTTGGAAAAGAAGCCACAATGTGGACAGAGGTGTGTGACCCAGGGGTGGGGCTCTGGCTGGAGCTAAGAACTGAGAGGGCAGCCCAGGGCTGCGCTCCCCTCGGCTGGGCTGGCGGAAACACTCAGTTCTGAGGGCACATGTTTGCCTTTGCAGCCTCGGCCTCTGAAGGTCACTGTGCAAACCTCAAATGAATTCACCAGCGAAACACCAAAATTAAGTAGAGCTTCCCCTGGATCCTAAATGGGTTTTCTCTCTCATTCTCTCCCTAGACTTGACCCCATTTTATATTTTATTAGATTTTTAATCAGGTTCCATTATGAAGTGCTTTAAACAAGGTTAGAATCTACAAACACACACAGGGGGAGAACACTGCCTGGTCTACCTGGTTTAAGAAGCCAGAGTGGAAGCCTCCGAGAATGGAGAAGGCTTTACTCAGGCCCTGGGAGTAAGTCCCGGGGACTTCCCCCTTCAGCTTTGTCCCCTTCACTCTGCAGCATGGACTCTGGGGCTGAGTGCTTGGGTTTGAATAGCAGCATCACCAATTACCAATTCTGTGGATGGTGTGGTCTTGGTATTTACCCGATAGGGTGGTTACATGCCCTACCTGCTTATTATGAGGAAGTTGAGGCACCAAGAAATGGCTAAATGCATGCAGAGCACTGAGGGCAGTGCCTGCTGCTAGTATTATGATGCCACTGGAAAGAAACAAAGACTCAGGGCTTCAACAAAGAGCAAGTGTATCTCACCCTGAATGACACTGGGCTCTGGCTATGCTCATCCATTCACGGAACACATCTCTTACTGAGCTACTACTCAATGCCACTCACTGAGCTAGGATGGGGGGGGTGCAGTAGCGAAGGAAGCTGAGTATTCCTATCCTCAAGGAACTTACAGCCTGTGGGAAAGACAGATGTTCAGCAAAGATTCCGGCTAATGAATACACAAGGGCAATGAGACGAATGCTCTGAAGGGACAGAATTCAGCTTGCCGGGCACACAGAACCTGGGTTGGCCTTTTGGGTGAGGGGGCGTTAGCTATCTGAAATCTGGGGGACAGGCATCAATAATGGGAGTTGGGAAACAGCTGGGAGCACCCCAGACTGGGCTGAGCCAAATGAAAGCTCCGGGTGGGGCAGGAAGGATTTTGTGGAGGGGAAGTTGGGGGAGTGCATGCCACTCACGGGTCCTACTGCAATTAGGGGAGTCCAACTCTTTAAGCAGTTTTAATGTGGGGGGTGGGAGGGATTCACGTGATTTAGGGGTGCATTTTGAAAACATCATTCTGGCTGTAAGCTGCAGAAGAGAGAAGGTTGTACTGGAAGCTGGAGAGGATATGGGGAGACCAAACAGGGGGTGACAGTGGTTCTGAAGAATCCCCCAGAAGGCCTGTGAACATGCAGCTTGCTGTAGGTTCTGTCTGTGAGCAGCAGATGTGCGGTGGTCCTTGGATCTTGCTTTTCCAACATGCTGAAGCTGCTGCCCCGTGGACCATAGCATGAGTGGTAGTAGCTTGGACTCTGCTGGTGGCGGGGGAGTTGGCAAGTGGATGGGTTCTCAGGGACAGGCAGTTTATGTTTTAGGAGACGGTGAGAAGCCCTTTCTGAACACTGGGACTCTTTGTACTTTGAAGATAATTGTCCCCAAACATACTTTAGTACAAATTTAGTACAAATTTTAGAAACACCCTTAGTGACTTGAGGATAGGGTGAGGGACAGAACTTCACAAAAGTCGTAGACTCACCTCTTAGAACTCTAAGGTGACAGAGATCCAGGCGGCTCTGATGAACTCTGCCTCTGTGTAACCTCTATGCCGTGCGATGTTTGCATGGGGCTTTGCATCTCTCTGGCTTTCTGTGGGACAGCAGCAAAAGCCCTCTGCAACACCGAGGTTACACAGACAGGGCCTGGGTTAATCAGAGTGGCCCTGGATCTCTGTCCTATACAAAGTCAGAGAGAAGGACATCTTTTTCTTAGTGCTTCAGAAAGGATGCAACTCAGCCACTCTGTCTTGGACACTCCTGGCTGGGCTCTCAAAAATGGCAGTGTCACACATCAGATTTAATTTAGGCATAAAAACACTCCAACTACGGAGACCCCAGGTAGTTTTCCAACTCTGTCGGGCCCCTGGCCGTGAGGACCTGGGGAAAGGAAGCCCATCTGTCAGCACAGGTAATGGCACGAATTATCCCTGACCAAACATCTGGCAGATCAGGGCCCTGGGAATGGTCTCGTGCGTGGTTCCCACCCCACATTCACAGCTGCGGGACACACACCGACCGAGAGCTGCGGAATCTCCCCAGTAAAGAAAGGGCACCTAGGACCATCCAGGAAATAGATTCATTCCCTGTACATGTGGCTACAAAGGGCCTTCCTTTCTCTGGGAGTGTCCCCTGAGGCCACCATCCTGTAACTAGGTCCTCCACTTTGCCCACAAAGCCTCAACCTCCCTCCACAGCCACTGTGTTGCCAGCACCTAGGAGGAAGCGGTTAGTTTAGTGGTGCTTAACCCCGCTGAGGGCCCATGACTCCACTTTTCACAGGGGGAAGTCGGGTAGCGCTGTTTTCTCCGTAGGAAGCTAATGCTGCCAGGAGTGGCTTGTCCTTTAAAAGTGGAACTGTGTGTGCTCGGGGATAAACAGCGGCCTCAGGAGGCCAGTGTCTGCGGTGGAGCCGCACCAGCCCGGAACCGGACGGCTGCTTGCCTGGGCTCTGGAGCCGGCGGTCGTCTGCGGAGGGCCTGGCTGCCGCGCGGGGGCGCCCTTGCCGGAGCCGGAGCCGGACGCTGCCTGCAGTGCGGTGCGGCCCTGGTGTTGTGAAGTAGCCGTTCTCTGATTGGCAACGGCCTGATTCACAACACCAGCTGCCCCACCGCACCATGCCGGGCGGCCCCTCTGCAGGGCGACTGGTGCTGCTGCTGGAGGGGGGAGGAGGGGAGAGAGCAGAGAGAGCAGCGGTGGTTAGAGCAGGACGCAAGCAGATCCCATCACTTCATCACCCTCCCAGCCGCGCCTACGGGACTTCTCTTCCCCATCCCATGGGGTCATGGGTGGGTATCAGTGGCTCCCAGGAGCCCTGGATCCTGGATACAAACTTACCTGTGCGTTGGTACTTCTCTGGGAAGAGGATCTGCCTTAACAAATCCTCAAAGGGAAACAGCCCTCCCCAGTTTCAGTATCTGCTGGGGGGGGGGAGGTGCCATGGCAACCAAATACTTTTAACCCATCGCTACAGTTTTCTTCCCCACTGATACTTGTCCAGGGAGGAATGAAGGGATTTTCCATTATTCTTTTGCCAAACATGGAAACCAGAGACGGTTCTCCCCGCGCATTCTGAGTAGTAATTTTGCCAGACCCCCTGCGCCGTATCCGCACCCCCCCCCCGCACCCCCTCCCCCAATTTGTATGCCTGTCCAGGGTCCCCAGACCTTGAAGGCCACACTTGGAGAGCTCCCACGACTGCTGAGGATGATCAGGTCAAAATGGAATCCTTCAAGGATGGGGCGCAATCTCCATGACTCAGTCTGCTGCAGGGTTGGGAACACATCCCAAGCACAAGATTAGGGGGATCACTGAGGATTCGAGGCAGTCACACAAATCAGCAAAAACTGAGGCTGGCTGCAAAGAAATCAAGTAGCCAACATGAAGCACTTAACCATCATGGCACCTTGCCTTTCCGCCAGCGGGTGACCCACTGGGCTCCTCCTCTCCCCAGTTTCAGCCGGTTCGGGATATCGTGTGTCTCTCCTAGGGAAGCTCGGCAGTAAAATGACTTTGGAACTCTCTTTTTGGTATCTGCTTGGATTTTATCACCATTATGACATTATGTAGCGTAAATTGATGTGAAAATAGCATTAGAAGTTTAATGCCTATTTCCAGGTGTCAATAAACACTTTAAATGAACAGTTCTTTGGCCCCAAATGGCTCCTGCCTGCTGCGTGGTTCTTAGTTACCCAATCAAGAAAAATCACATTTCCCACTTTCTGCCATCTATCTTGGAAACTGCTTTATTTTAAGGACACAAACTTGGCAAGTTGCTAGTACTGGATGTGGCACAGAAGTTCTGCCAAAGTTCTTGCCAGAGTCGGGGGAGGCAGAAACTTTGAGTAATTCATCAATCATAGCTTAACACCACGCCACGTAAATCACCATGGCCTTGGAGTTCGGAAATGTCTGGGTTTTCCTGTCTACAATCAAAGAATCCCTGATGGGACATTAGGCTATAATCTCTACACTGGGGCCTCTATGGTCCACAGAATTGCCAAGCTGGGGATTTCCACCAAATGTGGGTTGCTCCTGCCAGACACCCAGGAAGGGCATGGAACCCGGTGTGCAGTTAGTGTGTGCTAGGGCAGAAGGAATGCTGATGTCTGGGGCCAGGTGCTGTTCTAGGCACTTCCCACACTTGAACTCCTTGAATCCTCATCACACCGGTGCTGTGAGAGTCATGATCTATCACTGTGCCCACTGGGCTAGAAATGGGAAGTTCAGAGGGATGAAGGAACTTGTGGTCAAGGAGCAGGGGGAGGAGCTGGGGTGGAGAGGACACCCAGCTCCAGCTCAGCCAGCAAGTTCCCTGGTGGACACGGCCGATTCCGGGTGCCTCTCCCCTGTCAGATTGCTCTTCTGTTGAAGATGGCCCGGAGCAGATGGCCTCTAAGTCTCATAGCCCCAGATCTGCAGGCTCGGAGCGTGCTTTCTGGACACACAGTGTAGATGAGCGGATGGCTGTGTGGCACATGGTTACGCACCAGGGCTTGGTGTGCATTCTGACTCTGTCCCTTCCTACCTGTGCTCCTAGCGCAAGTTACTGAACCCTTCTGGGCCCCAGTTTCAGTACCTGCAAAACAGCATCATAATAAGATCAGAAAACCTGGCATACAGCGAATGCTAGACAAGTGTTGGCCGAGGTAATGTGGCTGGCTTTCTGAGCACTGGGTAGAGACCTGGCATTTTTTCTTTCCTATGGGGCTGAACTTTCTTGAGGACCAACACCCACTTACTCTGAGAATTAGCAAGTTCCAGAAAGTGGGATTAGCTCCTTGTAAAATAAAGCAAGACCGAACTGCTGAGTGGACAAGAGCCTTTGGCAAAGTTAATGTGCTCTTTTGGCCAAGACTGTGTGCAGGGGATGGTCGTGTTGGTAGTGGGTGAAACCTGCACAAACCCTGAGAAAGTAAAACACCATGGACCCAGTACTGGGACTTCGCATCCATGCATCCATGGGCAAAAGGTGACTCAGGAACAGGCGAGAAGCTGCGGCCATGAACAGAGATATCTGCAGCCAACTCTACTTCTTGGTTCTGTCTAGACCCTCATCAGTGCCCAGGGGGTCAAGGAGAGACCAAGAAATGATCAACAAATAACCCTCAGGTTTTAACTTCAAACGCTTGCAAGGAGCTGGCATCCTGCAAGGGCTGGGCCTGGCCCGGGACCCACCTCCTACTCCTCTAATCCCTCAATGTCCTCCTTGCCCTCTGTGCTTTTTTTAACTTGTCAAAATGGGCCATGCTCCTTCCTACCCCAGGGCCTTCACACAAGCGCCATCCTCCACCCTCCCTGTTTTGCAGAGTTAAATATCAACTCCTTCAGGCTTCAGCTCCAAAGTCACTTCCTGGACCGCCAACCCCAGTTCAGATATGACTCTTCTGAACTTGCTCTGCAGGCATCTGGTACTGCCTCTTCAATGCACTTATCATGGAGTGGGAATGCAGTCTCCTCCACCTTCACCATTGCAGGCCCACTGTTGGCCACATGGGATACTGGTTGATGGATACTGGTTGGATAAATGAATGATTTCAACCAAGACTCTGTGGCCGAGTTACTTTCTTTTTGGGATGGGGTCTTCCTATATTGCCCAGACTGTGGCCACGAACTCCAGGCTCAAGAGATTCTCCTGCCTCAGCCTCCCAAGTAGCTGGGACTACAGGCATGCGCCACCACGCCTGGCTCCCCAGTTACTTTTTGCTAAGTGCTTGGATGACTCTCTCAAGAGAATCAAAATGGCATTGACTATTTTAGGGACATCCACAGTGCTATTTTGTAATGGATAATTTTACCTCAACAGATTGACTGTCAGACCTCCCTGCCTTTAGGCTAACCCCACTGCGATCCACAGGAACCAGAGGGACTCTTCCAGAGGGTCCACAGGAGCTCTTTCAACTTCTCCAAGGCTTCCCACTGCTGTCAAGACAGAGTCCCAGACCCTGCGGCCCCTCACTGCCCCTCCCCCATGGTGTGGCAGAGCCCCCAGGACAGCACCTGTGCTGCTGCCGTGACCTGAACCTGACTGCGATGCCTGCACCCCCGTCTACCCAGCAAACCCCTCTTTCTGCAGTTGGGCTCTGGGCAGCCACTAGGAAGGCCTTTCCTGCTCCTTGCTCAGCCTAAGCTCCTGGCCTGGCCTCTAAGACTCTTGTACCTTTTTTGTCCTCAAATTATTGTTTACCTCACCTCTTCAGTCTGTCTTAGTAGATGGTGACCACGAGGACAGAGGCCATGGTGGAATCACGGGCGGGTCGGCACCCACAGCAGCTGGAACTAGGGGGCCTTCAGCTTGGATATGCTCTCATTCCATGAGGAGGGCCTGCAAAGTTGGGGGTGCGTGGGCACCACGATGGTAAAAATTTGTTCTTAGTGTCCCCTATGAATCAGCAGAAAGTCCCAGCATTTTCCATCTGAAGTGCATTTCTTCATCTCCATGGCCACCCCACCTGCCCAGCCCAGGTCCGCCTCCCGCCCCCGGCCTGTCTGGACCGCGTGGTAAGGGTATCACTTGTCCCTCTGCGATGCATTCTTCCCACAGCAGCCTGGGTAACCCTTTTAAAATAGGAATAGAGGATGTTACTCTCCTGCTTCAAACACTCATTTGCTTCTCATCGCACCCAGAATAAAATCCAAATTCTCTGCAAAAGCCCACAAGGCCCTGGTGGTCCAGCCCCGCCTGCCCGTCCACCATCAAGCCCCTCCTCCTCGGCTCCGGTCGCATTGCCCCTGCCTGTCCACTGTCACCTCCCTCTTCATGGGCTGTGGCTGTACTTTCTTTCAGATCTTGAAACACAGGACTAGACCATATGGTGTCTTCTGCAATGCAAAAAATCAGGCATTTCCTTTGAACATAGCCTTTTGTGGGCTCAAGATGTCCCTGCCCCTGGGGAGACACAGGCCCTTGACAGGGTGTGTGACCTCCTGAGTGGTGCCTGGGCTGGACCTCAGCCCCCACTTGCCCCTGGACAAGGGCCCTGTGTCATACAGCCACACGGAGTGGCCCTGGTGGAGCACACTCTACACCCTCTCGTGTCAGGGTCTGTGACCTGCTGTTGCCTTCTTAAGGACCTCAGCGACCCCAGGGGCATTTAAAGAGAATGCAAGATATCTAGCATTCCAAAATTCTGCACCAATTTTAACCAAAATTTTTATCTTTTATTTTCCACTTTGGCCTGCTTATGTTAGCCTTTCTTCACTACCAGCTTGCTAGGGCCAAGCCAGCTAATTCTGTTTTTTGTTTTTTTTCCTTTTTAACATCACATAACGATTGCTTGGTGCAGGCAATACCAAGGACGTGACATTTATCTGAGCTTTATAACATCAGAGGTCTCAAATCAATGAGACATTTTTTCGCCTGTTAGTTCTGAAAAAAGATGACTGCAACAGAGACGCAGGATGTGTTTCCTCATCAACCACCTCCCAGGCTCACCACGGATCAACACAGATTCCATTCAGCGTTTAACATCCACCACTGAACCTGGCTGGCTCGGGGTGTGGGCTGGCGGATTCAGGGCTGTACCCAAATCTAAGATCCTGGACCCTGATTGAGTCAGTTTCGGGGTGACATCCAGGGATCTATCCCCCTACCCAAGGTGATTATGATAAACCAGGTTTGGGAACTGCCGCTCTAAATCTAGGGCTCTGTTAAAAACCAGTGTTCCTAATGAGTCTCAGCACAGTGGGAGTCTGATATGACTTTAGCATCTTCTGAAGAAAATTAAATCTGGCTCACGTGGCAGGCCTGTTTCTGCCCAGCACTGCCGTTCCAATATACTGGGTGCAACTCCCGGCTTGGGGGCTTCCTCGGGTCAGGAATGGAAGCGGGAGGGTGTTCGGGGCGCGTGCGGGCCAGCTGAGTGCCAGGGAGTTAACCTCCCCGGGCAGTGTCAACCAGTCAACCAGTGACTGCGCAGAAGTTGGTGAATAAACACCCGGCTCCCCTGGCCTTTGGGTGGGACCCTGAGATGTGCTCTACACCAGCTCCCAGAGGTCCCCCATGCAGCAGTAAGCTGACAGATGACACAATCGTTATTGGCTCCCTTCTGCAGTCTCTTACAATGCTTCCTGGACCACCTCGCAACACTTGGCGGTGCAGTTAGTGTCTGTGTGAAGTGCACTCCAGGGCACTTGTGGTTTTGAATGGGAGTCCCTTCTGCTGTTCCTGGGGTGAGGGGAGACAGGCACACGCTCTCAGGTGCTGGTGCTGATCCTGCTCGTGCACGAGCCAGATCATGGGTGCATCCTGGGCATCTTGCTTGCTCACCCTAGACCCACCCTGACTTTCAGGGACTCGGAATACACAAATCAGGCAAAACAACGCATTCCAAGTAGGTATTTTCCAGAGTGTGCTGTACCTATATTTCTTCATTGCTTTTTCATAGACAATAACCCTCTAAATGGAGGACCTTTTGGCCCCTAAATTCTGAAGTATTAAGATCATTCTGCATGGTCAGTAAAGCACATGTGCTATTGTAGGCATTTAAGACAGCATGTCGACTTTTAAGATGATGGCAAAAATAAACCAAAAGTCAACCAACCCGTAAAGCCTGTTTGCTTTTAGCCCATCTTGGCAGAAGCCTTTGAGGTGGGCTTTAAAATAAAGACTCCTGGTTCAAAGAGGCTGCCTAGCCTGCTGAGCTCAGCCCAGAGTTTATTAGCACAGTTAATATCGCATGCAAATAGATTTCCCTGCTTCTGTCATGCCAGTCCATTAATTCAGCCCCTTGTCTGCTACATCTTTATCCTTGGCAGGTTAATCCTGCCAAATGCCTTTGCTGTAGCACATGTCACGCTGTGCCTATGTCCAACAATGCAATTTTGCTAATCCGGTTGTACCAGCTTTGTGGCCCTGTCTGGTCAATCCAATGGTGGAAAAAGGACATATAAGGTTTTTACCAAGATCTTTCTCCTACTCTGGCACCTACTCCCTCCTTTTTAAAAAAAAAATATAATTTCAAGTAAATGGTTTGAAAGTCAATCACAGTTGTATGGATGCCTGCCAATGCCAGTGTCTTCCAGACAAGGATGTCACAGTGCCCAGCGGGCCTCCAAACTCTTTCCGGCAGCCCCACCCAGCTGTCAGCTGAATGGGAAGGGTTAAAACAGGAAGATCAGAGCTAAAGGTCACTTTTCCAAGGCTCTCCACACATTAAGGGCTTGAGGATGGCTGAATGGAGGGCACAGGTATCACCCATTGTCTTTGGTGCTATCCTCTGTAACATTTAGTGGAATCATTAACACGAATTATTAGGAGAGGCACATCCTTTCCTGCAGTCACTTTTTTTAGGTATCCACCTGACACAGGAGAAGCATCTCCAGGTCCCACAGTGTTTTTGCTCTTCTAGTTTGTGTCCCAGTGGGGTTAAGAACATGGGTGGGCCTTATAGCCAGATTTGCCTAGGTTCAAATCCCAGCTGGACTACTTTCTACTGTTATGACCCAAGCAAGTTGCTTTACTTCTCTGGCCTCCCTCTGCTTATCTGTAAAATGGGCGTAACTGTAGCACCTGCCACACAGGATGGCTGCAAGGATTCAGTGTGTTAATACATGTCAAACACTTAGAATAGTGCTGGCACACATATAGCAGGCACCGGGTAAATGTAAGCTGATATTAGCATAGATTGGGAACTTCGTCAAAACTCACTGCCATTTGCAGCTTCCTGTAGTCCACATGCAGAGTACACAGGGTAACGTTCCACATGGGCATGTCTTTTAGGGTCTGCAGATGTGAGCTGCACTCTCCTGCCTGCTAATTGCAGAAATCGAGCTACAGGGAGCCCTGTCTAGTCCCACTGCCTACCACTTGTCTCTGTTACCCCGGCAGCCTCTGGTGGGTGTGAGGAGGCATTCCAGGGTGGATGAGAACGAGGTCTTTGATTAGATCCCCAAGGGCCCGAGTCCTGGGTCTGCTGCTACGTGACCATGGGCCACGTGACCAAAGATTACACTTAATCTTTGAGACTCTTACAATATCCATGTTAGAAATTGGAGACTTGGTTCTGCATTGCAGGGTTACTGTGAGGACTAAATGAAAAAGGTATACGTGAGGTGCTTGGCATGCTGCTGGGAACACGGCAAAAGGCCCATAAATATTGGCTGTTGTGGCTATGGAGTCCCCTGCAAGGCACCAGGGCTTCCCTCTCCACTCCTCCATCCATCTGCCTCCTGGGCTCCCCACAGCCTTCCTGGAGGTGTGGTGAGAGCTGTGTGGGATCGTGGAGGGAAAGCCGCCAGCACGGGGCTCAGAAGATGAAGAGGCGCTCGCTGCTGTCCACCCTGACTCACTCTTACCCCAGATGTCCTCTTTTGTGATGCTGTAGTCTGAACCCTGCTGAGACTTAGGAGTAGTTTTTAGATGATGGGGTGCATGTGTAGATTTGAAACTGTCCCATGTTTGGACAGAGCTGAAAATGCATCCCGATGGGAGCACTGAGACATCTTTATTTATTTATTTTTTACAGAGACAGGGTCTTGCTCTTGCTCAGGCTGGTCTTGAACTCCTGACCTCAAGTGATCCTCCCGCCTCGGCCTCCCAGAGTGCTAGGATTACAGGGTGAGCCACCATGCCTGGCTTAAGATACCTTTATCATAACCATGAGGGCAGAACATTAAGCCTCTTTGGTATCAGACAGGATTTTTGCCTGCAATGTGAAGAAAGTATTTTGGTACAAGGAAGAGCTGTCTGCTTCCCTTGGCAATCCAGCCCCCGAGCACTGCCTTCTCTCTCCTACTTTTCCTGGGTCCTTCTGAATCTTCTAATAAATGAGGTCCTATCATTAGTTGAGCACTTATTATGTTCCTGTTATCAGGTTTGACCCTTCACATGTGTTATCTCATTTAATTCTACTGGGGGTGAAACACTCCTGTTTTACTAATTTCCCACTTAAGGAAATGGAGGCTTGGAAATAACAATTAGCTTCCCCAAAGTCACACCTAGAAAGTAGCCCCAGAGCTGTGGTTTGAGCCCAGAGCCCAGGGGCTCTCCAGGCTACTAGGCCACACAACCCATCTTCGGTGTGATGCCATTTCTTCTGCTAGGTGTGTGAGTCAAGGGTGGACCTCCTCAATTACCAAGTCCCTTTAGTATTTGTCCCATATGCAATATTTTCCTTTTCCTTTTATTGTTTTTTTTTTTTTTTTTTGAGACAGAGTCTCGCTTTGTTGCCCGGGCTAGAGTGAGTGCCGTGGCGTCAGCCTAGCTCACAGCAACCTCAAACTCCTGGGCTTAAGCGATCCTTCTGCCTCAGCCTCCCGAGTAGCTGGGACTACAGGCATGCGCCACCATGCCTGGCTAATTTTTTCTATATATATTTTTAGCTGGCCAGATAATTTCTTTCTGTTTTTAGTAGAGACGGGGTCTCGCTCTTGCTCAGGCTGGTCTCGAACTCCTGAGCTCAAACAATCCGCCCACCTCGGCCTCCCAAGTGCTAGGATTACAGGCGTGAGCCACCGCGCCCGGCCTCCTTTTATTGTTTTTGATGAATCCTGTAATGAAATTTTTCTTGGTGGGGAGGCGGTTACGGCAAAAAACCAAGATTCCTTTTCTGCAAAAATTAGGAAATTCCAGCATCGAGCACACTTCAGTGATTATACTGAGATCAGTGCAATAGAATTGGGATCTATAGGGTTTCTCTAGTTTTCATTTGCCAATCTCTTGAACAGAATACGTTTGTAATACTTCTTTCTAATTAAAACATGATGGAATCAAGCTATTAGCAAAATTAGGAGTTCTGACCCTCTCTGGCTCCATGGCCCGGGTGAGGTCCACCAAGGCACACCTATGTGTTGCCTTGGTGAGAATTTGTGCTGAGAGGACAGTCCATCCATCTTGGGTCTTGCTTACCTAGCAGAATGTAAACATCTCTGAACTTTGCTTACTGGATAAAAGGCAGCATTAGCTTCTCATTAGCTTCCCATTGCATTTCCTCCTGCAGGATCAATCACACAGCCAACCCAGACGCGTGGCCCCTGCTTGTAATTAATCTTGGAAAGGGGGAGCTCTTCTGTGGATGGAACGCTGTATCTGAGCGCAGCTTTCTGGGGGGTGGGGGGGTGGGGTGGGAGGAAACACAGGCTGGGAGCAGAATAATAAGCACCAGTGTTTGAGAAGCCTGTTCCTTGCCCGGTGCCGCAGGCAGCTTTTTTAAGTGGTTGATTCACTGTCAGAAAATTCGCTTTTGCCATGAATGCTACTTACCACCCAGGGAGGGAGTTTATGATTTCTTCTTTTCCACAGTGTGAATTTGGTGCTTTAGTTACTTGTGTGTCCCCCCACCCCCCCGTTCTTTTTTAGCCAAATCAAAGCTGGTTAAATCCTGTCGTCTTGGTGGTTCTAGAATTGTGCTCGGCACTCACGGCCTGTCAGAGGGATAGAAGTGCTTGGGTTTCTCACAAGGATTTAACTGTGACAATTTCATACAACTGAATGAGACCTGCTTTTGACCTTGTTCTCAGAGCTCCGCTTTTCTAATTCTTCATTGGATTTAAAAATGCTTGAAGGTGGTTGGATTTTCTTTCTTTCTTTTTTCTATTGCAGTCATCTCACTTACTAGGCTTATAGAGGAAGGTGGGGAGGGGGTGGTAACAGGGAAGTGAAAATCCCACCATCGTTCATCTGAGACGGCCAGGACTTGAGGCGCTAAGGGCTGTCAGCTCCTTGCCTGCCTGAATAGAAATGCTTGTTGCTATTTTAGGAACCAAACACAATGCAGGAAAACCTTGCTGTCAGGAAACCCAATACGTGGAAGCCCCTATTTACAGAAAATCCAATAAGGAGTGACTTCCTCAAGAGCTCTAGGAGGACTGTTAAGAAGCAAGTTTCCTTGCTGCTGGGAGTATCACGTGAGAGACATGCTTCGTTTTAGGGACATGCCCATTGTCTAAAAAGAGGCATATCTGCGTTTATCTCTACAAAGGGATTTCTTCTGAAAAAGCATCGCCCTCCCCTGGAAGTTCTGGAAAACATATTGAGAACACGAGGATTAAGACATGTTGACAATGGGAGGATTATTTCCTAACCTGGTGTGTGACAAATGCCTATTAATAAATGAACAAGACCATTCCGCCTCCATTTTCTCTCAAACATACTGACTCATGGTCAGTAGCCCTGGGGTCACTGGCTTTGCCTGTTCTGATGCCTGCCCGGGGCCCTGGTGGGAGGGGACCTTCTGAGCCAGCGAGAGACAGCTCTGCCCAGACAGAGGTGGCCGTGGAGGGGTCCTTGGGCTCCATCACCCAGAGTAGGTGAGCTGTTCTCACTTCCTCCTGGCGTTCCTATTGCCAGAGCACGAAGTTCTTGTTAGACAGAATGCATATTTGGAAAGCTTGACCAAGCAGTTTTTCTCACGGAAGGAAACCAGTAGTTGGGAACCCTGACTGGCGTTGAGACCTCAGAGGCCTGGCTGGGCGTTTCTAGTTATCCGCAGAGACTAATTTTTCTTTTCGAAAGTCCTGCTTCCTTCCCACAATTCCTGGCCTTCGAGCCCTATGAAGTTTCCCATGCAGGGTTCTAACGCCTCTGTCACACATGTTTGCAGTCTCTCCTCTCCAGTGTTTCTTCCAAGAGATTCTCTTCTCAAAAATGAAGCAACTAATATGGTCTTGGAGAAAGAAAGCCCCTGAATGAAAGGTAACTTCACAGAGTAGCAAGGGGAAGTTCTGCTTCGGAACAGAATGAGCTACCTCCACTCCACCACAAGGTACTCGGGAAAAGGTAACCCGGGACAGGCTTCTGAGAATGGAATGAGTCACCACCTCTCACACTCTGCAGCCTGAGCCGGGGAGACACTGGCGCACACCCGCAATGACTCACTTTAGTCTCACTTCCAGATCTGTCAGGAGATCGCCTGGCCATTATTTTGAGAAATCACTAGGAAAATCAAAGGACAAACTCTCGAGTCCCAATCGTTCTGCAGTTCTTGACCAGCTTCTGGGGGTGTGGAGCAGCCGGCTCACGGAGGGTCCTCTCCCCAGACTCTGGGCCCAGGCATAGACCTGAACCTGACCCTACCAAATGTTATTGGAGCAGATCAAGGATCCACCTCTCTTGGCCCCTAAGCGAGGCACAGGGTCAGCTGGAGCCAGTGAATTCCTCTGGAACTCTGGCCCCATGTAGTACACCTCAAAGTGCCTCCAGGCCTGGGGGTAGGGGACAGCTTTCCTGCAAGTGGAAGTGCTCCCATGCCTGGATGGGCACATTCAGATGCACCAATGGTACAGGAAGGTGGGATAGACCAAGGCAGGGGATGGAATTCAAGAGGTCCATGCAGCTTCCTTGGTAATAGTATTTAAAAAAGATTATTTGTACAATTATTTATTGACATAATTGAATGAGGAATGCTTAGACAAATATCTCTGAGGCTTTGCTCAAAATAGAGCACTTTTGTAACCCTAGGTATTTTAATTTCGGCATCTAAAATAAATATAGTCTTACTTTTTTTTAAATTCATTTTTATTTAGAGACAGGGTCTTACTCTGTTGCCGGGGCTGGAGTGCAGTGGCACAATCACAGTTCACTACAGCCTTGAACTCCTAGGCTTAAGGGACCCTCTTGCCTAGCCTCCCAAGTAGCTAGAACTACAGGTACATGCCACCATATCCAGCTAATTTTTTTATTTTTTGTAGCAATGGGGTCTTGCTATGTTGCCCAGGCTGGTCTTGAACTCCTGGCCTCAAGCCATCCTCCTGCCCTCCCAAAGTGCTGGGATGACAGGCATGAGCCACTCTCCCAGCCAAGAACTGTATTCTGATAAGGTGTCCAAGGCACAGACAAGATCAAGAGCCCCTTCCCTGTAGAACATGGATGGTGGTGAGAGGGTGGAGAGTAGCAGGGATGTGAGATGCATCTCCATGCCCCAGGCCTGACACCCACCTGACCTTGCTGCTTTCTACAGCCTAATAATGCTGCCAAATGTTTACTCTGTGCCTCAGTTTCCTTATTGATAAAATGGGAATAACAATACCGTTGAGCCTCAAATTCATACGCCTGGCCCAAGGCCATGGCTGCAGCCAACTCAGAATCCCTTCGTATGGCACAGAAAAAAACCTACTGACCTGTGTGTACTGCTGAGCCTCTCCTTCCTTGTTCAGGACGATGTCCAGCCTCATTCTTCATTCTGCAAGAAATTTTCAGAAATTAGTCACTCTTGTGGTTACCCTAACTTCAGGGCAAATCCTTTCAGACTCAGCAAAGGCAACTTTGGGACTCTGCTGAATTTCATGGGGGTCATTTTGGCCCAAAGATGGTCCATCTTATGATCACTGACCTGCTGTCTTAAGTCTGGGCTGGAAAACTGGGTGGGGGTGGGCATGGCAGGCGGGGAGTTCTGCCAGCCAGGGCACTGGTGCTGATTCTTTCCACACTTGCATATCTGACAAAATGACAGGGCACATATAACATTAGCACAGCACCCTCAAGTGCTTCCGAGTTCTTGTTTCATGCAGGCTTCTAGTGACATGCTTTTATGGATTTTTTAAGCACAGGTGGTGAGAGGATGAAGAGTTTCCTGTTTTTAGGGTTGGGGTGCTCTCAGAAATAAAAAATAAAAAGATGCAATACTCCAAGCCCATACCTAGCTGATGCCATTCCTTTGTCCCCTCACTCCCAGAGGCTCGGGCAACAGGTACAGACCTGGGGGCTCAGGAGAAGGGGGCTTTCAAGGGAAGCTGAAGAGAAAGGGGTGAAATGAGAAAACCTTTAGCAAAGTCAGTTCCCCTTGTCCTTGAGGCAATAAAATAGGAGAGGAGATGGGGAATGGATCATGGTTTTGTCCCCATTTTGCAGAGGGGGAAGTGGAGGCAGTGGAGCTTAAAGTGAATTCTTCTAGAGCAGCCTATTAACCTTTATAAAAATCACAGGTTGGTAGGGGCCATATATGTTCAGTAGACATCTTCAGCTCTCCTTTGAAGCTAATAGTTTTATTTTCTTGACTCCTATAATGGGTTCAGACCAGCAAAGTGAAGATGATCAAGTCAGCTCTTCCAGGACATCTATTGAGACTAAGTTGGCAGGAGCATTAAGGTGAGCCCACCGCACTCCAGGAAGTCTGAGGGGACTTCTGTGGGGACACTCTGGGCACCTGGGGTGGAAGAGGGAAAGCTCAGCAAGGCACACACAATGATTAGATAGCAGTTTCCCCGTCTGTAAAATGGGACAGCACTCACTCTCCTTAGTTATTAGAGGGAATAAGAGATAATCCTCTGGCTCAACAAACATTCATAGCCATCGCTACCATCATAGTCATTGTTGCTGGCAGCTCACCAACAGGTGCCCCTGACAGCACAGAACACGCCCAGACACCACAGTGGGCAGTGCCCAGAGCCAGCTCTGCCGTGGGAAGCCCTGCAAGAGCAGCACACACTCGGCACATTCTTTCAAAATAGCATCTCCGGGCTCAGGGTCCACTATGCCGAAGGATGACATGTTAGTGGTACCCATTAGGTTCCTGGAAGTAGTTTTCCCCAATATCAAAGATCAGGAAGAAAAATAAAAAAGGATCAAAGCAGAGGCATCAGTTGACGCATAGCCAAGACAGGGTACGCCGTGTTTAGGTACTTATAGCAAAAGCAAAGAAAAATAATGGAGAAATGAAATTCTAAGCCTTTGATCTTTCCTTCTACATTGTGCCAAGGAAGGTTTGGAAACCTCACTGAATGTAGACCCACCAAGTCCCACTTTGAGCCAACCAGCTAAGCAATCTCTTAGAGCCACTTCCAGCTGCTCAGCTGACACATTAAATTCTGAATCTCTCTACTCCATCCTCCTTGGTCTAATATCCTTAGAATCCACTCCTATCATATTCCTCAGGTTTTCACCAATATAAATTAGTGAAATCCTGCAGTCCTCTGGCGGAATGCCCCTCCTGGCCTGTCTCGGTCCCTGTGTGCTGGGAGCAGACACCGCCCTGCACACCCCTGGGGCGGGTCTAGGCTGAGGCAGGGCTCCTGGGCCCCAAATGCTGCTGCTCCGGTGACCACCTGTGTTTCTGCCTGTGGAAACAGTTCTTCAGGAAGCGAGATTTGCTGACAGGGATGCTCAGCCCTATTTTGGTGTTTTGCCAGAGATTTTACTTTGATTTAGAAATGGAAGAATCCTTCTGATCACAAGAGGGTCCCAGGGGAGTGAACCTGAGGAAACGCCCTAGAGTTTTTGGCCTGACAAAGCTGCTTTTCTGAATTAGTCTTGGCAGGCTGGGGCTGAAGACTCAATATTCACCTCCCTGGCACCTTTAACTCCCACTTTTATACTCCCTCCAGTTGCCGGAAGCCTTTGTTATCAAAGCCAGATGGTGAAAAGTCCGCAGTGACTGAGTTCAGGTCTGCCGAGGGGGGAGGTGCCCGGCTGAGCTGGTGGCTTCCAGAATGCAGTAACAGCTGTTCACACTGTGCTCAGTGCGTCACATGCCTCCTCTCCAAGCCTGGGAGGCAGGTATCACTGTCCCCTTTTATGGGTGAGGCAGTGGAGGCTCAGCCGCATCCGTGTGCCTCCCCCACATTTACCCCAGTGACAGTGGAGGCAAGACAGGGAGAGGCTGGTTTTGCATTCCCCAGACGATGCCTGTGGATCTCGGGGGGACAGTGGCATTGGTGGTCGTAGGTTTCTGGGTCAGTCACGGGGCTATGACTTCTGCTCGGGACACAATGCTCCAGCCCCTGGGCATCTGCAGGGAGTGACGCCCGTCCTTTTCTCACAGGTGGGTACGCTGCCTGCTCTCTGCTGATTTTCCAAATTGTCTAGATGCAGAAGGGAGACCAACTCATGTCATTCCACTTTATTCCCGCGTTAGAAACATATCCTTAAAACTAGGTTTGAAAAGCCTGGGATCGGCAGCAAAATGTACTTTCTGATTAAGTAGGAATGTAAAAACTCCTGTGGCTTCTGAAACATACGTGAGAAAGTGTGCACGATTCCTAAATGCAAAGCAATCCTTGGCTGAAGGGACTCAGCTCTCAGGAACCATGTTTTATGCCTTGAGACTAATTATTGACCCAAACGTACAAGGTTAAAAGTTTTAAAAACAGAATTCAGCATCAGGTACAAGTATGACAAGAACTTCTTTCTTTCTTTCTTTCTTTTTTTTTTTTTTTTTTTTGAAGCAAGTAAGTTCATGTCCTGAGTCACTGTTAGAAACTTTCTAAAGGATAAGGTGTTGGTGAGAGAGCAGGGACTTTGGGTCAGATGGACCCATAAGCTCGTTTCCTTGCTCTGTCCTTCCCAGCCCACTTCTTAAGCACACAGTGAGCTCAGTCTCCTCATGGGTAACATGGGCACAGTAACCCCTTCAGAGGGTTTTTGTGTGGGTCAAACCACATGAAGTCGGAGAGGAACCAGCACAGGGTACAAGTGAGAACAGCTGAGCCCAACATACCTTGTTTTTGTTTTTTTTTTAATTTCCTTGCCCTTGGGACTTCCATTCTGGTCACATTCTAGAAGAGAATTTTTCCACACATCCCAAGAATTTCTTTCTGATTCAACAGCTAGGAAAGCTACAAACGTTGGTAACCAGTGATTCAAAAAAAAAAAAAAAAACCGACAAAAAAAACACGTAAGCACCCAAATCGAGTCACCAGGCCGGTGGCTGCGACGGGAAGACGAACGTAACCTACAAGACTCTGAGCACGGAGAGACTTGGTTCACGATGATTACTGGACACGAGCGTTAATTGTTACCTACACAACCGTAAAATTAGTCAGCAATTTCCAGTTAAAGCTCCTGTTCCAAGTGGCAAGAGAATGAGCGAAAACCAAATCCTCCCAATCAAGCTTAAGCACAGAACGAGGAAATAAGGGCACACGCAGGCATGAGGCAGGTGAGGATTAAATCCCTGGGTGACAGATTCTGCTGGCGCTTCAGTTTTTATCCTACTCTTCCAAATTACCCCACGCTGGGAATGTAGAATGCAAAGTTGCAAAGGCAGTGATGTTCCAGCAAACGAGATAACATGGCTCTGCCTGTGCCTTGCCGTGTCCGGCTGCCGTCAGGAGAGACCCAGGTGGGCAGGGGACAGACTCCAACGCGCAACCGTGGAGAGCCCTGCTGCGAACGCCCCAGACGAACCGAAGACCCCAGCAACGCAGCCACCCCCTTTCCTTCCACTGAAGTAGAATCTGCCCAACAAACACCCTAAATGTGAAGAAATCTTCTTCCAAGTGGACCTAGCCCTTAGAAATCATATTTTATGCTTTTTGCTTAACAACAAAGGGTCATCTGATCTTGGCATCCTGATTTTGCTTTCAGTTCACTTTCAATTTCAGTTATTATGGACCAAATCAGAAGGGGGGAGTATGGAACAATCTGCCCATCCCTCCTCTCCATGCACGGACAGCCGCCCCCGAGCCCCAGTTTCTCAGTCCTTGCTGCTAGGATGCAATCTAGAAGAGCCCAAGTGCCATTAACTGACATTCATCAAAACACTCGCCATTGTTCACAGACACCAGCGGCCAAGAGGTGGAAATTACTTGGCATTTCATTTTAATCTGTATTGAAGACTTGCCTGACAAAACATATTAAGGGTAAGAATTGCCAGCTTGGGAATGAAGCTATGTTTACGGCTTGCCCCATCTTTTTCTTTCCTAAAGGAAAGGAAATGACACTTCCCCTGTCCTTTCCAACCTTCTGCAGCTCACCACCCCACCCCCACCTCCACCATCCATGAAACCTTAACATTTAATTTTCCTTCGTGAATGAAGGTTTTGTTCGAGGCATCTATAAAATTATAATAAACATCTTGTGCCTCTGCATTGGCGTCTGAGATTAAAAAAAAAAAAAAACAAAACCCAACAAACTCTGCCTTTAATATGGTGTTATCAGCAGCATTTCCCTGGGGGAGGCGCGACGTGGCCATCTAACTGCAGGCCCCAGAGCCGTGTGCTTCTCTGGAGAGAGACTGTCACCAAATGCTTCTGACAAAGAATGGATGCCACGCTAATGGATGCGCATAATTACCAAGGGACAATGATTCTCCCTGCTGAATTTTGACAGTCATAGAGTGCAATGGTGTACGTTTCATGCTTGCCACTATGGTTCATTTTCTTTGGATCTTCAAGTTTTTACTTTTATCTTTCAGGTTACTTTCACATTGTGTACAAAAAAAAAAGGGGGCTCTCACAGATGGAAGATTTTTTTTTTCCTTCTTTGTTTGGTCTCCCTCTGGATTAGGAGGCTACTCTTGGGGTACGGCATCATGTGAGTGGTCTGCACTTCTGAGGCCATAGCTGGCCAGATTAGGAGAAGGAGAAAGGTGGCAGGCCTGTGGGATGGGGTGTGGGGGGCCATTATAGGTCACCAGGGAATCAGAGGGACACTCAGGCTTTGCCAGCTTTGTGCTGTCTTGGCTCAGGAACTTTCTGATGTTGCAAACTGGTGCTGTCCAGGTGTAGGTGGGGTAGAGAAATCCCTATCTATGTCTTGTGTTTTACCGTGATAAAATCTGTGCACTGGGCCATTCAAGGGTTCTGCTTCTTGAACTTTCTATCTCCAAACTTTAAAGCACCACAAGTCTCTGAAGGCAGGAAGTTTGACCTTCTAACCTTGCTTTGTGACCTTGGTGAGGGTATGTGGGCCAGAACCTCTCCAGAGAGGCCTCTGTTGTCCCTCAGGGACCATCTCGGCTGAGAATACAAAAGAGGTGTTCATTTCAGCTGTTCCATTGGGCCTCTGCCCTTTGCAGGATTTTCAGAACCAGGAGATGAGAGCAGAGGAGAGGAAAGGAGAGAGGTGCTTTGTGTTCCCCTCCAGGCAAGGTGTGGGCATTAAGTCCTGCGACCAGTGCTCCCCTGGACAGGGACTCTCCAACCTCTGCAGCCTGGGGGTTCCTGGCCAGGGCTGCCCACACAGCCCATGGTTCTGGTGACAGGGCAAAAGTCAAAGGGAATCTTGAGCTCCATGCTGGGTGGGATCAGAGGAGACCATTTCGGACTGTGGAGAAGCCCCACATCTTAGTGAGGTCGATGAGCCCGGTTGGACGCGGTGGTTCTGTGCCAGCAAAGGCACGAGGCCTCCCTTGCTCCCCCACCCCGAAGTGAATGCCGTAGGTCAAGTTTTAGTGAAAGCATGTATGTTTTCTAGGCAATATGTATGTGCTTTCTGTATTACACAATATAAAACTGCTCACAGCTAAATTTATAATGCAACTATCTCAGGCTGACACCAGAGGAAAAGAATCAGTTTTGATGGCTTAGAGGCTTGTTACCAATTAAACCCTGAACAGATACAGCTGTTCCTTCCTTGCATGCCCACTCCAGGCTACCAAGATGCACTCTAAAAATTCATACTTCAGCCCAAAGATGTGACCTTTTGAAAAGATGTGAAAAACTAACACCTACACAATTTCAGTCCGTAACCTTTTAATTTTTTTTTTTTTTTTTGAGACAGGGGTCTTGCTCTGTTGCCTGGGGTATAGCACAGTGTTGTGATTGTAGCTCACTGCAGCCTCAAACTCCTGGGCTCAAGCAATCCTCCTGCCTCAGCCTCCTGAGTAAGCTGGGACTACAGGTGAACACCACCATGACCAGATAATTTTTCTATTTTTTTTTGTAGAGGTAAGGTCTGCTATTGCCCCAGCTGGTTTCGAACTCCTGGGCTCAAGTGATCCTCCCAAGTGTGAGCCACTGTACTCGGACTACCTTTTGATTTTGAAAGATAAATAATAGACTCGCACATGGCCTGGTCTTAGGGGCAGGTGTAACTGGAATGGTAATTACCAAGAGTTTGTAGAAAATCATTTGAATTAACTACACAGGACAGTATAGTCATATCATGTCAGAAAGTATAAACAAGATGATGCCTATTCTGAATTTGTTGTTCCATAGTTCTGATTCTATTCCATCTAAAAATTAGGTTAAATAAATAATGCTCGGCCAGGCATGGTGGCTCATGCCTGTAATCCTAGCACTCTGGGAGGCCAAGGCGGTGGATCATTTGAGCTCAGGAGTTCGAGACCAGCCTGAGCAAGAGTGAGACCCCGTCTCTACTAAAAATAGAAAGAAATTAGCTGGACAACTAAAAATATATAGAAAAAATTAGCCAGGCATGGTGGTGCATGCCTGTAATCCCAGCTACTCGGGAGGCTGAGGCAGTAGGATTGCTTAAGCCTGGGAGTTTGAGGTTGCTGTGAGCTAGGCTGACGCCACGCACTCTAGCCCAGGCAACAAAAGTGAGACTCTGTCTTAAAAAAAAAAGAAAATAATAATAATGCTCTATTAGCTTCCCCTTGAACGAACTAAAAGTCTTTTTCATTATGAAGTAATTTCTCAGATTATTGAATGGAATAATTCACTTCCTTGATCCCAGGTTCTGCCTGTGAGGTATACACACCCTGTCATATCTCCAAGAAACCCCAAATAACTTAGCATCTCCTACAGACCACCAATAAAGAGCTCCTGGGGCCCTGCTGGCATTTCCCCACACACTCACCTTAGATCCAGTCCTGGGGAAAAGAAGGAACAGACAGGCAGTCTGCACAGGAAAGCAAGAGAGCAGAGCCCACAGTTGGAGAGGGCATCCAACTGAGATGACAGGCGGTGGGGGGCCAGGTGAGTGCCCAGACATTCCCCACTGTCTTCCCTGTCAGCCCCTGTGATCTCACCATTCACGTTTTCTGTATTTATGTATTAGTATACCACATGATTCCCACTGGAACATAAGCTCTGTGCGGGTGGGGCTCTTGTCTGACCCATTCACCTCTGTATCTCTAGTGCCAAGAACAGTGCCTGGCACACAGTAGATGCTTAATAAATACTTGTTGAATGAATGAATATATGAAAGAGAGAATGGGAAGCAACATCTTTGTTCCAAAGAGCTGCCCTGTTCTCCCTTGGTCTTTGCAGTACCCCGGGGTTTGCACAAAGCAGGGGAGAGAAGCAGCAGTTGAGAAAGGTGCTCACGGAGGCTGAAGGAGAGCAGGTGAACCCAAGGTCGGAACTATGGTGAGGTTCAAGCCATAATAAAATGATCAGAGTTACAAATCAGAAGGATGCATGAAGTATCATGGTGAGAAGCCCCAAGAACCTGGCATCACAGCCCAGAGGCAATTGCTATAATGCTTCCGGTCTGCATTTTAGACCGGCCACAACTGCAGAACGAAGGGAGGGAGGAGGAGAAGGAAAGAGCTGTAGAAAGGAAAGAAGTTGGACACTAAGCAAACAGCTTGCACAGAGAGGCCATGAAGAACGGTTAGGCGCTGTCCGGAATTTATAACGTGCATGTGCCCATGAGGGTGGGTGAAAAACCAGTGGCCACGGGACACTCGGACATGAAACGCTTCAGCCTTAAGGACAAGAAACTGGTCTTTGAACATTTCTTCTTCCAAACCCAACTATGTGTAAACAGTCTCTCTCTCTCTCCCACACACCCCCACAAAAACCTTCCCCGACCTAACCCATCAGAGAACCTGGCTGTGCAGCAAGACCTGACTTCAGGCCAGGCAGGCTGCGCATTCAGTTCACCGGCCTGAACGTGAACTTCCCTTTCAGCGTCCTTTACTAATTTCTCTGCATTGCCAGTGATGTTTACACATAGTTTTCACCCTTCCATCTGTCAGCCAACCTTTCTTTAAGCAGTTTGAGTTGGTATCCCTTTAAAAACTTAACTTGCTAACTATTAGTAATAGAAGAACATTTAGATGGCGCAACTCTTTTTGCTAATGTGTGTGGCCTCTTAGGAGCTTTTACAGCTCTAAAAGAGAGTAAAAAAATAGGTTTCACGCTCAAATGACTGCTTTCTTATTTTGGAAGCAGTCCCTGCATACTTTGTTAGGAAATGCCTGCTTTGCACGGCCTTTGCTACGGAGCTGAGGCCGGAGCCTTTGGCACACAGGTTGGCAGAGCGGCCAGTCACTCCCAGCCAAGAACCATGCCTGACCCAGCCACGCTTTGGAGCAACGGGGCTCTGTGGTTTGGTTTGCTAACCGTCTTCTAACTTAGGGATTCAGATTATTCAAAAGAATGTTGCGATTAATGATCAAAAATTTGTCTTCCATCTAGTCGTGAGGAAACATCAGAAAAATCCAGAATTTCTCTTAAATGTCAATGACATAAAAGACAAGAAAGGCTGAGGAGGGACTGTTGCAGACTGCTGAAGATCCAAGAGATATAACCACATGCAACACATGCTACTGGGCTGAAACCTGGATCAAGGGAAAAAGAAATTTCTGTAAAGGACATTACTGGGACAAGTGGCAAAATTTGGATATGGATTGTGATACTGTATCAATACAATCAAAACAATACCAATACAAATTTCCTAAATTATATAATTGTACTTGGTTATTATGTTCTCAGGAAATACATCCTGAAATATTTAAAGATAAACTAACTCTCTAACAGTGTAGGAAAAAATGTGTGTGTGTGTATGTATGTGTGCATATGAGGGAGAGAGAGGAGTGATAAAGTAATCGATCTAGGTCCAAAGTATGTGGAAATTCATGTACTATTCCTATAACTCTTCTTTCCATTTTAAATTATATTTATTTGGGGGGAATAATTTTTCAATTTTCTTTTTTACTATTTTGAAATACATTATCCATAAATACTTGCAGCTTTTCGAATTTTTTTAAGGAGGCAGAAAAAAGTAATATTTGAAGTAACTGACATCACATTTAATGTTAATCTATTTATCATGGTCTTTCCTTAAACTCTAATATTATATGATCCCAGTAATTACTTCATGTACCATATAATCTTAAACTACTTCTTAATTTTCTTGTGCCTTGTTGAAAAGCTGCTTGGGAGGAAAAGTGATATTTTTATTTTACATGAAAATGGGTAAAACAGATGGTTTATACTTTTCTTCCAACAGTATAATGTGGCTGAAATCACATAATGCCCTTTAGCTTTTCAATTAAGTCGGAAAAATAAATTCCTAGTAGTTCATGAGAGCTTCTTTTATTTGGTGATTTTGGGGGCTAGTGTGGCCAGAGGTCCCTGGGAAGCTCTGTGATCTCTCATATATGTTCAGTCATCAAAAAGTAGTCACTTTTAGCAAGAAATGTCAACACAAATGTTGCCTCTTTGACACTAAAAATACTCTTTCTCCCATTCAAATTGCAGATGATCAAAAGGATACAAGCAAGAATATTTTGCTTGGCACGTGGCCTAAAAGTTCTAAATTTATGTATTCTATTTTTGCCTCTTTCTCAGATTGGATTAGTTACTAGGCAACTGAAGTATTTAATTTCATTTGCTAATAGTAGTTACATTTTAATAGAGGCAGCTAGTGTATGTGACCAACGCTGCCAATACAAACAAAGCCCTGACACCCAGCCTCCGGCGGGCAGCAGTGCTCACTCCTTCACTCTAATTGCAGACAAACACTACTCACAGTCTTATATTTTATTTTTTTGACTTAAAATTACAGGAAAAGGGATATCTCTTTTAGAATTATTTATAGAAAAAATATTTTAGTGATTTGTTTTTTTTTTACTCAAAAAGCTCATGTTTGTAACATCCTAAACCCTCTTTTAGACTTCTGGTTCAAGATGGTAGACCAAGCACATATGTTTCCTTCCCCTCACCAAGAAAGAAAAGAAATCCTTACCAGCACTGAAAGGGTAAGGGTACCATCAGTATGCAAGCTACACTGATGAATTTTTGAAAGACAGAAAGCAGGTGGGGCAGGTCGATAGAAACATTAGGATAGTGAAAACTGCTATGTGCAAACAAGCCTGGCAGTAGGATGAGCAGAGGTAAGAGAGTCTCCTCAGTGGGATGCTGGAAAACTCCCAATGTGGAGAGGGTGCAGACCATGGGCGCACTTATGAGGGAAATAAGAAGTTAAAAGACAGTTTATACACACCTAAACCAACCCTTCCTGTCCCTTCCCCAGTATGCAGAAGGTGGAAGCAGTGAGTGTGCCCAAGCTTGACCCATGAGAGGAGCTCTTAAGACTGGGAATTGGCCTAGGACAGAGATAGGGGCTGTCTTTCTGGACACCGAGTCTAGAAGATTAGTCAGAGGGCACAAGGTACCTCAGTGGACCGAGTCGGGAGTAAGGAGAGGAAAAGAGAAACACAAGTCTGTTCCCAAGTGAGCTCTGGGAAAGTACTCCCCAGGGAACAGCTTCTCCACGGTGCCCCCCCCGCCCCCAGGGTCCCCGGCAGCCTGGCGCCTTGCTTCCCAGGCACCCTGAAGGGAGAGGTGCTGTCGCACCACCCACTAACTGACGCCAGGCTCTTAGCCATCCCTTCCGTTCAGAGGCGAGATCTCCGTGGAGATCGAGACACATGATTACTGAGGAAACACATGACGATTACCAACACCAATTCATACATCTCTGCATTTTAAAATATGAATGGGCAAGCAGGAATTATCAGACATTTGAGGAAATCATTTGCACAACAGAGAAAGATGAAGATAAACAGAACTGGACTCCAGTGCAGGGAACAGAACTTACACACACACTAGCTCTCGCTACCTTCAGAGATATACTCACTGGTAAAAAAAGAACAGGCTCTTGGGAAAACAGCACTCAGAGTGCAAGAAAGTCCTTGCGAGTTAAAAGCACGTAAAAATGTGCTAAAGATTTTGTCTTGTGGGGAGGGTAGGTTATACATTTTGATTAAAATTACATTTTCCTATCAATGATGGAGATTAATCTGTTTTAAACAACTAAAGAAAAAAAGGATGTAGAACTTCTGAGGCACCAAAGGATGAAAAAGAAAACATTATGAATAGAGCAATAAAGAAAGGGAGGCAGGGAGAGAAATGACGAGAAGCATGTTAAGTAGAAGATGAAAATAAATGACGGGGATAATTCCAAACATACCAATATCTGTAGTAAATACAAATAGTTTAAATTCTCCTACTAACAGACTTTCAGATGGGAAATGTATAAAACCAAGCTGTATGTTATTTTCAAAAGATTTAAAACAAAATGATATAACATAGAATGGAGATAAACCTTATCAATGTTATCAAAAAGTAAGCAAAAAATGCAGTTACTGTTACACAAAAATAGAATTCAAGGCCAAGGGCAAAGGAATATTTTATATGAATTAAAGCTGCAATCCAGAAGAGAGTAACAGTCGCAAACTTTTTCAATGAACACCACAGCATGGGACTGTGTAACACGTGTTAGAAATGCAGTAAGAAACTGTTAATCTAGATCGTGGTGGGAGACTTTAGCACATCTTCCTCAGAAATTGACAGATCAAGTCGACCAAAAAACAGTAAAGGGTATGAGAATTTGAAAATATAATCATTGAGCTAGATGATTTTCACATTTAAATTCAGTTTTCAACTAACAGAAAATATCTATGTTTAAATTTCCATGGTACACTTAAAAAATCTGACTGAGTATTTAGCCAGAAATATATCCTTAATAAAACCTGAAAAAGAGAAATACTACAGATCTCCGAGCTTCTAAGCCAAGCATAAATTATAAAAGAAAATGAAAGCTGAAATTAGAGACCGGATAGTGATGAGTGATAATGAGAGCACTCAGCTCAAATCTACAGGAAGCATCAAAAAGGGACTCAAAGTTTACAAATGCATCTGCAAACAAGACTGGAAATTCACTAAATAATCATCTCAAGAAATTTTCTAAAAAAGAGCTAAAGAAAGTAGAACAAAGGAATTTAATAAAGAAAAAACAGGATGGTGAAATAGAAAACAAAGAAGTTGGTTTGATCATTAAACCCTAAAGAGGTTAAGATCAATAAAAGATTTTTTCTGATAAAGTAAACAAAACAAAATTAGGAATAATAAAGAGGACATAACAAACATGGATTTGATTTGAAAATTATTAGAGGGTATACATGCAAATACCAATATATTTCAAAAATGTTTGGAAAAATAAATGTGAAAAAAAATAAAATAATTTTCTAGAAACATATAAACTACTAAAATGACTTAGGCAGAAAATCCAAAAAGATCAGTAATGATAAGCAAAAAAAATTGAAAAGACAGTCAAAGATCCCACTCCACACCAACTGGGTCCCAGGCCCAGATGGTTTTACTACTCCGTGTTTTTTTTTTTGTTTTAACAACCTTTAAAGTTGTTAGAAAATATGTAAAGCTTCTCGATTTATTCTATAAAGCTAGCATAACCTAGATACTGAAAGTGGATAGTGTGGCAATAAAATAGCAAAGTACACACCAGAGTTCAACAACTCAAAACGTCTACAAATGCCAGGCAGGACATTTAATAAGATGAAATTTAATTTTTAATAAGAAATTTCATATTAATTTAATAGAGTGACCCTAGGAAGAACATATGACCCATCTGAAAGAGGTCATTAGTTTGGTGTACAGCAGGGGTTATAAGCACTATCTTATTAATACATATATAGGCAAAAATCCTAATATAATTTCCTAAATCAAAATTACTAGTGTCTTCAAGGAGTAACACAACATGATCTAGGAGAGTTTACCCTAGGAATGCAAGGATAACTCAACAGTAGAAAAATCTATTACCATAATTCAACTCATTCATAGATCAGGGGGAAAAAAACAATCATCTTGATAAAATTCAGTAAAGACATTTGATGAAGCTGCATATCATTCCTACAGAAACCTACAAAACAACTTACATTCACAGTGAAAGATGACAAGTAAGAGAGGGATGGATGGCCATCATCATCATTGTCATTCCATACTATGCCAGACGTCTTGGTTGGGAAAGGCTGAGACCAGAAAATGAAGTGAGGTATAAATACTAGAAAGGCAGAGAAAATATAGTTGTTTTCAAAGTATGTGATTGTTATCCTCCAAAATGTATCTCTATTCTCACACTACTGAGATACAGATGTGGAAAGTGTAGAGAAGAAGGAAGACTAGCTAGGGACCTTGGGCATGAAAGAATGACAAGGTGGTGAGTTTGCTAGGTTTTCTTTTTGCCTCCTATGTCCCAGACCTGAAGGTGAAGAAGCCAACAAGCTGGAAATGCAAGAGGTCACATACAAAAAGTTCCCAATAAAAGGTTCCTCAACCCCAAAATTCTCTCAATAGCTAAAGAATCAGGAAAGCAGCATCATAAATGTTTACAGTAGAGAAGTCTCAATAATAATCTAAACCCCTACCTCAATAACCTAGGAAAAGAAGAGCAAAATAAACCCAAAGCAAGCAAAGTAAGGAAATAATAAAGAACAGAAACCAGTGAAATTGAAAAATATGATAGAAAAAGAGAAAAATAAATGAAACAAAAATCTGGTTTAGAAAAGGATCAAGAAAATTGACAAATCTCTAGCAAGACTGACAAAACAAAAAAGAAAGAAGATAAAAATTACCAATATTAGGAATTAAAATGGGATAGTACAGACCCCACAGTCAGCAAAAGGATAATTAAGGAATTACTATGAACAACTCTACACACTTATGTAAATTTGACAACTTAGATGAAATCAAACAATTTCTCAAAAAAACACAAAGTCATCCAATATGAAATAATTTCAACATCAGCGTAACTATTAAGGAAATTGAATTTGTATTTTAAAATCTCCCCAAATAGAAATCTCATGGTCCAGATGGTTTCCTAGGAGAATTCCACCAAAGAAGAATTATTCCCAATTGTATACATTTCCTTCCAGTGGATAGAAGAGGAGGAAACAGTTCTCATCTTATGAAGCCAGTATTACCCTGATATCAAAACCAGACAGGATAGTAGAAAAAAGAAAATTACAGACCAATATCTCTCATAAAAATAGATATAAAACTCCTTAACAAGACATTAGGAAATAAAAATTTAGCAATATTGTAAAGGGAATTACACACTATGACCATGTGGGGTTTATTCCAAGGAAGCAAGCTGGTTCAATATTCAAAATTCCATCAACATAACCCATCATATTAATAGGCTAAGAAGAAAATTATATGATCTTATCAATTTATGCAGGAAAAGTATTTTATGAAATTCAATGACTATTCAATATAAAAACCCAGAAATACAGGAATAAAGGGGAACTTCTTCAACATGATAAAAGCAGCTACAAAATGTTCACCTGTTAATATTATACTTCATGATGAAAGACAATGTTTTCCCCATAAAACGGGACAAAGCAAGGATGTCTGCTTTCCCCACTCCCATTTGACATAGTACTGGAAGTTCTAGCCAGCGCAAAAAAAAGCAAGAAAAATGCATAAAGAACAAAAAGGAAGAAATAAAGCTGTCCCTATTTCTAGATAACATGAGATTATGTAGAAAATTCCAAGGAATCTAAAAACAAAACATTAGAAAAACAACGAAACAACTCCTAGACCTGATAAGGAAGTTCAGCAAGGTCACAGAATACAAGATACACATAATAAAATAGAGAAATCAACTGTATTTCTATATGCTAGCAATGAGTAAATAAATGCCAAATTAAAAAATACAATACCATTTATAATCACTAGAAAAAAAGAAATAGATGTTGTGAAATAAGAAGAAATATACATATTGATCTCTGCCCCCAGTCCCTGGCACAGACCTCCTAAAACCCCTGTAATTTCCCAAGCCAGAGGAGTACTAGGAGAATCTTTTGTTCTAATGTTTGGTCTTTGACCCTGGTTCCTGAGAAAGAGCTCCTAAATCCCTTGGAATTTCCTGATAATAGGAGCATCTTTTGTTCTAATAAGGTGACTCTTGGTGGGCTCCTGGATATGGACTGGTCACCAAAACTGTAAACATGACCAAGCCTGGAGCATTTAGCTACCACCCCACATTCTCCTGAGCTGGGGAGGGGCTAGAAATAGAGTTAATAATGAACCGTGCCTACGTGATAAAGCCGCTCCATAGAAATCTCCGAACTTTGGCGTTCAGAGAACTTTTGCGTTGGGAAACACACCCAGTAGGGTGTTGCAGCCTAACTCCAGGAGGAAGCTTCTAGACCTTGCCCTATGGGCCGCTTTACCTGGCTGTTCATCAGTATCCTTTATTATATTCTTTTTTAATAAGCTGTAAGTAAACTGTTTCCCGAGTTCTGTGAGCCGCTCTAGCAAATTAATTGCATGCAACAAGAGGATCATGGGAGCCCCAATTTATAGCTAGTCAATCAGAAGTATAGGTGACAACCTACTGCTTGCGACTGACGTGTGAAGAAGGGGCAGTCTTGTGTCTTGTGGGACTGAGCTCTTAACCTGTGAGATCTATCTGATGCTGTCTCCAGGTAGATGGTGTCAGAACTGAATTGGATTATAGGACACCCAGCTGGAGTCCTTTGGAGAATCACTTGGGATGTGGGGAAATCCCCCCAACATCTGGTGTCAGAAGTGTTGAGTGGTGTGTGAGTAGAGGGGGAAAAACAACTTGTTTTTTTCCTCTCTCACATGTAAATCTAACAAAACTTGTACAGAACTTGGATGCTAAAAACACAAAATGCCTAACACTAAATGCTAATGAAAGAATCAAAGATCTAAAATGAAGAGAGAGGCATAGTGTATTCATAGATTTGAAAACTCAACATAGTAAAGATGTCAGTTCTGCCCAATATGCTACAGGTTTAATGCAATTCTCAACAAAATCTATTTTGTAGACATAGACAAGATTATTCTAAAATTTATATGTAAAGCCAAAGGAACTAGAATAGCTCAATTTTGAAAAAGAATAAAGTGAGGGGGGTAGAGGAGGGGCAAGGGCAATATACGTAACCTAAACTTTTGTACCTCCATAATATGCTGAAACTAAAAAAATAAATAAATAAATAAAAGAACAAAATGCTCCTGGGATTGGGGTGTGGACATAAAAAAAAAAAAAGAATAAAACGAGATGAATCATTCTGCCTAATTTCAAGATGACTTATATACCTACAGTAGTCGGGACTGGTATTGGTGAAGTCACAGACACACTGATTTTTGTCCAACTGATTACTGTCCAACTGATTTTTGACACAGATGCAAAAGTAACTCAGTGAAGGAAAGGTAGCGTTTCAACATATGGTGCTGGAGCAACTGAATATTCATAGACAAAAAAATGAACCTCAAATCTCACCCCATTTACAAAAATTAACTCAAAATGGAAGACAGATTTAAATGTAAAATGTAAAACTATAAAACTCAGAAAAAAATAGGAGAAAATCTTTGGGACCTGGGGCTACGCAAAGAATCTTTAGATAAGTGTACCTTCCCTTCCCCAAATTAAAACCTTTGGCTCTGCAGAAGTGTCTGTTAAGAGGATGAACAGACAATGTACAGACAGGGAGAAAATGCTTGGAAACCACATATCCTACAAAAGATTATTATCCAGAATATATAAGGAACTGTCTAACGTCAATATTAAACAACCCAATTAGAAAATGGTCAAAGGACATGATCAGACATCTCACTGTAAAGGATATAAAAAGATAGCCAATAGGCACATAAAACATATTCAACAGGGATCATTTCACGTAATATTGAAACATTCACATATTCATGATTTTAAATTTAAATAATATCACAGTGTGTTAGGCTTTTTAGGGTGCCTTCAGCTACATCTCTTTGAAACCACAAATATTCATCCATTAGGGAAATGCAAATTGAGTCCATGATGAGATATCACCACACACCTCAGTACAGATAAAAAATGGCGACAGCACCAAATGCTGGAGAGGATGTGGAGATGCCACATCTCTCATACACTGCCTGTGGGAATGCAGAACGGTTCGGCCAGTCGGGCAAACAGTACGGCAGTTTCTTCGATAACTGAACATACAATTGCTATAGGATCCGGCAATGGCACTCCTGGGCATTTGTCCCAGAAAAAGGAAAACGTATGTTCATGTGAAAATCTGTACACAATTGTTCATAGCAGCAGCTCTACTTGTATTAGCCTGGAAAGAGCCACAGTGCCCCTCCACAGGTAAATGGTTAAGCCATCTGTGGTAATCCACACTGTGGAGGAATACTACTCAGCAATAAAAAGGAACAAACTATTGATACACACGGCAACTTGGATGGATTTCAAGGGCATTCTACTGAGTAAAAAAAGCCAATTAAAGAGGATCATATACTATAGGATTTCATTTATATGACATTCTCCCAATGACAAATGACAGAGATGGAGAACAGGTTAGCAGTTGCCAAGGGCTGGGGTGGTGAGGAGGAGGAGGATGGAGTGGACATAAATACTGAGAGGCAGCACAACGGAGATCTTTGTGGTGATGGATTGTTCTGTATCTTCATTTTGGTTATGGAGATCTACCAATGTGACAAATTGACAAAACAACACAGCATTATACAAACACACTGTACCAATGTCAATTTCCTGGTTTCAGTATTGTACCATAGTTATGTATGATGTAACCAGGGGGCAGGGGGACTGGATAGAGGGTGAGCAAGATCTTGGGACCTCTCTGTATTAGCTTTGCAACTTTCTATAAATCTATAATTATTTCAAAATAAAAAAAATTTCTTGAAGTCACCAAACATTAGAATACAAGATACCTGAGATCAGGGAACTTTTCTGTGTCAAATTCTCCTAAACAGTGCCTGGCCCATAGGAGGTGCTCAATTAATATTTGTAACTGGATGAATACATATGGAATACAGTCTCATTTTTGGTTTTTGTTCTTACAGCCATGTGATTGTAAAAGGCAAATGTCCAGACACACAAACATTATACAGTGAATGTTGGTTATTTTCAGGGATAGGGCAGAGATAGGGAGAGCTGAAGTTGGGAGGAGGTGAAGGAAGGGAGACCTTATTAACAATGTCTTATAGGAATACACAGAGTAAAAGGCTATGTTTTCACTCATTTATACTCCCATCATTCTTTAAGGAATTCCTTCCTCAATGACTTTTAAAACCTGTAATACATGCTTATCCTAAAAAAAAGTAAATATATCCATATATAAGGGAATACCCCATGTCTTCCTTCTACTGTCCTAAATGATGGTAAGTGTGGCATAAACACACGATGGTGAGTCATGCCAGCAACCAGGCTGTGGTGCACCATCATACTTTCTGGCTGTTTTCCAACTGCTTTCCAAGTTGTCTCTGCGTTGCATGATTAACTTCAGGGTAGAGAAAACATGTTATATATAAAACAAGTCCAGGTAATTTTAAAATGACTTAAAGATTCAAATAGATATATTATGTAAGTAATATCTACCTATTTGAGAATCCAGCTCTCTTCCCAACTCCCCTTGCCTTTCTGTTACAAAGCACAGTGCAAGACTTTTTAAAGCACTGTCTTGAACGATAGTGGTGTTTCAACCAATTAATTGCCTTCTTCAGGTCATAAATTCCCTTTGCCACTAGGGAAATAGTGCTGAAAAGTTATCAGTTGTTACTAATTTCCCTTTTAACCTCTGTTCTGCTAGATCATGTCTTGAAGGTGCCTATTTTAGGGCAGCCTTGTACCCATCCAGGTACAAAAAGACCACAGCAGACAGTGTAACTTTAATTAATAACATTTTAAATTTATATCACACAGTGTGTTAGGTTTTTTAGGGTGCCTTCACCTATAGCTCTTTGAAACCACATAATAGCCCTGTGAGGTAGGCAGAATAGAAACAATTTCAAGAAATGACATAGTATAATACCTAACATTTCACAGACAGTGGCTGAGGCAGAAACTGAACTAGAGATTTCTGCCTCCCATTATACCATGCTTATGTGTTCTAGAAGGCATACTGGTGGGGAAATAAACACATTATTTGTCAGTCTTATAAAAAAGGAGTGCCTAATTGCAATGATGGCTGTTTCACTTTGTTCTTCCTGCTTCACATAATAAATTTTATGCCTGTTCTTCTCAAATGTAAATTTACAAAAAACAGTAGATATTTATTAAAGACCTACTGTAATTTAGAGACCCCCAACAATCTAGTTGTGGAAGGGAATAATTTACTTTCTAAGGAAACACTGGTGGGAGGATTCTAGAATAAAGGAATCTTCTGGTCCTAAAGGCAAAGGCATCCTTAATTAAAAAGAAAAATTATAATAATCTTTTAAAAGCAAACCCCAAACACATCCTTGCCTTTAGAAAAAGATCTGTTGAAGTATAACAAAATAACTACGATGGAATTGTGAAGTCTTTGTCACCATTGCTAAAAGACAGCAGATTTACTAAATTGGACAAAGAGTGTAAGCTTACATACTGCTTAAATCTTTAAACTGCCTCTTTGGTGAGAAACAGGACTATTAAAGGTTGTGCCTGAATAGCTGTGGAGGGAAAATGAAGCTGCAAAATGAATGTGTCAAAAATCAAGCAAAAGGCAATGGGAAAAGTATGGAAAACAGTGATGTGGAGAAACGCTAAATACAAGGGGACTCGGATGCAGGCAGGTGTGATTCTGAATGAAACCTTTCCCAGTCTGCCTCGGGAGGCCCTTGGAGATCAGTGGTCCTCAAACGGGGCTGCACAATGGATTCACGTGGGCTGTTTGACAGAAGTATTGACGCCTGTGTCCCTCCCCCAGAGATTCAATTTATTTAGTCTCGGGTGAGTCTGGAAGAGGGTTTCTAACCACCCAGGTAATTCTAATAGCAAGGTTTGTGCCCCTTGAGCCCCAGGTACTACAGGTCAGGGGGCGCCCTCCACACACCCTCTCCGCCCTGTGCCTGGCCTGTGGTTGCTGCACACCTGGGGACCGAGGAGAGTTGAGAACGTGGGAGCCAGAAGGCCAGCCTGCCCAGGAGACACCTTCCCTGACAGATGAAACCCACCGTGAAGCATCGTGAGCAGCCCTGCACCCTCACAGCTCCCCGGAGCCAGGTGCTTCCTGTACCTCTTCGTTATAAATCAGCCATCCTGAGGCAAGGTGGAAAACAGGAGGTGTCCTCTGTGCCTCGCAGGGCCGCAGTGGGCTAAAAGGAGGATCCCAACAGTCTCTTTTTAATTTTCGGAGGTCCCCTTTCATTTTATACGAAAAAAAAGAAAATGGTAATTGGCAAGGGTTAGCAATTCATCACTACTCAATCTGGATTTGGGAAAATCAGCCTTGTAGTTAATCAGCCAAGAATTACATTTTCTCACCTTGACCTGGTGAGAACATTTCCAACATCATGGCTCAGAAACTTTTCTTTGAAAAAAACCAAGTGAATTAGGATTAAGGGAGGAAACTTGACCTTTCTCCCACTGCCGCTGTGAATGACTGAATTCTGACACTTTTGGTCAAAGAAGCAAAAAACTGCAAATCCCATAGACTAGATAGATTCCTGCCAAACAGAGTAGGAAAGGATGCAAAGACACATAAAGAAGTCAGCAAAAAAACCATCACAGCTAGCTACAAGAGGCTGCTGGGAAAAGCCACCTCTGGAGAAGGGGGATAAACTGCAAACTTTGTAGGCCTGGCCTTAGGGGAGCGGAGATGCAGGTCAGGGACTGACTGAGCAAGAGCGCTGCAGGATCACCTGCAATCAGCATCACTGGACAATCGTCTGGGACGGAGAAACACGGCTCTTGATTAGGACCTTCAAATAAAAAGGCAGAAATCACCAAAGCTTGCATCTCTCTCATGATTTCCTCCTTCCCTTCTTTTCGGGCAGTTATTAAGAAACAGAGAAAGCGCTCGGCAGCCCGTCATCCTGGCTGTCCCCATTCCTGCCGGTGACCTGTGAGGTGACCCGGGAGCTGCCCTCAGGTTCCAGTTGGCTTCAGACCCACGCGCCCCCCTCCAGCTCGCTTCTCATCTAGAAGGTGACTTGTGCACTTCACCACCGTTGATCCTTCCTCTCCCAATTAAGTATTACTGTTGTAGTTCTTCCCCAATGCATTATTCATTGAGCATTAATCCCCTTAAAATTGATCTTTGCAGGGAAACTTTGCTTTCTAAAAATCAGTATGCGTTTAATAAAGGCAGTTGGTCCCTGCTTTGCTGATGGGTGAGCAGCTTCACAAAGGCAGAGCCACGGCCTCCCCATCTCTCTTCGCTTGCACGGCTGGGCCCCATCTCTGCCACTCGGTGAAATACATTTTCTGCCTCTCTTGGTTGATAGACTCTCTTCAAAAATGGAAGTTAATCCTTGGGCAACGCAATGTTAAAACCGCCCAAGGAAGAATTAAATATTTCAGAAGAGAAGGTGGTAAAAAATGGCAACTGCTATTTTAGAATCTTTGAAAATTTAAGAAGAGCAAAAAATAGAAAGCGGCTTGTACTTGGTACAATGGATCTAAGTTCACTTTTGTGAGATTCTTCATAACATGCAGGGCGACAAGGAAAACAGCAGCGTGCTCTAACACAAAGCGCTGGTCCTGCCCATCCCCTGTGCAAAGAGGGGACCCGGCTGCTCCAGTTAGAGGAGGCATGTATGTGCTTGAGTTTTGAGGGGCCCAGAGACTGCGAATCCCTGTTGAAAACGTGATTTGAAGAATGAAAATTGACCTATTTTCCTTCTCCCCACGGTAATATAACAAAAAGCAAAACTTTTACTCTTGGGAAGAGCAGTTGTCTGATGCCTTGGGTTGGGGTCCTGGCCGCCACAGTTCCCAGCCCCGTGGCTTTGAACCTTGCCTGGCTGTTCTGTGCCGTAGCTGACTCACGTGAAGAGCAGAAACAGGCTGGAAGAGCCTGCCTGGCCAGGGAGGTGTGAGGGTTAAGTGTGAGGCCACGCGTGTCGCAGCGAGTGGTGAGCAATCAGTACACGTTAGATTATGATGATACAATAATGACATGGACTTAACCTGGATACATTTTTATCGCAGAAGTACAAAGAGAAAGCACTCTTTCCTACGTGGACTGAGGAAAACCGGGTAATTGTAAAAACGCTGCAATCATTTTTCTATCCTGTGCTTTTACAATCCAATTTATTGCTCTGCTCCTCACAGCTGCTTTCCAGGGCGCACAGACCTCGGTTAAAATATATTAGCTGGAATCACAATAGCAGGTTTGAGAATTTATGTATTTATAGCTTGCCTCAAAGAGACACAAGTGATGTGACTTCAATTGTTTTAATTTGCTACTACGCCCTGTCTCCCTTAGCCTCAGGGTGCTCAGAAGAGACAGGAGCTCCCCAGCATGCGTGCTGCCTGGAGGGGCTCTGCATGCACCTACGTGCACGTGGCTGCTGGGAGAAAACGGGCTGCAGGTGAGCCACCGCCCAGACACAGAACATTCTCGGCACTCCCTGCCCCTACTGTGTGGCTGTTGTTCTCCCCTAGAGGCGTGTGCCACCCAGGCAGGGGCCTGTGTAGGTCCTGACGTCTTCATCACCTACACAGCACAGGTGTGGGTTCAGAGGCTGATCTGGCCTGAAGACGCTGGAATTCACTTGGGCTGGCGGGGCAGCTACCACCACCTTTCAAGACTTCTTGTTCTGCAGGCCAGTTTTGGTCCCCATGAGAGGGTCAGCATTGTGAGACAGAAAGCCCAGGTGAGGAGGAGAACCTGAGAAGGCCTGCTGAGGGTTCACACCTCACCCTGTCACTTAGCTGTGTGGCTTTGAGTGAGTCCCTTAGCCTCTCTGGGCCTCAGTTTTTCCATCTGTGAAATGGAGATGATAAAACCTACCACTGAGGGACAGGGGAAGAATGAAGTGAGAATGCCCCCAAAGCACTGGGCGGAGTAAGAGTCTAGATGTTGGCTCTATTGTTAGAGGATTCAGACATCTGGCTCTTCCCAAGCCCACATGACAACACTGCTTCAAGCCCTCAAACACTCTATGTGACTGACACTCCTCAAAGTCCTAAGGGGGGGCCTCCCTGCCTCTACCTGCAGTGGCCCAACCCCCTCAAGGCTTTGCCTGTCTTTGTCCTATTGCCTCAGTCCGGTCTCATCTCAAATGCCACCCCCTCCACGAGGGCTCTCCAGGCCCCTGCTGACCTTCCCTTGCATGTTATAAAGCCACCATGGTGTGCATTATGGACTGACATGTGTTGTCACCACCAGTGTCCTTAAGGCTCTAGACATAAGGCTTGTCTTATATATCCCTCTATCTGGCCTCTCCTCTTCACCCTGTCCATGGCTTGCAAATAAGTAGGTGTACAACACACTGCAGCTGACTGTAAATTTGCTCACCCTAACTAAATAACCCAGATTTCAAAGGTCCCCAAGTCAGGCTCTGGCAGTTTTATGTGGTAGGTGCCTAACTCAATCAGATGGAAATGAATATGCCGGATCCAGACCTTCCCAGAACCTGAGACAAGCCGCCACTGCCGCGGCCACCAGGCACAGTGCTGCAGCCGGGAACCAGGGAAGGAGTGCCTCACCACGAATTCCTCAGGGTCCCTGAAAAGGTGTGCAGTGGCCCGAGGTGGGAATGGGACTTTTCACTGAAGAATTGTGCCTCGACAAAAGCCCTGGACACAGATGTTTGTGAAACACACGGAGGAGGGTACGTGATACCTAGTTCCACATTGGGACCTTGTTAGACTGCAATGTTTTAGTTAAGGAACTGTTCAAATGTGGGTCCCCTGAACTTCCAAACCCCAAAATGAGCGAGGCTTTCAATGAGCGTATTTGGTTAGGTGCACGCAGCTCAAGCCAGCTCTAGCCCTGGAGAGCAGAGTTCTGGAGCTGGGCAGGACTAAACAGTGATCCTCGTCAAGTATACTGATCCACGCGTGTCCTGGTCTCCTCCTCTGTGAAATGGGGACGTGATTATACCCCCACCTCACACAGGCATCTGACACGGCAATGGTGCTGCACATGGAGTGCCTGGCACAGTCCTTGGCACACAGCAAGTGCTCAGTAATGCTCGCTGGTAACAGAATGCCCCTGCAGGTGCTGCCCCTTCAGGCTCTCTGCTGTGAGGGGGTGATTCCACTTGGAGTGGACTAAATCTCCATAATCTAGCATGAGCCAGAGATTATGGGTGAACTTGTTCTACTTGGTGGGTCTGTGTGGGTATGATGAACACAATCAGGAAAGAGAAGAAAACCATGGCTGGACCCAGGTATTTCTAGACCATGTGGGTTAACGAATGCTATGATCTGCTTTTTAAAAGGGAAGTTGAAGAAGAGGCAGTGGAGTGGGGTGCAGTGAGGTGGGGTGGGAGGGAGGAGGTTAGACAGGTTTTCCCACTGCATAGACCTTAACGTTCAATACAAAGTGTTGTGTAACAGTAACTACATCCCCAGCTCTCGCTTGTTACCACAAGACTAGTGAAAAGCAGGTCCCAGCTTATAACCCTTGCGAGTTGGGAAGCCAGACGCTGTTTGTTCTCCTGTCCATCCCTTAGTCTTAGCTAGGAAGAGCCCGAAGTCAGGGCCTGAGAAACCACCACTCTCAAACGCCCTGTGCTTTTCAAATCCAGTAAAACTGTAACAGGCCTCTTCAGTTAATGAGTGCAGTGGACGCTGGGGACCTGCCTTTTCTAAAATTTACTGGTAGCAGTCAGAGCGGCAGGGAGGCCAACCCCACAGTTACCAGTGTTAAGGAGCCATTTAAAGGAGCTCATGAAATATCTGCTTCCAGCTAGGGACTCAAATCACCCCCAAGAAGTTGAAGGAAACCACTTTTAGTGCATGCAGGGGGCAGGGGGCAGGGGGAGAGGAGTGGTGTGAAATCCGTCTGGTATGAACTAGAGAACCATTTCAGTAAGAAGGAAATCAGCAAAGCGCGGGGCCAAGCTATTTATGATGCCACTGCTCTTCTCAGGTAATTTACAACGTGCATGAAAGGCTTTAGCCTCCAGCAGCATCTGCTTTTAAGTGGCACCCAGCATGTACCAGCGGAGAACATCTCCTAGAGATGCCGGGCTTTATTTATTCAGAAGGGCGGCAGAGGGCGGTGCGGCAGGGTGGAAGCGAGCCCATTGCTCTGTGATGCGTTCTTTCGTGGAGATGTTTACCATCTGGTTCTCATACCTGTGATCATCTAGCCTCTTGTTTGTTTGTTTTATCCTAATCATCAGGAAGTCTCCCAGGACCTGGCTCCTCACAGTGCCTCCAGAAGCCAACAGCACCTCCCCGGGGAACTGGTTGGAAGTGCAGATCCTGGGCCCCACTCCAGCCACGCTGGACGGGCGCACACAGTTAACAAGGTCCCCGCCTGTGCACAGAAAGCTTGAGGAGCCCTGCCCCAGGCAAGCCTTGCTAACACGCAGATGCTGATGGACTGCAGGGCCTGAGAAATGGGCTGCTTCCTGCCAGGCTACTTGTTTAAGGAAATTATTTTCAAGCACCAGTGGGTCAGACTTTTGGGGAAAAGAAACCAAGGGGAGGTAGAGTTTGAAAATTCTCGTTCCTATTACTTTCATAAAAGTCAGTCATAGGACAAACTGCTGGGAGCTCACTTTGTATTCTTCACCAGTATTACTTAGTCTTCATGGGTTACTCGAGCATATTTCTTCTTTTCTTTTTATGGTTTTGTGGTTTTGTTTTGTTTTTTTCCGGAGGGAGGACTGACCAGTGACATATCCTGTGCCTGGTTCTGGACTCAGCCCTGGCCGTTTCCCATTGTGGTTGCCCTCAGGTAACCCCCAGGCCCCCATCACAGCTGTGCTCCCAGCTCTAACCATCACCTGTGCAGGCTGCCCAGGACCTTCTGCTTCCACCGTCCCCACTAACCTGCCTCTGCATCTGGGCTGCATCATCCCCGTCTCCCTCACCCTACAGCTTGGCTGTGATGTCTTCTGCGTGGCCCTCGGGATCCCCTCTCTTCCCTTTGTCACCAGCTCTGGCTCCAGGAGGCTGACACTCGGTAGGGAGGGACTTCATCAATGGCTCCCTTCCCTCCTGGCAGGGAGGGCAGTGGGGTCAGGACACTGGTTCCTAGGCTCACTCTGCCCGACCCCTCTCCACCCAGGGCCTCCCTGCCTTAAGCTCTGGTGACAGCTCCCTTCTCTGGTCCCTGCAGGCCAGCTGCCATGCTCTGTGGCTTCCCACACCTCCACACACGATCCCTTTATTAAGCTCTCCTCAGATTACCCAACTTGAGTGTGCCATCTGCCTTCTCCTGGGCCCTGGACCCCTGACACACAGCTCTGCTATCCTACACATCTTACATTCTTGAAGGTCCCAGTGGCCTTCTAAAAGGTAAATCCAATGACCATGTCTTTCCTCCTCATCCTCCTCCTGTTGCATCTGACAGTTCCCCTTGCATGTCCCCCAAGCATCATATCAGCACATCTGAAATAACTCACTTTTCTCCTCCTACCCTCTTCCAGGGGCATCACCACTTGCCGCCCCAGGCTTCCACCTGCCATCACCCTCACCCTGTCAGAGCGTCTCAGAATTGTCCAGCTGGGGCTCAAGCCCTCAGCGCTCCTGGTCCACCCCAACTCGGGTACGGAAGCTTGGTGAGCAGCCTGCCCGAGCTTACCTGGCCGGCTTAGACTGTGGGGCCCGTCTGCCCGCCCATGCCCATCTCAAGTTCCCGAGTCCCTCATCAGCCTCCTTGGTGGCTCCTCCACTCCAGTCTCTCACTCTAGGCATTCCAACCACTGTGGCAAAGTAATCAACTTAAAAATGCCGTTCTGAGCATATCACCCACCAGCTCGACACTGCCCGGCTCCCCAATTTGCACAGCCCCCAGCCCTGGCACACGGTCTGGTGTCTCACGACCTCTCCAGCCGCAGGGCAGCCTGCACCTCCTCTCGCCTGTAGGACTCAGTCCCCCGCTGCGGCTCAGTGGGCGCTGGGCTACCTGGCCACGTGGCCCCTCTGCCATGTCTTGTAAGTGCTGAGGGTCCGTCCCAATCCCGGGTATCCTTCTAGAGTCCAGATCTGGCTCGGAAAACCCTAGGGGGCTCTCCCGTTCTCTCATTTCCTGCAGTCCCGTATTTTCTGCCCCATTTATCACCAAACAATTAATCACGTCCTACTTCTGGCTGCCCTGAGCAGCTATGAAACCACCCGCCTAACTCTTCGGCAGCCCCTGCCTGACCACCCCAACCAGGCCGAAGCTCCCTGGAGGCGCAACTGTTTATCTCGTGTCTCCCCCTCTCTCAGCAACTAGCAGAACGCCGAACGGACTGAAAGCACACAGAAGACTAGGACCCTCCATTTTACAACAGGGACGTAAACGGGTAAATGATGGCAAAGGCCTTTCTGGAGTCTCTCAGTGCCCTGGGAGCCAGAGAAGGTGCAGTGACAGTCACCTACTCAGCCTCTGGTGACCTCCAAGCCACCCAAAATGAGGTTTTCAGTTTCTGTTCTATATAAATCTGGCCTCATTACAACTGATTAAATATATTGCAAATTCTACTTAAATATAGGCTATGACTTACAGATGTTTTTCTCCAAAGATGCTGCAGTGTTTCTACAGCCTGGCCCTTCTGTGACCTTCACGTGAAACCAGTGACACCACTCCATGCTCAGGTGCAAACCACCCTGTCACAGCTTCCCTGGGAGTTTGCAGTCACTTCCGAACTGGCCGCCTCCACTTACCCTCACCCAGACTAATCCACTTTTCCCACTGCAGCAAGACAGATTAGAAGAAGGAAAAGTTGATCGTGTTATTCTCCACCACCCTAACCTTTTGTTCCCTCCAAGGCCACGCCCCTGCTGTCCCATCCAGATGGCTCACCCTCCCCAACCCTTTCTCAGTCCCCCTTCACCTAGCAGGCTCATCTCTCAGGTTTTTGCCTAAATGTCCCTTAATACCTGTCTACACACCCTCCTGCATGCGAGGCATAAACTAAGAGGTGGGGATCTCGGTCTGATCCCTCTGCATCTGGTGCAGTTCATAGTTCCTGTACACGGTAGGTCCTCAAAGTGTCAGTTTCACTGTGCTCATGATAAAAACCGTAACAGGACAGAATTCAGAGTGATGTGGGTCATTCCAAGGGGTTTGTTCTCTGACACACCAGAAGTCTTCTTTCTCGTCTCAAATTAATCTGAGCTCTAATACCCAGAAAAACCTGTTCTGTCACTGCTGCAGAATCCTCAGTGGGTGAGGGGTCCCAGAGTCCGCAGTGGCAGCAGACACCTCTCTGCGTGGCCTCACCAGGGAACCATTCAGCAGCTCTGGAGAAGTCACTCCAATGTGGGGCCTTGGTTTTCCCTCTTTCTTTTCTATTTTATTGTGGTAAAATATATATAAAAATTACTGTTTTAATCATTTTAAGCGTACAAGTCAGCAGCATTAAGTACGTACATTCATGCTATTGTGCAACCATCACGGCCATTCATCTCTATAACATTTTCATCTTCCCAAACTGAAACGCTGTGCCCATTAAAAAGTAATCAACCACCACCACCACCATTCTACTTTCTGTCTCCGTGAATCTGACTCTACTCTAGGTATCTCATGTAAGTGGAATCACACACAGTATTTGCTCTTTTGTGATTGGCTTATTTCACTTAGCATAAGGTCTTCAAGGCTCATCCATGTTGGAGCACATGTCAGAATTTTCCTCCCTGTTCAGCTAATATTCCATTGTATGTACATGTCATGTTCTGTTTACCGGTTCATCTGTCCGTGGACACTTGGGCTGCTTCCACCTTTTAGTTCTTCCTCCTGTACAATGGGTTTAATCCTAATCTGCTTCAAAGACAAAACCAAACAACCCTTCCCCCAGCCAACTGCAGCAGGGCTGCCCGGCCCATGTCCCCTTGGCACTTCCAGTGAGCCTGGACTCTCTGCCTGAGGCTGCCTCGGCCTTTGGGGGCCAGGCTGGGAGTGCCTGTACATTAACAGCCCCATGAGTGGCCTTGAACCCAGGACCCCTGGAGCTCCCTCACCTTGGTGGCTGCAGTTACCTATCCTCCAGTGAAGTCTGCTGTCCTGGCTTCCTTCCTTCCTCTGTCTCACGCTCCCTCTCCCCAAACCAATGTTGCCTGGGCTTACCTCCCAGATAAAACACTTGCACTTGAATCTTCTCTCAGAACTGGCTTCTGGGGGAGGCCAAACTGAGACACTCACCAACCATCTAAATTCGTTACTCCCCACAGGCCCCATGCTACTGGGGGCCGGTGCAAGCTCACTTGTGCATGGAGGCAACCGTGGAGGAAGGAACCCACACAAGTTCCCGCTGAGAACCCCGAGATCTACCCAAAGTGGCAACGACTCCATCTCGGTTGGGGGGTCCTGACCTAAATCAGCCTGTAAATCTTCAGAGTGAGATGAGTAGGACCTTTCTGAGTGCTTGAGGCTCAGGGTGGCAGCTGCAGGTTCCTGCTGAAACAAGCTAAGTTGCCCTTCTGGCTCACGCTGGCCTCACGTGCCTGTACTAAGTAGTGTCTCCACACACTAGGTGAAGCCACAACTATCCCAAGGCTGCTGCCTCTGGCAGAGACCTGATGGGGGGTCAGGCCCAGAGTGAACCTAACCTATTCCTGCAGAGACGCTCACCCCACCCTCCTTCTGAGGTCTCTGTTGGCCCCTGTGTGAGTGCGACAGCACAGCACTGCCTTACCCAAGTTTAAGCAGCCAAGGGGAGAAGTGAACCAGGAACAGGTATCGGTCTAGACCAAACACCAAGTTGGCCAGGTCCAGCAGGCACCTGCCTCATCCACCCAGGGACAGGATCTGGTCCTAGGATGAGTGCAGAGGGTGCATTTTACTCTGGGTCAGAGCCTGGCCTTCTCCGGCTACCCTCCTTTCTCCCTTCTGTGGCTAGGCCTGTTGTCAGGCTAACCCTTTCCTGCAAACTGCAGAAGATTCAATGACCCTGCCACACAGCTCTAGTATATCAGAGGGGCAAGAGCAAGAGAGGAGGACTTTTAAAAGAGCAGACGTCCTTAACGCTCATCTGCAGTCACTATTATCACTGGAAGTAGATTTCTTATAGTTAATGAGGTCATGGATCATGTTATCCTCCGTCCTGATTCTGACCGGTTCAGATGAAAATCCACAGCTGGGACCTGCCATGGTTATGGGGCCTGTGAACAGTTCTGTCCTAAGAAACAACCATTGATTACAAAATGGAGCTTACGAAATTCCTCAAAGCCAACCTGTACCTCAACTTCTTTGTCAGCTCACGACTTACAATTTGTCCACCAAGGCGGGTAGTAATACCCATTTACTCAACAAATCTTTACTGAACGTAGTGCACCGGGGTCTGTGATATAGACAAACTGACGACAGGGAAGGGCCTGCCCTCTGGGAGCCTCCAGTCCAGTGACGGGCAGACGAGCAATGACCCAACGACCACAGCACTAACTGTGTCAGCAGCTGTTCCCAAGGCCTCACATCCATGAACTTCGTTAACCTTCTCAGCAGCTCTTTGAGGAAGGCGGCATTACGCTCACATCACAGAATGAGGAAACAACTGACCCCCACTGCCTCAATTTACGCAACATCAGTTGGCTATCAATGGCACGCCAGGCTCCCATCCCATGCTCGCAACCACCAGGTACACAAACTGCCCGGAAGCCCAATCCTGGGGCGCTCTGGCACCTGGTATCTCCCTTTCTGAGCTTCATAATAGAGCTGTCTCACTGTCACGGTGAAGCCACACAGAAAAACAAATGTCTGCTCACCTTTCTGAACATGCCACGCTCTGCTGACCCCTGTTCAGAGCAGTTTTGCAGGAATAATGACTAAAGTTAGGGTTTTGATGGAGAGAAACAAACCACGGACATCTAATGAAATGTTATTCAGGGTGTCGGAGGGCTCTGGGTTTTGACAGGTTGTCCCTGCCACTGAGAGCAAGCCCCTGCCACCTTGCTTTCACGAGTCACTGAAATAGCCTCAGCCCTGTCTCCTTTGCTAGCGTACACATGCTTTAAAGTGCAACGATCACAATGTAACATGGCACAGCTGTAGAGAAACATCCAGGCACACGTACATGCGTGCACACACATGCCTCCATCTATATTGCTTCAACACACAGAACCTGCTCATTCCTCATCTCATGCAGGAAAAGACATGGACATTCCTGCCAGGCACTGTGCCGGGTGCTGGAAGGATGCAGATGACCAATCGGTCCTGGTCTCTGACTTGAGGTTCTCAGAGTCTAATGAGAAAGACAGACCACGGGGGAACTCACTCTGAGACACTCTGAGAGAGGCGCTGGTTACACACAGAAAGGAGCCACTGGATCTCCCAGGAGTGGGGTGGGGCAGGGGTAACTGGGAGTCAGGGAGGGCTGCCCAGAAGAGATTACTACCTGCATCTTGAACACTAAGTAGGAATAGTTTAGAGTTTCTTTAAAAAAAGCATGCAAGGAAACAGGTTGACGGGGAGTGTTGTTTCCCACGTTTCCCGGTCAGAACTGAGCAGACAGGGGCTCAGGGTGTGACCTTGGAGCCAGGAGTCCTGGATTTGGACCCTCACCCCACCTGCTGAGCCCGGGCCCTTGGGCAACTACTTTGCCTGTCTCCTTACCTGCAGAAAGGTGACTGCACACCCTCTCACTTGATCCTCACTACAAAGGGCTTGGCCCACCCAGTACCTTATTCAATAAACTGCTTATTACAATGGTCCATGGACAGAGTGAACACTTTGCTTATTTTCTACCAGGAGTATGTCCATTTGCTCCTAATCCAACGTCTCAAAGTTCTGCAGGGCCCTTGGCTCCCAGATTGGGCCTGGAGACATGAGTGAAGGATAACTCTTTGGTTTTATGCATAAACTGCCAATGTTCCCTGACAGGATACTATATGAGAATAAATAGTAGCTGATGTTCCACCATGAAGAGGTAGGAAAAAAATCAGAAGGCTCTGAGAGATAACAGGAAAAGTCTATCTTCCAGCTTGAGGGGCCTGTTATTTAAATGGTCATCTCCTTCGAAGGAGGTACAGTGGGGTGGGATCGGGAGTTTGGCTTGAGGGAAAAGTAAGTTTCCTCCAAACCACAGTTAACTGTAGTGAACTGCAGAGAACCGAGAAGAGCAGCCCCAATTTCAGAAAACAATTCACAAATAAATTGCCAATCAGCATAGCTCCAACTCCATGGCAAACTCCTCTTCAAAACAACGAGGGAAAGGAACAAGGGAAATTTATAATCTCTTTTTCCTGGGCATGTGTCAGCCCACATTGTCGACAAGCAGTAATGGCAAGTAGGTGTCCTGCGTGCTTCTACTTTCCTTGCTGTTGCTTCTCTAACTGGCTTCCTTCCCCTCTCTGCTCTCATAACACTCAATCGATTCTGTGATTCCTACGTGTCTAATGACCCAGACTTGCATGAGGCTTGTTTAGAATTTTAACTACACTTCTCTTCTTGACTTTTCATGGCCTGTAAGTTTCTCCAGAGGTTTCCTGGCTCCCCATCGTTGGCATGAAGGAACACGAGGCCTCTTTACCTGAAGGGCAGCACAAGGAAGCAGCAGCAAGGTTGCTGAGGGAGGGAACAGGGCCCAGGCGGCTTTCAAGATGGGCATTCCTTCACAAGAGGACCTGGGGGGGAGTGACAGCAAAGGCACAGCAGGATAACCGTGGTTTCACAGGCACAGAATTGGAGGCCCCTTATAGAACAGTGCTTCTCAAACGTTAACATGCACGTGAATCACCTGCAGATTCTGATTCAGCAGGTCTGGGGTGGAGCCTCAAATTCTGCGTTTCTAACAAGCCCCGTGGACTACACTAGGAGTGGCAAGAGTCTAGATAACCTAATTCAACGGTCTCACTTTTCAGAGGAAGACACCAGGCCCAGAGCAAGGAAATGACTTGGGGAAGGAAGGTCAGAGAAATGGGTTGAGTCTAACAGCTGAGTCTGTAATTCTTGGTTACAGTGCCCTTTCAAAAGAATCAATTAAATAGCCACAGAGATGACGGGGTGAGGGGCTCACTCTCCCACCCCCTCATTGTCAGCCTTGGGTAGGAGGTAACTTGGAGACATTGCTCAGTTTTGAATCCTACAGATGTGGGATAACACTTGGGTGCTGTTGAGCCACTGAGTTCTGGGTGGTTCCCAGTGCAGCCCTGGCTAACGGGTACCGGAGTCTAGGAGGAACGGCAACTGGCACCAGCCCCGCTCAGCAGCCAGGTCAGTGCTCTGCTCAGGGCAGCTCCTTACTCCAGAGAGACAGGAAGCTGAGCTGCTAATTGAGGGGACAGGACAACTTTAGTAAGAGGTCATTGCTGACTCCAATTTTGTGATCCCTTCTGACTCTCAGCCCTTTGCTCACATTCCTACACATAAAAGAGAAGCTGGACTTTTAATCATGGTGGTTGGCTGGAAAAAGTGACACTTTTGCTAATAATAAACATGCCATCATTAACACTTTACCAGTCACATGCCTTTTGCCCAGGTCTCCTGGAGCTTCCTAAACACTTGCTCATTCATCACCTGGAGGCCTGAGGCCTCTGCTCACTCAGCAGCAGAGAGAGGCAGCTAGCTCCTGGCCTGGGGGACCTTTCTCAGGCTCCTGAGTTGATGGTTTTCTCAGAGGGAAGGAGGACAAGGAGTTACTGATAGCCTTGTTAAAGAAGCAAGGCATTAAGGGTAAATAATTTCCTATCAATCCAACTGCTTGCCACGTCAGAGCCTGGCTAGGGTCTTAATCTAGCTCAGTTTCTTTCTGTGTTATCTTAGGGAAATCAAATTTTCTGAGCCTCACTTTCCACAACATATTAATAAAACCTTAAAGAGTTGCTGTCAGGGTTATAGATAATAACCACATAAGGAAAAGCCTGACCCCCATCTTCACTTCCACATGTAGGTACTGAAGGGTAGCTATTTCGTTCTTCAGAGCACAGAGTAAGCAGGGTCGCCATGAATAATCGTGCAGTTTGTTCACTGCACAGACTCCTAGCTAAGGAGGTAAATGGGGCTGAAATCCATCCTGAGCTCACGGGCCAAGCCTTGCTCCTTGTACAGCAAGGGTCCCTAATTCTAATTTGCACAAAGGGTATGTAGCAGTCCTGAGAGAAAGTCCAGCGTATGGAAGGTTAAAGATATGTTTGTGCTGAAACTTCTCTGAAAGAAAGTGGAAAATGATCCCTTAACTCAGTGATTTGTGAATAATTACACAGCTTAAAAAAAACTGCCAGTGAATTTTCCCTTTATCCTGAAGATTCCAATTCAGTAGGTCCGAGGAGAGGCCTAGAAATCCGTGGATTTAGCCAACATTCTGGGTGGTGTTTGCACACATCCAGGTTTGAGAAGCACTGTGATGTTTCCCGTTCCTTGACTCAGACGTGGGCTCTCAGGAGCCAGGAGCAGGTCGATCAAACGGACAAACAGGAAATCATCTCCAGTAGTTCAAGCTCAAATTCCAGGGTCGGGAATCCAGAAGTACCCCCTGTGTCTTGTTAACAAGAACTGTGGTTGACCAGGGCCCCTAGTGGTCGGGCTGGGGAGAGGCTGGGGCATAGAAAAGGGAATGTGTGGTGAAGGGGCCAGCTTGGGAGGTGGCCATGTCCCTGACAAGTAGCCTCTGATGCACACTAATGATAGGAAAGAGCGTGGCCACCGAAGGCAATTACAGGGGAAGAGACACCGCACAAGCCAGCGAGTCGGGGGAGGGCAGGGGGATCTTATTATCCCTCTGTCGTGCTTAATAGGAGTTAATAGTTGGAAGGGAATAAAAGAATGGTGTGTGAAGTTTAGTGCCAATACAGTCTAATATGCATGCTATGTTTTTATTTCAAAGAGGATAAAAGGCCCAAATTTTATACTGAAAACAAATGTTAAAAATTAATTATAAAGAAGACACCAGAGGGCCTCGAGCCTGTTCCCTGGGTGACTGATTAAATGCCTGCCTCATTTAGACTGGTATAAACCCAGTCTCTTGGAAGAAGGCCAAAACTATTTGCCAACGTCCACAGAGACTCTCCAAGAAAATGATCCTGGTGCCAGGAAAGAGAAAAACATACTCACCACTGCTGCCCGGAGACAGCCACCGCCACAGGGTGGAATCCAGTCATGGGCAGGAAAGGAGAATGATTCTGCAAGGTCAAGGTGGGCCAAGAGCATCCTTTACCACCTGAAAATGATTATCGATGAACCAAGCAAACGAGGCCATACAGGCCTGTGAGAAAAGTGGTCCAGAGAAGTTCTTTCTCTCTGCAGGCAGAGTGGAGAGGGAGAGGGGCTTTTTTAACCCTTGGATTTTATTTGGTTTGAGAACATCTTCCCAATTCTCAGAATGTGCAAGCTCTAATAGAAAATTTTACAGCAGGAAGTAAGCCTCCATTATCTTTTTGAATTTTAAACTTACATTTTAATGGCGAGATAACACGTTCCTTGTTAAAATAAAATGAAAAGATTACCAAAAATGCTGACACCCCCCCTTCAATACTTCCCAGCCCAAACCCTAGTTCTTTCTTTTTGTCCCAAAGGTAACTGCCGTTAGCAGTCTGGTGTGGGTCCTTGCAGACCCAGAGAACATATAAACACGCAGAATTGTTTTGTGTAGTATTTTTCTACTGATGGTCTCACACTGGGCATAATTTGTGTAACTTGCATTTTTTGTTGAACAAGAGGTCTCAGAATCTGATTCATGTTGGTGCATGTGCTAATTGCAGCATAGTATGCCAAAGTATGGATACAATTACTCTATGTTCAACAACAACAAAAAATAGCCTTAACTAATATTTTGGACTTTTCATAATAAGGGTCTAACCTACATTTTCTACTTTATTTCTGCCAGTCCATTTCCCCCACCCCTCCACTTCCAAGGAGACTGTACATAAACCAAAAGAAACCATTTGCAGTGTCCTGCAGGGAGGGCAGCATTTTGTGGAGGGCTGTCTGCATCCTCTGTTCCTGTTCCTCCCCGTCCTTCAAGGTCAGCTCCCAGCCCAGCCGGCAGCCATCACACCTGCCCTAGGACTCCTAGTCTACTTCACATGCCCCTGGGTAGGGCCCTTCCCACTTCTGCAGGGCATTTGAGTCATTAAAGGATGATTCTTACCTTCCCTTTCCAGTGGTGAGCTCTGTAAGGTAGGAGTGTGTACCAGGGATATAGCAGGTGCTCAACAAATTTTTTTAAAAAATAAAATCTTACTAATTCTCTACATTGCCATAGGAAGGAAGAACAAAAGCTCAACAAGAAGAAGTTAAACTGTGGATATAACACTTTCCTTCCTTCTATCCGAAGGGTAACAGAATATGCCACCCCAAAATATGCCTCTTTGGCATATGGATTATTTTGAGTTAAAGGGCATTGACAACCAGAAGATGTAGGAAAAGCTCTAAAAAACAGGTACATGTTGTTTTTCTTTTTTAAAGAAAATTTACGTTTACAAAGAAAGTTTCCATTTGTCAAAAATGTCTCCCTCTCCCTTAACAGGAAGAGGAGGACTCTTAACAACTCTTATCAGTGGGGAAGGTGACACCCCTTGTGTCCCCAAAACCAAGGTGTTATACAAGCCCAAGTTCTGACCATCCCTCTGGGTGACTCATCATTGGGTGCACCAGTATGTACATGAGCAACGCATACGCTAATAAACTTCTCTTTTTCTCTTGTTAATCTGTCTTTTACCAGTCTAATTTACAAGGTCCAGCTGGAAAACTTACGATGGATAGAGGAAAAACAATTTTTTTCCTCCCCTATACATCATTCATCCTTCCTTCCTTCTATATGTCCTTCCATCCCTCCCTCCCTCCTTCCTCCTTGGTGGCAGCCATGAGAACGCACCCCTCAGATCTCTGATTGCAGGGGGCTTACGGACTGGCCTGCATGGTGAGGTTGGGGTGAGACAGTGCCTGGGGTGCAGGTGTTTAGTACGCCCGGGTACTGCGTATATGGGACTATCACTGCGGATATGGGACAGTGGTGACAGTCATGGTGATGCCATTTCCTGGAATTCCCTCAATGCTGGACAGCCTCCTACTTTCCATGGTGCTTTCATTTCATCCTACTATGACCAGGGAATGGATAACTCCTATTTTTCAAGCTAAAGAAAGCAACTGCATGGAGAGACCCATGGTTTGCCTGAGTGGCGATGGTGGTGCCCACGTGAGCCCTCGGGAGCTGGGACCTCTGTGGGCACCTCCAGCCTGAGGCAGTGGAGGCCAAGTGATATCTGCAGCCCAAGAGTGGCTAGAACAAAATGGGTTTCACCATCCCTGTCAACTCTGTCTGGCTGTCTCTTGGTCTAGGGAGGTATCACATGCCTAGCATGGACTGAAAAATACTTGGATTTTTTTCCCCCTCAAACCAGATTATGCCACTTGGAAAGGATGGGTTGCTACGCTCCTTTGCATTCTCTTAGATTCTGAGACTCCACGTGGAACCTCCTTGGCCCACCTTTTTTCGGTTTTAGACAATGAACCCCTATTGCTGCAGCTCCCTTTCCCCCTCCTCCGAGCTCGGCTTGAAGAGCATGGCCTGCCCTGGAAGGCTGGTTGAGGCCTCTCCCTCAGTGCAGCCCGAGCGCCCCAGCATGTACCACCCCTCCTGCCTGTCTCCCTGGAGGAAAGTGAGTGCCTGGGGGGCCAGAGGCAGGAGGTGGCATGGTCACAATGGGGGCTCAAGAGAATATGCAGGGTGACCGCACGGAAGTTGGGTTTTAGGTGCTCCAACAGGTTAGCTAAGAAAGCAGTTTCTGCTGAACGGTCATTCCACCAGCCCTCTCTGGGCTGTCACCCCCAATTCTAGGTGTTGCGTCGCACTCGGCTTCCCCCGCCTCACAGAACTGCCCCCATCTCTCAGGCTGCCCCGCGTGTATCTGCCAACCCTTCCATGCCTCTGCAGGTCAAACCTGTCTGGTATCCTCATTTCTCAGTTTCCCCCACATCCAGTTCTGGAAAATAGGCCTTTAAAAACATTCCTGCTTTTCAGCGTCCCATCAGCCATTTTTCTGGTCGGTTGCTTGTTTTCCAGCAGTTTCCACTCATCTCCCTGCATCGGGGACTCTGTCCCCACTGCTACATGTCTCCTTGTGTCCCCCACCTCTGCTCCTTCTAATTCTCTCCCTGCCTCCTCTGCATGTTTCCCTGGTTTCTGACCTCCGCTGTCATCACGCACGAGCAGACAGGCCCCGTGTCCTGTGCGGGGGCTGCCTGCCAGGATGGCTGGCTCCTCACCGCGAGCCCACCTGGCCCCAGACCCGGCTGAGCCCCTGGGCAGTTCCTAATACACGATCCATTTTCAGGGAAGCAGTCCGCACATTTTGGCAGGCAAGCGCTTAAAAGCCAGCTCGGGAGTTACTGGGCAGGAACCAGCAGTTTGAAAGGATTAAAACAAACACAAACAAGGCCTACCCGAAGTGTTTTTGCCCACAGAACTGGCAAAGACAGAGGGCAGGTCTGGATATGGAGAGAAAAATTAATTTTCATCCATTTTGTTTTTCACACCGCAATGAATGAACAACGGGTCCTGGCAATGATAGCAATACTACTAATAATAAAGAATGAAAGTCAACCCAATAAACTTAATTTCCAAAAGTCATATGAAAATTGGACTTATTCCTATTTTAATGCTAAGAAGGTAAGTTCAAATCTAGGAGAGGATCTGAAAGTCAACAGTCATTTGTGGTGCTTTCCACAGAAAAGAGAGAAGAAAGTATTTTTTTAATGGAAGCATTAAAATTTCCCAACAAGGTTAATTACCTATTCTAATTTTTATTTCAAGGTTACAAAAACACACACAAGAGTTACTCTGATCCTGATTGGAGAAGAAGCTAAATTACTTTCAAATTTGTTTTGCCTTTCAGATTGCTGCAAAAGCTCCTAAATAATTTAGAGGGTTACGGGTGGCACCTGTCCCCACACCAACACCCAGGAGAAGTCCTGCCGCACCTTTGATTTTATTCTTCTTTGAGGAGAAAAAGACATCACAAATTCCCCAGAGGAGGAGAAAGTGACAGCTCTATTCTACCCTTCAGCTGAGTGAGAACTCCAGTTCTTCCTACTGAGAGATGAGACTACTCCAAAGCGTCACCAATATGTGTTCCAGATGCCTGTGCTGGCATCGGGAGTGACCAGGCTTTGCCTCTGCCCTGGGGCAACCTGTTCACTTCATAAGCAAAACCAGACCGGCTATCCTTTTAAAAACATCAGCATGGGTTTTCATTACTTTTCACTGACAAGTAAAAACATGTGTATATCACAGCATACAACATGATGTTTTGATACACGTGTGCATCACGGAATGGCTTCAGCATGACAATCGATTCGGGCAAGTTCCAGCTCCCCATCGGGCCACGGCACCGAGTTCTGCATTCTTCTCTTCCCCTTCGTCTCACAGTGACCTTCCCCTAGAGGGGGAAGCATTTCTGCTAGTGTGTTCCTTGGCAAAAGTATCTCCCTTTTCTAAAACGGCATCCCATGAAACTGTAGGCAAAGAGCTTCTAGCACTGCTTTTCACTGCCAGGGAAGTTAGAACTGTAAGAGAGCACAGACCTTCCTGGTGTGTACACACATCTTTCAACTGCACGAGTTTTCCAGGGATGAACTGCAAGCCACAGCGGTACACACTGAAGGGCATCGACGTTATCCCTGTTGTCCCATTAATCATATTTAATGCATAAGTCTAATAATGTTATCTTTGCTCCCAGTTCCAAGAATGTATAATTTAACCAGAGCACTTTTCTCCAAAGTGTAAATCAGGTTCATACACTATCTCTCTCAACTTCTTTTGTGCTTCTAAATTAGAAAACCAAAATGTCCCTTTTTTCAGATATAAAATCCTCTCAAGGTCAATGTAAAAGAATAAAGCAATTAACTTCCTGGGTAAACTGGAGTAGGGTGGTGAGAACACCGTACCTGAAAAAACGGTTAAAAAAAAATAAAACCCTTTCTACAAACGACACCCCTTGTTTAAGACCAAAATGATGAATGCAATTCCGGAGGCTCCTGTCACATGAACAACCAGGTAGAGGAGTTTGCCCCCCCCCACCCCCGGCCCCTGCCAACCGGCTGCAGGAATGTGCTGTTTGTGTGCTGCTGGGCACACTGATGGGCTGTTTGATAAGGCAGATCTGTGGCTAGCCTCTTTGCTTTTCTTTATTTTCCTCCCTTTTTCATACCTTCTTTCAAGTTTTCTAATAAAACAAGTTTCATTTCTGAATGTCCAGTGGGGCCATTATGGTCTAACAAATAATGTGAACTCTATGCCCTGACTACATACACTGCGTTCCGTTATTGAGTCTAGTAATTAGGAAGAAACAGACCTATATGGAAACAAAAAGAGAGAGGCAAGGTTCCAACGAGTTACTCAAATCTTAACTTTTTTTTTCCCTAGGTTTGATTAAAAATGGGGTTTAAAATTTGCTGTCTCCTGCTTCTGCATAAATAAAAATGCAAACACATTTTTATCTGTACATTCCTTTACAGCAGTCAGCATTGGGACTTGGAGGGATGAAGGGAACCGATTATCATAGTTGACTGAATTTCAAAACCGCAGCCTAACGATGCAGGGCCCAACCTAGAGCCCTGGAATTCCCATAACCGTGGAGGCCCAATAGTCTGGCCTGAGACCAAATTTCCTTAAACCTGTCCAAAGGCACTTAGTTGTTCTCTAGAGGATCTTGACCTCAGAATACAAAGTCGCATGTGGAGCGTGGCTGTCTGGGTAGACCAGGTATGCTGAACACGGGGGTGGGGGGTGCACCCCAAAGCACTTCTAGATCAAGGCAGCAGCTGGGCCCATCACCTCAGCTCAACAGCTATGGCTTCAGGAGTGAGAGTGGGGCACTCATAACCGAAGGTCTGTGAAGTTTTTGTCCTCTAGATAGCCAAAGATGTGTCCATGCAGCTCTGACCCATGGGGGCTCATTAGACTTTGGGGAAAGACAAGCCTGTAGCTCAGGATCTCCTTTCAATGAAGCCCCCTGAAGAACTGGCCATGGGAGAAGTGGATACACACAGACAACAAGTGCACCTTGTGTTGGGGGTTCCCAGACCCTCTTCCTCTGTGCCAACCCCACTTCCCCATCAAGCCACTCGTTTTCATTACTTCCCAGACACATCTCCCACCAAGTTTCTAGGTCTTCTCCTCTCACAAATAAGACAGTCACCTCTTCCCCTTCCAACCTCACTAGCAAATCCCACATTTCCTGAGTACTATGGAAAGACCTCAAAAAGCAGCAGGCTCTTCAAAAATCTCTAGCTTTTGCCCCAAGGATGCCCTCATCCCCAGCTCCACAGAGGACTGGGCATGCCCTCTTCCCTGCTCCTGGGTGCAGAGGCACCCAGTGCCGAAAGCCTGGGAGGCTGTGGCTGGGTGAGGGGTTGTGTGTGGAGGATAATGAGAATACGCACTGCCTGCTGCTCCTGCTTTGAGCCCACTCTTCCCTGTGAGCTTCTGTTGCAAATTTTCTCAGCCGTTCTGCAGGTACTTTTCTAATCTCTCCAGCCTTGGGGAGGCGGGGGGTACACCGCCCTGCTGCTTCCCTGAGCTGTGATGAACGCTGCAGGGTGACAGTGACTCTCAGCTCAGTCTCATCGTCTGGGACAGAAGCAGCCCACGGCTGGTTCCCACAGCCCCAGCTGGCAAACAAAACCCTGAGGCACCAGGTGAGCCCTGCAGGGCATGCAGTGGGCTGGGGAGCTAGTGTGTGGGGGGAGGGACGTAGGTGTGGGGTGCCTGAGGAAGGAGGAAGATCACACCCACCGTGAGCCCTTGCTTGGCACGAGGCAGGAGCAAATGAGGAACCGGGACTGGAGCTCTGCAACCCGCTGCTCTCAAAGGCTCTGGCAGCCTCACTCTCTCTGTGACTCATCCTGCTTCACTCTTAGGACTTTTTAATGCCTTTTATCTGCCACAAATGTTCTTGTCAGGGAGCTGGTAGGTGTTAGATGTTCAAGCAGACTCAAGGGTGTAAGCACACACAGTCTTTTGAAAAGCACATTTGTCTCACTTAAAAACAACAAAAACAACACACCTGCCTGCCTTAAAGTACTTCTCTGGGAATGAATAGCCTTCCTCTCACATCTGAGCTCCCATTTCACTCCCTCAAGTGGATGAGGACCTCCTCCCCAAAAGGAGAGCAATGCTTAGGACTGGATCCACAGTCCCGCCGGGGTAGGCATGCTGGCGGTGGGCAGGCAGCGAGGAGGCGTGTGCAGAAATCAGGGTGGACAGCAGCTGGGCTCAGACCCTGGGGGTGTGCCTGACGCAGGGCCACACCAGGGGGAGCACAACGGAACCCTCGCCAGAAATGGCGAAGCAAGACGGAGAGGATGTTAGTGAAAGCAAAATGTGATTAAAAAGCAACTCTATTGCCTACCGTTTCTTTAATAATGGACAACATAGGTTGTTTCCCAAATTTTCAAGTCACATTTAAAAATATTCCATGAAGTCACCTGATCTAAGAAGCCTGAAGCCGCTCACTTTCCCGAGGTGGGAATCAACCTGACAGCACTGATTCAACTCCACAAACATCTGGAGAAGAGTGAGGAATGGCTGCCCCCCACCCCCAGAGGTTGCTCACTGTGAGCGGGAGGAAGGCAGGTACATGAAAGCACACGGTGGTGCCCAGGAAACATGCTGGACTACAGATCGGGACCTCACAGAAGAATCCGGAGAGTCCCGCGGTGGAGGGGGTGTTGGGCATCACAGAATGGCTGGGGGAAGGCAGCCTGGTGTTGGGGACCGCCAGTGTTGGCCCACAGTGGGCAGGCGGGTGGCATATCTGAGGACTGCCAGCACTCGGTAGGGTGGTCACCACAGGCTGGGAAGGGAGCTGGTGGCCGCGCTGCGGAGGGGCTGGCGTGCCCCCACAGGCCCCCTGGGAGGAGCTAGCATCAAATGTCTTAGGGCCCTCGTGTGACAGGAGGACGAGGGTGAGGGCAGTGGGGGTGAAAAGGAACCGTCAGGGCCGAGAGACTTGTGAAGGCGGAATTCACAGGGCAGGGGCTGGAGAATACAAGGCAGCGAAAGGAGTGTGTGTGCGCCAGGGAGAGGCCGAGGGTGGAGGGCTGGGGTTCCTGGTGAGAGGGATTGTGGGGCAGGAGACACACAGAGGAAACAAAGCACCTGGGTGCAAGCTGTGCCTCCCTGTCTCTGGGCCCGCGGGCGGCAGGCAGGTGGCCTCTCCCCGGAGCCCTACACACCTCTGCACTGAGAGGAGCTCAAATGAGAGAGCAGCCCAAAGGCCAGCCCTTACAGACAACACAGCGTCGCCAAAACACAGCCCAAAGAGAGCCTGGAACACAGACGTACGTGGGGCCAAACAGGAAATGGGGGCACAAGGGACAATTTTAAAAGCAAAAGCAAGCTGAGAACCCTGTCAACATCCCGACTCAGGCCTGGCGTTTCCCAACCACAGATGGGAGGCCCGTGCTGGCCGACTAGGGAAACTGGTTCTCTTACCTCTGGGGAAGAGCTGCCATGCTGCTCTGGCCCCGGAAAGATCCGGGAGGATTAAGGAAACAGGGTCTGTTTTCAGGGCGTATCAAGACTTTACAGATCTTATTTTTAGATCAATATAACGATGCTATTAATATCACTGGATTGCCAGCAAGAAAGGGGCCACAGAGATCAAGCGTGTTCCCACTGGCCACATACCCTCACCCCTCGCTACCTGTGAGACCGTTCTAACACCTCCATTTTAAAGCTGCAGCTAAGTGAAGGCTTCTGCAGGGACCCCAAGGCTCGCACGAGGGGCCTGGGCCCCCCAACCCTGCCACTGCTCTACAGAATCTCCACAGAGGACTCTGAGGTGTACAACTGTCTCACAGGAACCCCCCGGCCACGACACTTGATGGTCCAAATCACCGAACATTTTACCTCACACTACACATTGTATTTAAAGGGTGGGGGGTGGGGGGAGAAGTAGTCCAAATATGCTATTCTAAGCAGTGGCTGAGCTCTTGGCCGACTCAATCGGCTTGTCTTCTTTTCCAGAGGGTCAAGGGAGAAAAAGTGATAAAACATCACAATTTCACTTCACAAAGCAACTTGGTTTTCTTACATAAATACATATTTTTCAGTGGAATGTTTAGCCCATCTCATTAATTCCAAAACAACCGTAAGGTATTCTATCTTAGGTTACTCCAATGGGGTAAACATTGCTTATTTGAAAAGATGAAATGATTAGCCAAAAAAATGCAGAGATTCTATCCCCAAACTACTGAAACAACCCAGTAGTTTCAGAAAAGTCACTCATGTGTCAAAAATGACAAAGTATCATTCAAAGAAAGAAATTATGTATTTTCGGGGTCTACTTGAAGCCTTTCTTAAAGGTCTAGATATTTAGCTTAATTTTCTTGACCCTTCAGGGACTTTACTTTTTTTCTTTACCAAAAACATTATTTTGTGTGCCTTTTGAGGAAAAAAAATCTAGCTGCTTTCAAAACTTTACAAAACAAACAAAAAACAAAACACTTAAAAAGCGCTCATCAGGTACTGAACAAAATCCCCACAACACTGAGAAACTCAATCCCATGCTTGTTTTATTTTAGATCGCTTTGCATTATAATTGGTGGTTTCTTGTAATGTAATCAATTATAGTTCACATTCTGTCTTTTGAATTAGATGGTAAAGCATTTGAAGCATCGAGTAGTTTCTTTTCAGTATTCTCCAACATTGTTAGCTTGGTGTCTTTTGTATAGGCAACATGCAATAACTTTTTGAATCAATGAATGAATGATTAAATGAATGGCCAGGTTAGTAAGACCAGCTAGCTATGCTTCCCCTTTTTCACTTTAATGAAAATCTTCTGGGGTAGACGGAATGCGTGGGAGAATTTGGAAAACACAGGTCAGGAAAGATGGCAAACACATAGCACTTGAGCCAATCCTACCCATTTTCGTGCCCTTGGCAGACATTAATAATCAATTACAGGACTCTTGCTGAGCGCTGATTAGGTCTCAGATTTCATCTCTGATGCCAAGCGCAATCAATCTGCAGTAGCTGCCTTAAGTGCTATGGAGAGAAGGATCTGTTTGCTTTCTCTGAGTTAGATCCAGAGTTTTAAAAGCAACACTTTACCAAAAAAATAAGGCAGGGTTATTTCTCTGGTTTTAATGTCACTTCTTTTATTTTTAAACCCCTTCTTCCTTCCACCACTGATTTTTTCCCCCTCAATATTCTACCCCATCCTGTTTAAACAGAACTGTCTGGTAATCGAGTTGACCGTCCTTGCAGCTGCTCTTTGTTCCTGCCTGGTGTCCAGGCCCACTCCGTGTGGGGTCTCACCCACATGCTCACCACCTCCACATCTGGAGGACCGACAGCTGGATGTGACAGTGGGAAACACTGGATCATTGTCCTCGGCTCCCTTGACAGCATCAATCTACAAAAGCTCCCCTGAGCCCTTGGGCTCTCCTTGCAGTAGCCCAGGCTTGGCCCTTAGCACTGAGGATCCCTCACTTACTGCAGGGGTTGGTGCGGTCACATGGGTCCCAAGTGGACCCTGGCCACCGCCACATCTAAAAGTTGCTTCCTGCTTGCTGCCAACTGTCTACCTTTCTCCCAGAGACGTGGGGCCTCACTGGGCAACTGGGTTCCTGTGAATGGGACGGCTGCCAGTCAGTGATGCTTGTGAGACCCCCGCTGAGTCAACACCAAGGAAAGGAAGTCAGTCCCTGCCCTCTGGAGGCTTATAATCTCACGGGGCAGCTGAGGCAAACCCGGGGGCAGGATGACTGGGATAAAGTATTAATCTGGCCACCTCATGAAAGCATGAGGGCGGTTTCTTGTTCCCCTCTCCTGGGGGCAAGCTGGAGAGCAGAAGACCTGGGCCTTCTTGGCATCTGGAGAAAGGTAAGAGTTTTTGATGGATATGCTTTCAAAACCAAGAGGGGGAAAGCTAGCTAGAGGCAGCAGGCGGCATCTCAAAGGCTTGAGCGGGCAAAGCAGAGCCTGGCACTCCTGGAGAAGCCCTGGGGAGCTGGAGCCTGGCAGTTCTGTGGGCTGTCGTCACAGAAGCCAGCGGGCAGGTCCCGGCCTTGACCGGGCGTGGAGGGAGAGGAAGGTCGTTGGGGATGCTGTGTGCATCTCCGGATTGCCAGCCTGAGTGAGTGTGCAGCTCGGCAGTGACCACGACAGCCCTTCCCAGATGTTCTGCTCTGCCCTGCAGGACTCGTGCAGCTCCATAAACGGGCAGACTTCCCCCTAAGATGACGTGTTGGCAGGGGCATGAAATCGGATTTATTTTATTTTTGTAAATTGGCCCAGTCACGATCTCTCATGGGCCCTCTCATCAAACTTTTCTGTATTATATTATTTAATAAGAAACAAACACCTTGTATTTAAATTAGAAAAACAAGATAATGAATTTCTTGCAGCTGAGTGTCAGGAAGCAAATGTGAGCTTGTTCCAAGTGAAGAACAAACAAACAGGGTTCTGGGGCTCTCGTGCAGGTGTGGGTGGTGGTGCTGCCTTAGGAGAGTTAGGAAAGACCAACTCCCGTAAGAAGGTCAGTCTTGGTGTCCAGACCCTGCTTTTGGCTTAGATGCTCTTGGCCGTGACTTCTTACTAGATTGTATGTTTTTGTACTTAACACAAAAATATTAAGTTGAAATAAAATAGTCTTATAAGTCCAAGTCTGATATTGAAACATGGGGGTGGGGGAGGTGGCTGCCCTTGTCAGCACCTGCCACGTGCCTTCCCTTCGCTCTCTCTCACCACCACGATTCCCGCGAGGAGGGATTACTGTTCCACTTGCACAGGTAAGGCACAGAGAAAATGTCTGGAAAAGCTTAAAAACAAGCCCATGGTCCCACAAGTGGTAAGACCTTGAGTCAGGCCTCAGACCCGGCACAGCAGGACTGCACACAGGCTGCTTCTTTCAAACACTTCACCAGGTTGCCTCTCAGCTTCTAAATGGCTCCAAGGTTGGATGTCAGTGGAAGGATCTTTGGGGCAATTTCCATATTTTGAAAAACATGCTGTGTGCTGGTGAGGGAAAGAGGACAAGGCCAGGCCTGGTATTAGGAGTGGGGTGTTTCCTGGAGAGAGCATGACTTCACACTGCCAGAGCTGGCGCAGAAAGTGTAGACCCGCGAGGTGGGCCACTGGGCCGGGGGAAGCTAGTCTCCAGAGGCTGCTCCTCTCTCCAGGTGCGGGAGAAAGGAAGACAGATACCCTCCACCTCCTAGGAGGGCAGTAGCCGGGCAGAGGTGCGCAGTGGGCGGCACCTGTGGAGGGGCAGGGCCTGTTTCCATGTCTGCTTTTCTGTTTGTTACTAGTCACTTATTTTTAACAGCTGCACTGCTGACTGGGTTTAAAGGTGGCAGGCTGATCTCAGCTGTGCTTGGGGAATGGGGTCTGAGGCATAGGCTGTCTTCTCGCCCCAGGCCACAGAGTGGCAGCAGCATGAGTGCCAGGGAGACTGGTGGTCCTGGCCCTGCAGGGAGATGGCCCAGGGACTGGCAGGGACCCTCAGGCAGGCAGGGGTCAGAGCAAAGAATCAGCATGGGACTCGGGCAGGATGGGTCTGCAAAACACATCTGTGTCTCCCGGCTGGTGTGGTACAGAGCCTTGCCACCAGGGAACCCACTCAGGTGGGATGGGGGTAGATGGCACAAGAGGAAATGTGGTCTTGGTTTTTTCCCCAGGTCGGCAGGGCTGGCAGGGCAGTTACTCTAGACAGTACATGTCCATCTGTAGAGCACCTGGGCACTGAGGGTACGCTCCTTGCTGGGCAGACACTGCTGTGGGTGTGGGAATTCAGGCCCAAGGGGTGGGGGAGGAAAGGCAGCTGCTTGAAGCTCACCCTAACCAGGGAGCCCCTACCAGACCCATCACCCTGAACCACAATGTGAAAGTTCTGGCCTGAAAGCATTTAATCACAGACTAAACTCATTTGGATCAACAGATGTCTCCAGTTTCCCCTCCGTGGGTGTTCTGTGGTCACTGTTTCCTTTGCTCTCTGGGGGTGTGGGTGGGAGTGGGGGTGGGGGTGGGGTCAGGCACCCACTGATAAATTAACCCAATTTAACCCACCGATTAACCCATCGGTGAAACTCAGAGGTAAGTCCTGGGGAAGGGAAGGCCGTGCCATCGTACTGTATGAGGCTCCCTCCGGCTCCTGCCCCGCCTCCTCTCCTGGCCTCTTCTTGGACCTGTGCTGAGACCCAGACAGTTGGTTTCTCTGACTCTCTGCATGGGCTGGCACCCCTCCAAACCTGAGGCTTCCCCTCCTCCTATTCCCCCAAGCAAAGAAAAGCCCAACAAACAATTTTAAATGTGTTATCATCAAGGTCCAGTTTGCATTTGCTTGGTTTCTTTGAAACTCAAGAAAAAGACATGGTCTTTACCCTTTAAAAAAATCGAATTTCACTGCGGATCATGTGTCTGTTTCCTTCTCTGTAAAGTGAAGGCAGGAATCAGCCAGGCAAGTCTATAAAACACCGTACAGTTCTAAAGCTGGTTTCAGATCCCACACACTGCAGAGGCTTATTAATAAGACATGTATTTAAACTGACCTAAAGCTCAAGACCAAACACATTTCCACAGCTGCAGATGCATGGGGCTTGTTGCATCAGAAGCATTGCGCACACAGTGAGGGGTCTGTTGAGGAACATTCTATCAGACTCCAATCAGGGCCTCCTAGGCTCTGTCCTTTGTGCCAGTGACAGTGCAGATGTGCCCTGGCAGGGGTGGAGTGAGCAGCCACACCAGTACTGGAGAAGTGTGAAGATGTGCTAATGACTGATTCAGAGTCGTCAAAGGCTCAATGGAAAGCCCTTTGTGATGGTCCCATCCCCTGGGGCAGGGATATAAGGACCAGTGATGAAGGACCCATTTCAATTCAACAAAAATGTATTGAGGTCCCACCAGGTGCAGGGCCCTGCACTCAGCTAGCTCAGCTCCGGGAGAGGCCGGCAGAGAGGGACAGAAGACAGTCAGTGGTGTCAGGGCTGCAGCTCAACAGTGTCTAAGTCAGCCGAGCCCCTGGCATCGCACTGCACCGATTGAACAGTGGGGTTCTTTGCACACCATTGTCCCAGCAAGTCAAACCACTCACTTCCGAGGGGGGAGGGGGCTGTGCCCTCTGAGAGTCACCAAGGAACAAATGGACACACTTTTGCTTTCTGCCCGGGATGGCCCTCCCCGTTCTGCAGCGTCTTGCAGTGACTGAGTGCCTCTCTGTGACAGGCAGCCATGTGGATGTCACAGAAATGTAAAGATGCCCAGAGGGTGCCAACGTCTCCACCAAATGCTCTCTTCTCTCCACATCAGTAATCTCCACCAAGCACGGTCCGGAACACGCACCAGGTGGACAGACGCCCTTTTACCATCGGCCCTTCTGTTTTCACACGTGAATCTCACCAGTTTAATATGGTGATTTCTGAGTGGAACTAAAGTTGGTATTTGAAATTGGATTAAGCATTCCAATGCTCAAGAGTTGAATTGTCCTTAAAATATGAAGCCTGAAAAATGATATCTAATAAAATTATAAAGGAAATTCCTTGAAATATAGGAAAAATCTTTCTGATATGAGCCAAGAGGGCCTTTACACAATGAAGTATGAAAATACCCATGGCAAAGAAGTAAAATGAAAATATCTACTTATTTACTCTAGTTTTTAAGAATTTAGTACAAAGACACAAGTGGGACAAAATCATAAATTTTATCTGCAAATCAGATCCTCTTATAAAAACTATTACCAGAAGATCTCTGTTTAACATCTCTAAGCCCCAGTCGATATTTTGATGCCATCATGTTCTCATACAAGCAATGAGCCCAGAGAGTCTCCTGCAGTTTGCCGCTGTGGGGTTCAATCTGTATGAACAGTTCCTCTCTGACAGACAGAGATTTGTGGGGGAAGCCCTGATCAAACCCAGCAGTTCTGCCTACGGAACAGCAATCAGCTCAGATGCCTGGATCTGGAAGATACTTCACAGAACTGCAGAGTCTGCGGTACTGAAAAGACCTCGATGAACAGATTCTACGGTGGAAAAGTCACCTTTCATTTGGGACAGAAGGAATGCTTTGGTCAGACATTGCTCAGGGTTCAGAGGCTCACTTTTGGTGGTCTCAGTTAAGTCCTTCACTAACAGGCCCCCTCACCAAGGTGTTGTAAAACCCCCAATGACTGGCTTCAAGTGTTGGTGGGCTAGGACCTTACACTGGTAGGCTGGCTCTGGGGTGAGGACAGACTGACAGCAGGTTACCACTCCGTGCCTGCGCCGGTGGAAGACATTACTAATCAATCAGATGTAACCTCATCCCTCCTAACACTGACCTTAGGCAGCAAACTAGCTTCTGCACACCTCAGTAAAGTCCCTACTGTGACAAGGAAAATCCCCCAGTGCAAACCCAGAAAGCTATTTCATCTTCCACAGTTTTTGGACCACAAGTCTAGGGTCACTGCTAAAGAAAATGGATTACAAAAGCCTTGTGCTTAAAGGTAGCATTCAGATGTCTACCATTAGTCATGTTTAGAATTCCAAGAATGGACTGGTATGAAGAAAGCTGGCTCAACGAACTTGGTAAAAATACCAACTAAACCCAATACAGTGGGCCCTTTGTTTATCTGGGCTGTTCATAGAGAAATGTTTCAATTCACAAGTATTTACAAAGAACTGAAATGACCATTCACCAAAGACTTCTTGGGTTGCTCTGAACTGATTAACAATGGAGGGCCCAGCCACTAGAGAGGACTGATAAAACTTGAATTATTTGGAAGCCAGAATCTTCCTGCCAAACTGCATTCCAAAGATAACTAAGGAAGTCACATAGGGTACAAAATCGCTTATGTGTTGGCTAGCTCACCTCCTCAACCTCCATCACAAGCCTCTGTTGGTTAATAAAGGTGGAACCCAGAGACCACTCTAAATACTGCCTAAAACCCTCCTGCCCCTTAAACCCTGGGAACCTGATGCTTGCCAGAGGGATAGGAATCCATAGCTTTCCAGAACATGCCGCCATTAATCGAACAGTATATAAGCTGTGGATGCTAATGACACTTTTGGACCGTAATTAGGCTGCAAAAATCCAACAAGGTCTCTCCCGTTCCTAAGCCCTCCCTGTGGGGATAGGGCAGGCTCTGCTGGTCAGAGAGCATCAGCAGTGGAGACTGGTGATCAGAAGGGGACCCTCCACAACCAAATCTGTGAGGCACGGTGCTGTGTCACATGGCAATCTGAAGCTAAGGCGAGTTAATAAAGCGTTAAAATTTTAAGAATAAGATTTGCTTTTAAAAATAACATTGTCAGGTCTATCCATATAATCACATTCCCTGCATTCCGATGAGCCTGCTGGCGAGGGAGGGGGGTGACTTTCGGTGACTGCCAGGAAACTGCTCATAGCTGGCAGCCTGCTCCGGGTATGCCATGGCCCTCGGTGCTGCCCATTACTCTTGTACTGTTAATAATGGTGGCAATTACTAAGTGCCTTCATGCTTTCTTCCCCTAAGATCTTTGTTGTTGTTAGTTCTGTTGGAATCTAAGGATAGCCATGGAAGTGTACTTCATGTGTCGATATTACCTAATGCCTGTGTCTGGAGTGGGGGTGGAGGGACAAGGATTTTCTCTGAAGCAGTCAGAATTCTTTTGATGGAGAACTTGGAACTAGAAAAAGTAGGTCACTGCTTGGCGCAGCTGGTTACATCTCAGCCTGGAGAGCTCAAGGTCCCACCTGGCTGAGAGGACTTCCAGAAGTTCAAGTCAAGTCTATACATTTTCCAAAGCCTTCTCATCTTAATATGGTTTTCAAAGGTGTTTTCAGTACAGGGACGAGCAGGCACTCCCTGGTCTACCTGAATCACGGTGCACGCAGAGGCTGTAATTCTCACTGCAATGTACGTGGCTTTTGGATTTACAAAGAAAGTGTAAGCAACAAGAGCAGGCTTTCCAAGGCATTGAGTCTCAGAACTATTTAATAAGAAGCCAAACTACTAAAAATGATCTTCATGATCACGAACCTGTCTCCATTACCTATTCTTACCCCCTTGACAAGGAAAAATATATACTGAAAAAAAATTGTGTTATAAAACATTGTTCAACATAATCATAATTTGGTAAACCAAAAATGTATGCAAATACTAAAAGTAGTGAAACAGATAGCAAAATATTAATGGTGGTCCCCTCTACCATCTGCCCCTGAAGTTTTTATATCATTTAGAATGATAGCGTTGGCTGCGTTGTATCCCCTGTAGAAAGTTCTTCATTCTATTATGCACAGAGGCTAACAATATAAGATATGATATCTTGCACCCCTAGACTTCTGCAGAAAATAACCCAAGGACTATTAAGACCACACCAACATACCAGACACTGCTGTGAGGAAAATTACCATACTCGATTTATACAACTGATGCTTAGTTTGAAGTCTCTTAGCATTTTCATCCATTCAACTGAAAATTACTCTTCTCTGTTCTAAATTAATGGCAATTTGGCTAACACAGTAGTTTCCAAACTCTTTTGAGCACATGATCCCAATGATAAAAGAAAAACTGTGATCATAACACTGATATATGAATATTTATTTATAAAGTAAGTCCATGTACTATACCTACACTAACATATTAGGTCCATTATCAAATGCATGACAATACAACTGTTCTAGTCTAATAGCCTCTATTTTTCCAGCACCATAGTGTGTTTGTTATCTTGTGTGTACCCCACTTTGGAGACCTTGAGATTAAAGAGCAGAGAGAAGAAAATGGTCAGCATGATATGGCTGTGAGAATTTGCTCCCTGGGAGGCTTCCTGGGCAGGGGGCTCCCACCACTCACCCCTGGCACATGGTAAGGGCTCTACCAGCTAGCACTTGGAAACTCCCTACCAGATGCGTCCAGTGGACTCGACCACCTGCACCTGGCAGGTCACCAGCAGGAACTCATTCTTTCCTGGGCTGAAAGTCCCTTCCCACAGGGCACCTGTGATTGGGGACTGTAATGTGGCTGGCTGAGGTCCAAGCAACCTCTGAGAATGAAGCACTTCCCTATTTTTTTTCAGATGGTTTGCCTAAGATGATTAAATAGAAAAAAGCTTTAGTGATTCTTTTTCTGCTCAGAAATCTATAAATAGACAGCTGTCAGAATAATAATATCATAGGTTTCTGAGTCTTTTCAGAAAAATCTGGTGTCAATTAGGACAGCCAGGAGAGTCAACACACCTTGGTGTCATGCTGCATCCCAGATTCGTCTTTAACACAGTCAATAAAAATTGCTGAGAATCAGCAGGGTTTCCTATTTCCTCCAAATTCTGAGTGACACGGGAGAACTCTTTTATGTTCAGATATGGGGTGTGATGGAGGTTGAAAGTTAAAAAAAAAAATCAACCCAAACTAATGTGACCCCAAAACAAAGTCTCACAAAATGTTTGTTAACCCTAGATCCCATCTTTGCCAGCGGAGGCTCTAAGAGTGTCTGAGATTCCCAGTATCTCATCTGACATCCAAATATTACCAGAAGGCAAGAATACAATCGCTCTGCCGAAGAATGAATGATCATTTGACATCCTGGAGTTCATCACTGAGGTATAAGTATAGGCCTGTATATCCTGGTGATCTGTTTTATAAATACTTAGGGTCTTCCAAAGTCTATTTTTTTTTTTTTTTACTAGATGGTGAAAATAGATGAAAGTAATGACTCCTTGCTTCAAAGAGCTCACGGACCAGTGAGGAAGAAGAAAAGGTGAGTATGAACAAGCTGCAGGAGGCTGTGGAGGAACCCTTGACACGAGTGAGCAGAAAGGCTTCAGCGAGGAGCTGGGCCTTGGGCTGACAGGGTCAGCCTCTGCAGGTGGGGCTGGAGTGGTGTTCCCAGCACAGCGATTAGCTCGTGGGATGCACAGAGGCAGAGAGTGGCTGGAAGGAGTGGCAAGTTCAAAATGCTTAGGCCCAGAGGAGGCTGGCTGCCTGCGAAGCACTGCACAGGCTAAGGCATTTTCATTCTCTCCTGCAGGCAAGAAAGAAACTGAAGTTGATTTTAAGTAGGACACAGACTTGCCTCCCTTACTTTTTGAAAACATGACTGGATTTGAAAAGGAAAAAAAGGGATAACTTGAACAATGTGAAAATAGAAAATGGCCCAAAATAATTTATCTGCTAATATAGGTTAAAATATCACTTTTGTTCTTCTACATTAAGATCCCAAATTCTACATCATTCGTAATAGGGGCAGAATCACCTTTTGGTGGATCAGAATCAATCCAGGCGGCCCGGCACTCTGGTGCATGCTCTGTGGGGATGCACATTCTGTGGAGGTCTCTTATATTCAACAACATGAGTGTAATTTTCAGGGAGAACCCAGGGAAAGGAGCCCCACTTTTCACAAGTGTCATAACTGAACCCCACCTTGAGAAACTGATTATGGATGCCTAGAAATGTGTGCTGGGCAATGTTTCAATAGAAACAACCGTATGATGACTTAGATTTCTCAAGAATATATAAAAACTTAATTTGACAAGTCTCATTATGTTAAAAACCAGGAAAATAAGAACGAACACCATGCATGTTCGTGAAATACCACAAAAATGACTTCTCTGATTTCCCCTGTCCTTTTAGCCATCAAGGAAAAGCCAGCAAGTTCCTCAGAGGAGAGTCTGGCACAGAAACGCAGCAGCCTGTTGGCTGGAACGCCCTGCCATCTGCCATTCTCAGTGGCATGCTTTGGCGACACTAAGAAGGGAGGTTTATGTGTTGGCTACAGGATGGTGAGGGCCACAGGTTGGGCATTACTGGAATTCTGTATGCTGTAGTCCGTAGGCAGGTAATAGGTGGGAACTTCGAAGGTGTTCTCCAAGCTACAGAAAGGGTTCAGCTCTCTGAAGTCACTATACCAAGGGGAGGGACAGGCTTGTAGGGAGGCAAGACGGTAGGGGTTACCCTTGGGGGGTTACCCACCATTAATGTGCCATGGGCACACTGCCACAAGGAGAGAAGCGGGCAACTGGCTCTGCTCTCCACTGCCTCCCAGATGCATGGGAGTCGGCTTCCCAACCTGGAGAGGTGCCCTCACCATCCCTGCCCCTAAGCGCTCCCACCGAAAATGCCAGCCAGCCGACTTTCATAGCCTGCACTTTGCCTGTCTAGATGTTAATGAGGAAGATGCCAAATGTATTTTTACAATTCTCATACACAGGCTGCTTCCAAAATTTGGAAGTAAACATGGGAGGTAACCTGATGAAAGTTTGTCGCCTTGCTGCTTTGACATCAAACACTGGCCCTGATGTCAGGCTCTGCATTTGTAGGGCTGCTTTGAAAAGAAATAAATACCTGTAGCCTATAAGGAGCAACTTGGAGCAAGCAAGGAAGGTTGAGATGGGCCTTTGCCTCCTGACCAAGGAATCCAAGATGGGACAAAAACCCAGTTGAGCTCTATAGGTTCAATCAAGGATTCCAATCTGCCTAGAAAGATGGGCTCTAGCCACAGAGATGGTCTTATCCAGTGAGGGATCACTACAGGGTAGGGGAGGGAGATGAACTTCTGGTGAGTCACAGGCAGACAAAGGTTCTCCAATCCTGTCCAAAGCAGTAGCACAAAGCACCACAACTGGAAAGCCCCTTACAAATAACGGTGCAGCCTTTTCAGTTTCATATAGGCAGGCTGTCTTCCTTCTCTGGGCCCCAGTCCCCTAAGGTGACACCACAAACAAGTGACTGGGGTAGAGTATCAGGGACACGAATCTTGAGTGTTCTGTTTGTTGAGTAATTGTTACTACCAATTCACCAAGCTGTTTCTGGATATGGATAATCACTTCTTTTCACCTCTCAGCTCAGAGAATGCCTTTACAACATATTCAAATCTTATGCAGTCTGAAAGCTTGATGACAAGAACTCTTATTTTGGCAAGAGACATGGACAGATAGTTGTTTGGAAGAGCACATTCAAATGGCCAATGAACACAAGGAAAGATGCTCACTCTTAGGGTTGTCAGGGAAACGCAAATCACAGCAACGATGAGCTATCACTTATCACTCTCTTTAATTTCTACCTATCTGGTAGGTGAGAAATCCCACTGCTGGTGGGTCAGGCAGGGTATGGCTCAACTTCACTAGTGGAAATGTAAATTAATTCAATTTTTTTTAGGAAACAATCTGACAACATAGGTTGCAACTTAAAGAACACACTTCCTTATACTTGGATCTCACTTCAGGCAATCTTTTTAATATACACTGTTGGGTTGGTTTCCTACTTAGCATCCATTTCCCCCTTCCTCTTTCTAACAGAATGCTAGGTTTCTCATGTATCCACTCCTACCCTTACACAACTCACCTGATCTTCACCTATGGCTTCTCTCAAGGACCTATCAGGTCTAAGAGTGATCCCATCTCCCTTGCACTGATTGGCTCAGGAACACAGACCTCAGCCAATCAACCCCTGGCATTCTCCCAGCCCTATGGTTTGGTTTAGGATTGGATGTCTAACCTACTCTGAACCAATGGGACTGAGGCAGAAGTTTTCTAAGGGCTTCTGGGAAAGCTGGTTTCTCACTCTTACAAGAGACACCAGAAGCCCCTCCCCTCCTCTGGCAGTTGTCACATTTAGCAGCCACGCCAGAAATGACAAAACCCATCTTGCCTTCAGTCTGAGGATGAAGCACAAATATGGAGGAGAACAAAAACCTGTTTGGACCACATCTGCACACCCTGTCACTGACCTTTTGGGCCAAGGAATCCTTTTTGTTAGTTTTCTTTATAATTTGTGACATATTTTAAACACAGAGAAAGGTACAGAGAATAAGTTAAAAAATATCCAAGTGCCATAACTCAGATTTTACAAATGTTCCCATTTTGCCACATGCTCCAGTTCCACGTGTTTAATCAGCCTTTACAGACACATTTGAAACCCCCTTTGTAGGTTTTCCTGACTTCATTCCTGTCCCTCCCTCTCCAAAAACAATCACTACCCTAAGTTGGCAGGTACCCTTCCTTCCCTTTTAACAGTTATATATGTAGTAGGTTGAACTATATGAATTGGCCAATATCAACCCTTTTACCTACATATTTTACCTACATATACATATTGAGTATAGTTAAGCCTCATATACATACAAAAACTTTTATAAATGGCATCATTGTATTTATATAATTTATGAACTCTTGTCACCACTATACTTTTGAGGTTTATCTGTGTTGATCCCTGTCATTTTAACACTTAGAATTGCATTGATTGAATGTGCCATAAAGTATGTTTTCACCTCCTATAGATGGAAATTTAGGTTGTTTTCCTTTTTTGTCTGTTACAGATGCTGCAACGCACATCCTGGTGCATCTGCTTGTGCTCATGGAGCGGCTTCTCCAGAGTAAGAAACCAAGATGGAGTTGCTGGGTAGGAGCTGGTCTTCAGACTTACCAGACCCTGCAGCACTGTTTGAATTTACAATCCCGCCATCCAGGTGTGAGCTTCTACTTCAGCGCTTCTTCTCAGTTTTGTCAGATATCAACATTTTAGCTAATCTATTAGCTATGAAATGGTTGCTTTTTGAGGCTTTAGTGTGCATTTCCGGATCCCTAGTTGAATTTTTCATGTTTATGGACTATTCAGTTTTCCGCATCTGCCTACACTATTTGGCTTGTTAGTGGTTTTCTTACTGAATCCTCGGAGTTCTTTGGGTACTTGGAATTAGTTCCTTGTTATATTTTATAAATAATTTCTCCCAGTGAGGCGCTTTTTTCTACTTTTAAAAAGTGATTTCTACTTGTCATTTAAAAGGTTCAACTTTTAGGCTGTGAAATTCATCAATCTTTTCCATTTATCATTTGTGCTTTTTTGGTCTTGTTTAAGAAATCTTTCCCTCCCTGAGGTCATAAAGATATTTGTCTGTTTTTCTTCTAAACATTTTAAAACTTTGTCTTTCACATTTAAGTCTTAGATCCATCTGGAATTTATTTTTGTGTGAGATGTGAGAAAGCTATCTACGTATTTCCCTATATGAAAAATCAGTCATCCGACCACAGTATACTGATTTGGCTTCCTTCTCCCACTAATAGATAATGCCATTTCTGAAATAAAACTCTGCTATGCCTCTAGGCCAAAGGGTCAGACTAGAGAATCCAAATATGCTATGTTGTGCTCTGAAAATACCATATTTTTAAAATAACTGTATCTTCATGCAAAAAAACCTATCTCATTGGGCAAGACTACCTTCTCTATTCTTTGTCTTGGTTTTTCTTGGTCCTTTCCTCTTCCACATGCATTTTAAAATTAGCTGGTTAAATTCTGTGGAAAACTTTTTCAAAGCTTTTATTAAAATGATACTGAATTAATATATTAATCTGGGTAAACTTGCCATTTTTACAGTATTAGTTCATGTCTCCATTTACTCATTCTCTCTTGTCTTTCAATGAAGTTTTAAGATTATCCCTATACACATCTCACATTTTTGTTATTAGATTTATTTCTGAGTTTCTTGGTTTTTACAGTTAATGGAATCTTTCACATTTTTTACTTAGAAGTTGCAAGCACTTAGGAATCCTATTGAACCTGGTATCTATTAAACTTTCAGAATTCACAGAATAGTTCTAATCATGTAAATTATATTGGAGTTTCTAAGTAGACTACCATATGGGTTTCAAAAAAATGAAATTTGTTCCCTTTTCAATCCTTATATTCCTTATAACAGTTATCAGTAATAAAAATTATTGACTCAATAAACATTTGCTAACACCTGCTCTAAGCAAGAATATTGGTTCAACACTGGGGATCCAGCAGTTTCTGCCTTCTAAGAGCACAGTCTAGAGTATGAGACTCCAACTTTTAGACCAAGACTTTGAGTCCTATAACAGAAAAATGCAGAGTATTATGGAAAAACATGGGGTGAAAAAGGAAGAGGCTTAACGCTAAATGAAATAAAACAATATGAATTTCACAGAGCAGCACAGTTTAAGTCTTTTGTCAGGAACAGTGACAGAGAAGTTCCTAAGGTCTGGCTCAGGTAGAAAGTGCCAGAAAGAAAGAAGGAAAAAATGTAGTGTAGAAGAGTTAAGGGTCAGAGATGATTGGGAAGAAGAAAATAAAACCCAATAGTTGTCACCCATTGGGTTGGTCATCATTGTAAGTGCTTTGCAGCCACTAACCCATTTAATTCCCCAGCTTCCTTGAGATGGTATTACCGATTCCATTAGCCCCACAGAGAAGACAGGGACCAGCTGAGAGGCACAAGGAGTGCATCAACTAGCCTCTTAACCCTCGGTTCTACTTCCTCAGAGAGGATGAAAGGACCCCAAGAAAGCACATCCCCCCTGGACACAGGGGGCCTAGGGTTGGAATGAGGGGGCTGGTCTAGAAGTACAGCAACTCACTCAGACTTGCAGCCAGGCCTCAACCCCTGCTGCTTGTCTGCAATACTGGGTGTGGATGGCCCCACTGGCATGGAGCACGGGCCTCAAACGTGCACACCCCATGCAGCAAACCAGAGCCTTGGGACTAACTGGCCTCACTCACACACCTTGGACGGCAGTTCATTGATTACCTATTGTTCACCTAGCCTGCTCCTTGAAGGGGTAGGAGAACCCCATCCCATTCTACCCCAAATGACTTATTTTAGAATCCCTTCTAACCACATACACTGAGGAGTTCAGAAAAAGACAATTTTCTCCATTTTGTTAAATTTCCCAACAGTGGGAGTGCACCTGGGATGCTGTCTACCCTGACTGCTTTTAGTCTGGCTGTGTCCTCAAGAGGAAGCAGTGACTGCTGGCAGGCTCAGGCCATCCACCTCATGTGTGTGTCCACTGACCCGATGAGATGCACCCTGTGCTGGGAGGCAGACATCCTTGGTTCCAGTCTCAGGCCTGCCCTTACTAGGCTGTTTCCCCACAGCCAGACAACCCTGGGCTCAGTGTCGAGATGTACCGGAAGTGTCTCTCATGTCCCTGATCTAAACCATGCACCTTAACTGAGGTTGTCTGTCTCTGTGCTTTGGCAACCAAGCCTAAGACAACTTGTTAGCTGGTTGTCATCAGCTTCTGTGCTCAGAAGTGCTCCTCTTCTTGGTAACAGAAAGCCTGAGTCTGTGGGAGGGGTGTGAGTGGGTAGGTTAGGGCTTGTGACTCTGTGACAGCCAACAGCGCTTTCCAGCCCTGAGCAGAACGCAGGAGCAAGACACACGACCCAAACCAGAAAGCAGCAATGCCAGTTCTCTGTCGATTTTAAACATAAGTTATAACCAGGAGAGTGAGTGTGGTCAATTACTGATCCCCAACTTTAGTTTTAAAAGGAAAAATAAACAAAATGAAACCCAATAGTTTCCTGTTCTGTCAAAGGATGTTGGCAGCTTCTATTTTTAATTATCTAAAAGAAAATATACAGAGTTAAAGCTCTAGGTGCAGGCAAAACTAGGATCCTACTCTGACCCCACGCTTACTTGCTATAGGACCTTGGGCAATCTACTCGGGTGCCTAGAGTCTCAACCGTCTCAACTAGAAAGCTGGAACAGTGGCATCTCCACCGAAGGGTACCCACAAGCATAAAATGAGATCGTATATGAAAAATCCCTGGTAACTGTGTTTGAATACTCACAAACAACCTAAAGCAAAATTAATTTATATGGAGATATAAAAGGAGCCTTTGATGTGGCATATCACATAGGTGTATCCATATGTAAATATGTACACTACAGACCTGTGCGTTTTATTGCACACACAATAGACCTCAATTTAAAAAGTTACAGGAGCAGAAGTGCATGGCCAGAGACATGCATGAAGGCTTTTTAACAATTAACCACCACCACTCATTCTTGGGAAAAACAGAAACAAACACCCAGCAGGAGGTGAACAATTAAATAAATTCAGGTACTTCCACACAGTAGAATATTATTTATCTATTAAATTTTGTTTCCAGAGAGAATGTTTAACATCATGAGAATGTGCTCAAAATAAAATGGAAAGTAGGAAGAAAACAGGATATGAAACTGTGCATAGAGCCGACCTCCAATTTATAGCTCCTATCTGCGCAGACCGAGACGAGGGGAATTAGAGGCAGGGATTATCGGCTGTCATCCCTGGGGGTATGGCTGTGGGTGGTACTTATTTTTCCTTTATACTTTTCTGTATTTTCCAAATTGTCTAAAATGAACACGTATTACTTTTAGAATCAGAGAAAAAAAAAGGCATAGTAAAAAATAAATGTGTGCCATATAGCTCTGATGAGAAGTGGCGATATTATGGAAATGAGGCACACGCTGAAGTACTGCACTCCCCAAAGGACGTTGGGGTTGGTCTCATCACCAGGGAAAACAGAGCCTGTGGCTCCAACCCCAAGACAGAAAAGCTGGAAACTGGGTTTTAAGAATATCAGAATCACTGACTAAAAGCCCAACAAATCACTTCAGCCAACTGATTGGGAAATGTGGAATAACAGGGAAAGAGGGAAAAGCTTTCAGAATTATTTTAGAATTTCACAGAAGTTTCTCAATAAAAAAGACCTCGTTTCTAAACATTTTTTATTTTTTTTCTCAGAGAATCATTCAGAGATCGCTTTAGTATTGTTTTCTTATCATTATTTTGTAAAACAGCAAATTGTCTAAAATGTTGAGGATGGCCTCAGATTTCTGAATTTAAATGATGGGAAATTGGAGCTTACCCCCAAATAAAAAGAATATTAAATCCCTGTAGCTATGAGTATTTTTACTGAGTGGAATTTTATACTCATTCCCTTCCTCTTTTTTAAAAAAAGATCTGAAGTAAAATATCATCTTTGATTTTTGGTTTTTATATCAAAATGTCTAACATTCCTGAAGGGGTAACATTAAAAGACGGCCAAAAGTGGATCCGTCTCATCCTAGCAACTTTGCCATGAGGTACCGGGGGGAAGAGGGACTATTTAATTACTGAGGCAGAGTGGTCGGGAGCCACTGCCAGGGAAGGGGTGCACTAGTACCCCAAAGCCTCCTAAACCATCAAACAAGGTGCACCCTGCAGCCCTGTGTCTGTCAGCTGTCCCCAGAGGACACAGCCGACGCTCTGCTGGCCCCACCCCTGCCTGGACATCAGGTCATTCTGAGACCCAGCCAGGAGCCACCATGGGCTCAGGGAGCAGACTTCACACACCCACAGAAGAAGGGCAGCAATCTCAAGAAGAGGGCCACCTGGCAATTCCAAGGACAGGGCAGGAAGAGGTGCCAGTGCGAAGGGCCAGTGGGTGAGTGCATTTCCCACAGAGGGTGGCTGGGCAGGTAGTAGAGTGTGGGCTTCAGCCAAAGGCCTTTGATCTTTCCACAATTAACAATCTGGGCTGTGGTGTTACATTTATATTCATAAGGAGCTTTTCAGGAGAGAACCAGCCCTAGCCTCTGTCTTTCATGAAAACTGCAGATGCTTTCATTATTCATCCTCTGAAAGCCGGGCCTGCTTCCTTCCACCCATCCGTCTATCCAGGCTTTATTTAGTGCACCATTCACTGTGCTGGGAGCTACGGACACAAAGCTGGAGCTACCAGTATTCCTGGCCTTAAGGAGATCAGGAGCCGAGCGAGGAAGACAGGGATGTGTGACAGAAACCGCCCACGACATAGAGAATTACCGGGCGTGGTCATGTTGGAGAGGAAGCAGGCACGAGACTGGCACGAGACTGGCGGGGACCTGGGGCTCGAGGTGTGGCCTGGGGAAGGCCAGCAGATTTCACACCTTGGTGGCCTGCCTCCCACGCCTGGCAACGCCCAGCTTGTTTAAAACCCTCTTTAAAAGAAGGAAGAACTCTGGAGTGACTCAAGGGACGTGCCAGTAGAGGGAGGTTCAGCAGCAGAGGCGGGCTGGGGGCCCTGCTGAACTGGGCTAGAACCGCCACGCTGCAGAGCTGGCAAACCCTGCCAACTGGAGACGTGCCCAAAGGTGGCAGCCCAGGGCCCGGCGGCTGGTTTGGGGCTGTGTGGTACCTTTCCTTCCCCTGGAAATGGCGACCCCTGGCTGGAGCAACTGAGAGCCATTCATGCAGTAGTGGTTGGCCATTTTTAATCCATGCCCTCTTACTAAAAAATAACGGAAAAACTTCACAGCCCCCTCCCCCCCCCGAAGGCTGACACACACCCACCCCAGGAGAGGCAGGGTGGTGTCCTTTGGTCTATGCTGCACAGTCCCACCAGCCAAGATCTGTTTTGCCCCTCCGAGTTCTTTCCCATTTTCAAATATAAAATGACAATATTAAAAATTCTACTCCAAACTACCCAGCCCCCTCCCCAGGTCACCTACAGTTCTCAAGGACCAGGTCCCCACCTTCACCCCACCTCTGAATAGGGATCGTCAGTCAGATCTGTGGTGGCAGGAAGGAGGACTAGGTAGGAAGCTGAGACCTAGAATGCAATGACAAGGGCCGAACCTGGGCCTTGGTTTTGGTTTTTATACGCCTGAATTACTAGGCGTAGACGGCCCCAACGCTGTGCAGTTCTCGTCCCAAACTTGCACACCCCATGCAGTGAAGCAGAGAAGTGACACAAGCAGGACAACTGGGCCTTGGGCAGTGGGGAAGAGGGCAAAGTCAAGGATGATGCCAAGATCTATGACTTGGACCTCTGTGCTGTTAGCAGACGTGGGGGAGCAAGGAACAGAATGAGTCAGGGAGAAGACATGGGAGAAGAAGACAATGAGTCAGCAGTAGATCAGCTAAAGCTTCGGTGGGAAATAGGTGGTGAAGTACATGGTGGAGCCTCCCTGGCTCCTTATTTGGGGGATGATTGACAAGTCACAAAACAAGGCATAAAACCTGAGATCTATTTAGAGTTCCTGCTTCCTTGATTTCTTCCCTCTTCCCTCCCTCCCTACATTGACCATGCAGCACACAATGCTGTGCACCAGGCACTGTCGGGGTTTTGGGGATACAAGAGTGAACAATCTCTTAACCTCAGGGAACTTTGTCTCTCCCACTGGACTATTTTAAATAACAACACAAAGAAGGCTCCTTTGAAGCAGCACCTTTTGAGCTGAGATCTGAAGGAGAACATTAAGTTAGGGATCTAGACAGCATTTTGAAGATAAAGATCGAGAACAGGATCCTGAGACCCCAGTCTGGGGTGGAGAGCAGAGACTCCTTTAGAAGGAGGCTGAGAACTAAACCCACGAACTCAGCAAGTCCTAGTCTGTCTCACTTCATGGTTCCCAGGGCCCTTTCCCACATGTTCTTTCAGTTCCTGCCAACAACTCTGTGAAATAGATGTTATTACCCTTTTTTTAGGGATGTGGAAACTGAAGCTAAGAAACCAGACCAGGTGGCCAGTTAGTCACAGCGTGGTTCAAGTGCAGAACACCAAGCTCACCTTCAGACCCGCCGAATTAGAACCTCAGGTTTGGGAAGGGGTGTCCTGGGGGTCTGAATTTACAATAATCACCCCCAGGTGGTCTCCATGTACCCCCGTTAGGGAACCCCTGGATCCTTGGGTGATTACAGCACTGGGAGTCTCACGTGATACTCTGTGTATGTGTCTTCCAGTGAAGTGTCCCTTGACTGACCATAAACTCCCCCCACCTGGTAACTATACCTGGGCCAGATTTAAACTACCATCCTGGGAACCAAGCCAGGAGATGTACTCACGGAATCGGCAGAGGGTAACCTAAGCCAGCCTACTTTGTTTCTTCCCACCGTAATGCAAACTTGTAAGGCATTTCATTCACATTACACTGGTATCAATATGAATTTTAAAATGACGACGATGAGGAACTGCTAGATTTTAGAATGGCACTGTGCAGTGGACAAAGAATCAAATGGAAGAGGGGTGAGAAAGTCAACCATTTCATATGCAAAGTGACTCTCAACAGTGCACGGGGCCAATTCACCTCTTTCTGTTGAAAGTGAACAGGGAATGAAGAAAGCATTTGAATAAATTATGTATGGCAGTCTTGGTTCTGTATATTTATACCAATGTGTTGTTATGTTATTGGTAATTTTGCACTTCTAATCTGATGACCAGTTAACGGTTCACCCTTTCACATTCCTGCTTCTCCTTTTCGCTTTTAGCTTTTTAGAAATCTGAAAATATGCTTAAGAGAAAAAACAAAGCAAAAGATCTAAAACATTTGACCTAGTTCTCCTGTAGGCTCAAAAATGCAGAGACGTGTCCTCAGATAAAATGGAGGATAAAGTTCCAAATAAACTGGAACTATGAAGCCTAGAAAAGACAAGGAGCTGGCTCAGTCCACAAAAGGTCTTTAGACATGTAGTCTTTTTTTAATCTGCAGATTTTTTACTCAAAAGACATTGATGGCTTTGCCCCCTAGCTGTGGGCAGAAACACATACAGCACTGTACAAGGATGAACACGCTGTGGCGGGAGGAGGAGGAAGATAAAAGCCTCGCTCTTGAGATCCTGACTTGATGCGCTAGTAAGAAAGAGAATAAAATCGTGAGCAAGATTTAAAGATAATATTAAAAGGAAAAAACTCAGAAAACGGTCAACAGATTCCTCTACAATACTGGGTAATGGGCTATTTGGATTGGTAGGATTTGAAGAGGCTAAAATGAAAAAACAGAATGTGATTTTAGAGTACTCTTTTCTGGGCATGATGGTAGAAGACCTAGAAGAATAAAAATGGCTATTCTGATTGCTTATGCTCAATAAAGACCACAGTATCTTTCACTAGAGTTGAGGACAAAGTTGGAAAATTCGTTTCTCAGAGTGTGACTCTGTTTTACATTAGAAATCCAAAGTGGTAAGAGATTTCAGGACAATTTATCCATTGCCCATTCAAAGGTCCTGCCTTTTCCATATGAAGGGACTGGCAAGAAAAGATATTTTATTTTCAATACCAGTCATTTTTGCCCGATGTGTTATTCCTTGGTCTTGTAAATAACATCAGTGGTAAATCATTTAAAGTGACATCAGAAATGCTCTTTACTTCTCTAATGCACCAGGGCCCTGTGTCTGGACAGTTAAACCATTATCTGTCAAGTTAAGAGTTTAGCTGGGTATGGTGGCTCACGCCTGTAATCCTAACTCTGGGAGGCCGAGGCAGGAGGATCGCTTGAGGTCAGGAGTTTTAGACCAGCTTGAGCAAAAGCAAGACCCCATCTCTACCAAACATAGAAAAATTAGCCGGGTGTGGTGGCGCATGCCTATAGTCCCAGTTACTTGGGGGGCTGAGGCAGGAGGATCGCTTGAGCCCAGGTGTTTGAGGTCGCTGTGAACTGGGCTGACACCATGGCACTCTAGCTCAGGTGACAGAGCAAGACTCTGTCTCAAAAAAAAAAAAAGGAGAGTCCTGTGTGTTGAAGAAGACTGGCAGGTCCCACAGGTGAATGCTGAAATGGGAAGTCTGAGGTGTGCCAATCTGTCATAACCACCAGCCTCCAAACGGCTCATCTGCTACCCAGAGGGCCCGAGGGGCAGGAGAAGCCACTTCAGTTGTTCTTGAAGCTAATGTGCACCGTCTAGTTCCCAGCACGTCCCCGGGTGAGCAGCATCCTCAACATAAAAACTACCTAAAAACACCAGTATTATGTCACCTTTAATCAGGGAGTGTGCAGAAAACGCATTACCTGCACAGGCATGGACTGGGAAGGAAACATTTAAGTGCATTCATCACCAATTTGTGCCAATTTTCACCCCTTCACAGACAAGGGAGATGAGCCCAACTTTGGCCAGGAAGCCTGCCCACGGTGGGCGTGGGGGTCCCTGCAGAAGAACCAGAAGCCTGCACAGCATGAGCCAGGCCCCAGCTTCCCTCTCCCTTTGCCCTGGTGGCCTGGCACACACTGTGGAAGTGGTTCCCGAAACTCTGCTTCCAAGAACGTGGAATGTTCACAGCTCACACCAGCCTCCTCTCAGGGCCAGTCCCACGGCTGCCCAAGTGGGCGCCAGGGCCTCAAAGACAACTAGCATCTGTGCCTCCCCCTGCAAGACCACCTGTCCTGCAGATATGCCACGGGCTGTAAGTAGAGACAGGCTCACGCCCAGGGTTCTAGATGCCTAGAGCAAGAGGAAACCCACAGCAGACCTAGGTGGAGCTGTAGGGAGTTTAGGGAGGGAAGGAAAGATAATGGTGTGTCCTGGTCTCATTCCTTCTTGTACTTCCATCTTCTCGGGCTCAGAGGCAGGAGGAAACAAAATGGTGTTTTCAAAGGTACGACAGAGAAGATGGGCCCTCCCCTGGATCCACCCCACCCCAGGCCTGTCTGCACTGCACAACAACTGCTATAAAAAGAGCAATCACAGCGCTGTCTGCTCAGGGCCTACTGGGAGCCGGTGTCCTCGGCACTTTACAAACATCGTCTCGTTCAGTCCCTGGAACAACCCTGTGAGGCGTAGCACGAGGACAGAGGACACAAGGGGGCCGAGGGGCAGCGACGCTTGTCCGAGCTCCCAGGGCTGGGCAGGGCAGTGCAGATGCCCACCTACCACAGCCCCCACTGCCACACTGAGCTGCACAACTAGGATGCCGAGGGTGGGGAGAGACCCCTCGGCTGGTCTGAACGCTGGGGCCAGCCTTGTGTGGGCTCCCGCCCGCCCCTTCGCAGGTCAACAGCCGTAGTCAGTGGGGCAAAAGGAATGATTAGCACCAGATCACAGTCTCCTGGGACCTCAGGAGCCCATGCCACTGGGGGAGACTTAAGGATTCAGGCAAAGGAAAAAAGGCAGGGACAGACGGACTCAGAAGGAGGCACTGAGGCTGTGGTAAGAGTGCCAGGAGTGGGCAGCCACACGAGGAGGCTGAGAGCCGGTGGGGCCTTGAGCCAGCTACTCAATGTCACTGTGCCGCAGTGTCCCCCGCTATTCAATGGGGATGATGCCTCCAAGGCTGCCGTGAGCCTCCGAGTAAAACTGTAAGTCCTCATTAACTCTTAGCTGTTCCCAGATAGACTGGATAGCATAGCAACTTACTGAATGCGATCTGTTAGAAAAAGATGGTGAAAACTATAGCACTTTCTTTGCCTGTGCAGCGGCGTTCATCTCATTCATTACCCTGGGTCCCCCGCCCCCTCCACAGCACTGCTTATGACAGGGCTGGAAGCAGACCGTGTAGCAGGGCGGGGACAGGAGAATGCGGCAGCGAGGGGTCAAGGATGTCCAGGAGGCATCACAGGGTCGGCTGCCGCTGTGGGCGAGGAGGGCTGGATCTCACAGGGACTATCCAGGGAGGCAAGCAGTGGGCTCAGGACTGTCAGCAGAGGGTGACGGGGAAAGCAGATCTCTGCCAGCCCCACATCCCCCGCTGGAGGGTGATGGCTAGCAAGGAGCAGGAAGTGAGAGGCAGGGCTTTTCCTAGCAGGGCACCCAGGGTTGCGGCTGCAGGAAGCTGCCGGAAGCTGCTTATAACTAGGCTCTGCAATGACTGCAGGCTGCGAGGATGGGCAGTGGTGCACAAGGTGTCCAATATGTTCACTCGGCAAAAACTTGCTAAGCACCTGCTGTGTTGTTCCAGGCAGGGGTTGGGGGGACACAGCAGAGAACAAAACAGGCAAGATCCTAGCTCCCTCCTCCACCGTCACGAAGGCAATGACAATTTAGAAGTAAACAAATAAAAAAGGGAATTTTAGGCAGGGATAAAGTACTTGGAAGAAGACAAAACGGACTAATGGGGTAAGGTGGAAGCCTTCCTTTAGGTATAAGGACCAGGCACAGCCTCTCCGAGAAAGTGCAGTTTGTTTGAGGTGAAGCTTGAATTATGAGAAGGAGCCAGCCACAGAATGCAAGGGGCTAGTACAAAAATCCTGAGGCACAAAACGGCTGGCGAGTTCTAAGAACAGCTGGGAGGCCTGCTTGGGAGGAACACAGTGACCTGGAGGGCAGCAGGGAGCTGGGGAAGAAGGGCAGGCAGGGGCCAGGTCCTGGAGGACCTCGGAGGAAGCCAAGGTAAAGAGGCTGGATTTTATTCTGAGTGCACTGAGACACCAGAGGAACATTTTTAAGCAGGGGAATTACATGATCTGGTTGCTGTGTGAAGAATTAGAGCAAGATTAGAACTAGGAAGATGAGTAACTATCATTTTTGTAGGTCAGAAATGGCTGAACATCGGCAATTTCCTACGGTTCAACCTGATTCCAGTCCTACTGGACTGTCATTGTGACCAAGAGCAATGCCTTAAGGCTGCAACCACCTTGGCATCTTCCAAGACAGACCCATGGAGCATGGCTGCTGACCCAGGAGGAGGAATTGAGCCCCCCAGGTGGCTGGTAATGGAGGCATAGCAGGAGGGGTCTGATCATGCCCCTGCGACCCCCACAGCGCACAGGAAGTGGTTTCTCAGTTAATGTTTCCTTTCCGCCACCCTCCTGGCTGTTGGGTTACTCATGCTTTGCCCACACAGCCAATTCCCCATCCATGACCCTGGAGACACAGGATTATCTGCCTGACCACAGATATGACATAGTGGAAGAAGGACCTCAGCACCACTGCTGGCCTCCCATGCTTTTGAGCTTTTGATTCTCCTACTTCCTCTAGCTTCCTCTCAAGAAGGGAAATTCTTCAGGGCAGGAGAGAGGGGTCTGCGTAAGAGGGGACTATGGTGTGTGATCAGTGTATGTGTTCTATATAACAGCACCTCTGTATGCACCATGTCTGGTCCCTGTCTTAAGACTTTGGGGGTTAAGTAAAACACAGACTGGCCAATTTCCAAAGCTACTTTAGCACTCAGACCAGATTAGCATACATTCTTATTTTCCTACCCATCCACATTTTACTTAGGTGCATATGACAGTTCTGCAATGGTGTGAGGGTTCTGCTATCATACATGTGTAAGAATACGTCACAAAAGTTTATCTTTGGGCTGCATGACCACATCTAGTATCCAGTATTTGCCATGCATTTTTAGCTATCCCACGAGATTACTACTACCACTCTTAATTTCAAAAACAGTGAGCAGTCTAATAATTAAACAATACCTTGATGCTATTGTACACTTTGATTTTCATGTTGCTATCCTTGAAGCACAGAGGAAAAGCACTTGTTTTACTCCTCAGCCACCTGGAGACTGTTAGACAGAAATCCTATCATGGGAGAGACAATGAAACTTCATTGCAAGTCAAATCCCACATGAGTCATTATTGATTATCAACCAGTAGAGCACTGTATTTGGGATAGAATGGGAAGAAAGGGTAAAAGCTTTTTTTCTTTGAATCTATAAGAAACTAGTTACTGAGGGCCTTTGGGGCTTCCCAGAGCTGTTCTTAATTTATTCTTTCTAAGATATGACAGATTTGTTAACATTGGTCAATCATCTAGAGTAGCAAAATAGGCCATTGACCTGAAATAAAGTGCTTAAAATATGTAAATTACATAAAGAAGAAACCACTAAGGTATTTACTGTCTCCCTGGAACTGAGTTCTACAAAACACCACCAAAATCAGGTCCTTTTCAAGTACATAGAAGATATATTTCTTTTGGGGGGGGGTGGGATGGGAATCATCCTGACCCCAAAATAATAATGTTACAAGGAGACCAGAGACAGCATTGACTAGAAGATCAAATACCAGCTACTAATGGAGGCCAGCTCTACCAGCGTGGGCTGGTCTTTTCATTCCATCTCATTTCTCAGCGGAATTCAAGACATGCTTGTGGGATAACAGGAAACCTCATTCCCTAGTGCAGGGAAGGCCAACACAGCCACTCAAAGAATTCCATCTCACTTTTAGACACATTTAAAAATACAATGAATAGATTTGTATATCAGTAAATATTGACACAAATAATTTCTAATACTCCCCAGTAATTTCATTCCCAATATCACCCTTGATAAATAAGAGATAATCAATAGTATCTATAAAGTGGAAATGACTTTCCTCCTGCTTCTTGATTCAACCTCAACAGACCATGAAACAGTATCATTTTGTCCAGGTATAAGCTTTTATATTAAAAAGCGGCTCTCCTTTAATTATTCATCAAAATGAAGAGAGTATTCTTTTTAGTGAATACTTGAACCAATAGTTCAACATCAAATAGGATGTTTGTCTCGAATGTTTCTGATACTGAGAGATATTCCATTTTGCTATTCTTCCTCAGAACAGAAGGCTAAACAATCAAACAAACAAAAAATCTGTTTTAATGATCAAGAGTTTCTGGTAGAGAAAAGGTCACTCTCTAGGTTAAAATAAATCACACCTAGTGATCTGAATGGTAATGGTTTACAGCAGTGTTTTTTAAAAATTCCATTATGGTCTTTTAAATGAATTTAAAGAGGGCTGCATGAACACATGCTTTCATGGGTTATTATTTAATGAATGTGTGTTTGTGTGTATGTTTCATAGGAGCACTATAGAATTCAGACCATCAGAAAAAAATTATATATACCATAATCCTCTCTAGGGATTTAGTGCCAACTCCACCTACAATAAACAAAAGGCCACGTACAGACAGTGCCACTAAAGTGGGGGGGGGTACTATCTGCTCATTCAAAAACCCACATTTCAAGACATACCATCTCTTTGCTCAGGAGGTAGTCAGCCCAGCATCACTTTAATTCTTTCCTTCCTTACAATCTCTGTAGAAAGTTTCTTCTATCCTCAAGACCCTGATCAGAAGGATCTATGTACTGCTTACTATGCTAAGTGTATTATTGCCGTATTAAGCCGTTACACATTCCTTCCGTGTGTGATACATCAGTGCTGTGGTTCGAAGACAAAGGTAATGTGCCTTCTATAAAACAGGCACAAAGACACAAAATACACTCCATACCTACGTGCTAATTTTTTTTCCATAAGCTTAACAATCACATTCCAACTCATACCTGCTATCATTACCCTTAAAAATCTCTCCTCATACCATCTGCCAAATATCAATTCTATGATTACTTTTCAGCAGACGATAAAGGCATTTCAAAAATTTTTGTAGTAAATATACAAAATAAAAACAACATATTGCCTAGTAAATGTTCTGTCTTCTTGTTTTTACTTAATCACTCCAACATGAATACGATGCCGCCAGGAAAAGCTTGTTTAGGAATGGAAGCAAAAGAAAAGCTTTTTGGTTCCTTTTCACACTGGATACTTATAAGTTATCGATCTGGGGTGGTTTCTCTCTCGCTCTTTCTCATAGAGGCAGAGGCTTCATTATTCTCACCCTAATGGCTGTCACTTCTACCCATAGATTAAATCATACATGTATATATGTATATTATGTTCACCTATTTTATATATAAATTGGCAGTATATTAAAAATAGAGATCATTTTTAAAAAATGATGGCAACATATCAATCAAATAGAATATACAGTAAGTTTACAGAAAACAAACCCAGGACAAATGTTACTGTACTTTATTCATTCTTACAGACAGCTCCTTCCCCCTAAAATATAATAAATGCATATATTTTCTACAGTTTACAATCAGAGTGGTACTTCATATAGTAAAATTTCTATTACTGGTAGATCAGCTATTTCCATAATGGCAATTTATAATGATTTAATCATTAACAAAACAAACACCTTTTGTTAGAAGCACATTTTTACATTGATTAGAGCCAGTTGGGCTGGGCAAGCTTTTAAAGCACTGAAACTAAAAATAGGTTTATCAGGATCTGTAAAGATATTTTTGCTAAGCGTTCACTGGCCTAAAAATATCCTTTAAAAACAATTTAGATTATTTGGCTGAGAGGTTCGTATGCACATATCGACCCATAGGCTGTGATTTCCTGTATGACAGAGTATCCTACCAAATTAGTAACACAATCCAGGTCAAGTTTATAGGCATAATAGAGTTCCTGAAAAATGAGTCTGTGGAGATGTTTTTTAACCACGGTGGTGTGGATGGATGGGGAGAGGGGTGGGAAGTATGGGAAGATGAAAACCAAAGCTGAAGAATAAAATAAGGATACAGAAAATACAGTTGAAGTGATGTTTCCTTGCTCACTGTAGTATCTTTGTAATGAAAAGGCAACACCGATTTTCATGTACCTTGATGGGAACATACCAGTGACTGTTCCACAGACACAACATCAACCCTAGAACCATCCTAAACTGAAACAACACACCATACACTGTCCAATCTTTACAACACACTCCAGAAGTAGTTACCTGTCAATTTACAAAAATAAATAAATAAAACAAAAACAAAAATCAAAGCTGTGCGCTTTATAAACACATACTTATTTTAGTGGTTCCTCTGGAAAAAAAAATTCTATTCCTAATTAGCTTTCTATAACACAACAAAGTCAATGGTCACTAGCTAGAAAATGAAGGGAGGCAGGCAGGCACGACCACCTTTGTCTTTCATCCCTAGCAATGAACATGCCAGGGAAGTGCAGACGGCTTCCATGAATTCAAGGTTGCCTAATTACTAAAATAAAACACACTTTATACATAAATCAATAAATCAGCCTGCAATGGCAAGACGGCCAGCCGGTTACTAGACAGAATGAATATGTATGGGCACCACCTCCTAGGAGAACCTCCGTCCCTGGACTGGATCACAAAATCCAAAAGGGCAGTTCCAGGAAGGCGGCCGGCAAAGCCCCGTGAGAAATGACACGCGATGTCCCCGCCAGAGAAAAATGCCCTGTGAAGTCAGAGGCGGGGGCGGCCTCAGCCCGAAGGAGGTCCGGTGAGTGCGAGGACGACCTCTTACCTTGGGGAAGGGGAGGAGCAGGCGGCGGGCAGCTGGGCTCCGGTCCCTGTCCCCGCGCCGCACAGGGGCCCGGCGCGGAGCGCACAGGGGCAGCCGATGCCGAGCTGGCGACGACTGCAGCCCGCGGCCACCCTGGGGAGCGCGACTCGCTACTTACCCTGCCAGCGTTATTAGAAGACGTTAACGGCTCCGTTAGATCGAGGAGAAACCTCTTTCTTTTTTGTCATATGTAAATTCCAAGTTAAAAAAAACTGAGGCATTAGTGGGCTCCCTGGTAGAGCGGAGTCTGCACTCCGCCCCCGGCCACCGCCACACTCTTGCCAGCCCCCAACTTGCTGCAGTGGGGGCCAAAAATCAATCCCAAGCTGGGAGCGGGAGCGCTCGGGCGCGCAGGCAGACAAAGACTTCCTACCCCGGGCAGGGCCGGAATCTGGCTTTGCTTTGAAAGCGGTAACCTGCAAGTGGCATTACGATAAACGGTTCCTACACGTTGTTTTTCTCCTGAGGTTTCTTTTATGACACCTAAAATACTTAAGTCCTGACACTGTCCCAGACACTATCCCATGACAGTGGGGCAGTCATGCCCCATGGTTGTCCAAAAAACAGTCCCAACCTTCTTGTGCCAGACCAGAGAGTGCCTGGCAGTCTCCTGCCCACCCCCACCCCCACTCCCATACTCGGCACCCCGTGTTCTTTCCTGACACAACCACCCTTCGGGCAGCCAGTCCCCAAAGACCTTCCTCAGCCCTGCCACAGAACAGCCTTTAAAAGCCCCTTGGGTTTGAGGAGGGAGGCGGGAAGAAGGGAGGGAAGAACGGGAGGAAGAAAGGGAGGAAGAATCTAGGTTTAGTCCATTCAGAGGTGCCATGGTTAATATCAATCAAATATTGCTGCTTTTAGTTCCAAGATGAACTGTTTTACTAAATGGGTGAAAAATTAAAAAAAAAAAAAGTCTTGAGCTAGGAGGTTTGCTCTGAATACACTTCAAGCAGGAGAAACACAACGTGCGACTGTGCAGTGCTCCTTGGCTGATGGGTCATTTAATGTCCCTGACATGGGCCCAGACCATCTAGGTTTGTCACACACCAAACACCCAGGGAGGCCTGCCATGTTGGTGACTGAAGCAACCATGCCACACAGCCTTATGTGAGATTCAGCTACTACGTGCTGGAAAATATATTCAACTCTATTAATTAAGAACGCACTACTTTTGGAATCTGTGATAAATAAATCTGTTGAGGCTGGCCCTGGGTAGAGGAATAGCTGACTTCCAACTTGCTCAACACTCAAGGTCTTCCACACCTGGAATCAGGGTAGGCTGCGTAAGCTTAATAGGCTTTGTTTCTTCAATAAGTCTTCCAGTTCTTGGTCCAGCAACTGATTGTTAAGGGACCTTTGTAGTTAACGTATAATCACGTTAAACATGCCTGTTGTGAATTTTAATTATTTTATCTAATTATCTTTTTCTATTTCTTATTGCTCATTCATAACTATATGTATTCTTCAAAAGTAATAAAACACCATTAGTAAAATTACCATTTTTCAATAAATTAGATTGGCCTTTCTTACCATGATTCTCAATCAGTAAGAATTAATGGTACAATAAATACAGATGTTACAACTGAAAACACGAATGAGAGAAAAATTGGAGGTTTCACTAGAACCTCAGAATACAGTGCCCAATGCTTTCTCTTCTTCATCCATGGTAGCATACAGAAGGGCGGGATAAAATGTGATAAAGTTTCAGAATAATGGATATTTGTAGAAAGACACATATACTTTACAACAGCCAGTGTGCTTTTTTTTTTTAATTGGCTTTTAATGAGCAGCTGCAAAAAGTTCAACAACAAGCTATTAACCACTTCAGGGTCTGCTTTATGAGAAATGTGATCTGCCTGCATAACCCGGAGCCCTGCAAATTCCAGTAAACTAGGGGCAATACAGTTTTAAAAATAAATCAGTATGCCAAAGTAATTGCATTGGGACATGCATGTCCTGGTAGGTAAGGGTGGTGGGGAGAGGGAGACATAGCGAGATTCGTCTTATATACAGAGAGAGCGCTGCAGCTGTCTTCTCGGTTTTACCAAGAGAATGAAAAATGTCATTAGTTCTTTCAAGACAAATGCAAGCAACTGGCTTTGTTGCTGTGTCTCTCTCCATCCCTCCCTCCCTCCTTGCACGGCTTTAGAGAAAGGCTGCCTTAAGATTGTAGCAGCAATGGAATCACAGGGTCTGGCTACATTAGCAGAATCACAGACAGCACCAGGGTGATGTCTTCGCTCTCCAGCTCTCTAATTATTTACCCAGATCAAGCCTGACTGCTGGAAAATCAGCTCTCTCCAGGAGGTAACCGAGCTGAAAGGTTCTTTTCACTGAGAAATGATGGGCTGGTGGCTGGCATCGAGCCTACAGGCCAGTGAGCCCTTGTGGGCAGTGTCATGAAATAAACACCCAAGACCACACCATTTTCCTCGATCGTTCCCAGGAAAAGTATTGGTCTGTTTTTAAAAATCAGGCAAGAAGAGCCTATCTGTGGTGCAGAGAACACACAAAGATTGAACCCCTGGAAGACACTGTTCTTAAAATTAATTTTGTGAAATGAGGAGAGGAGGCCTGCTGAGATTGTTGGTATTTTATAGCTGGAGCATCCGTTTAAAGTCCCTATATGCAGACAAAGCAGATTGCTTCATTGTTCCCACTTACGGATGCTGTTTTCTCATGCGAGCCTCCTGAAAACAGAAAATGTTCAGGAAACATTTACGTTCTAATTTGCTCCCGTTCTTATAAAAACAGAAAGACACCAGCACTCGGTCAGCTCACAAGCTCCCCTAAAGCTCTGAGTCACTCCCCAAACTCCACAGAATAAAACATTTAGAAACATCAAGTTAAATCAATCAATATCATTTATATTTGCCTATTTTTACAAGCTTTGTTTGAGGCAATCCTTAATTTAAATGCTTTCCACTTTCTTATTTGCTTTCCTAGGACTGCAAAACTACTGTCACACATATGCAAATCTTAAATTTATCAGGCCCGCGATAAGACAAGTCACCTTCAGATTCCTTTATTTTTCACCACTCACAAATGAACATGGCAGCCAGTGAGGATTTGGCGTGAATGTGTGGGCAAGGCACACCGCAGTGACAAGGTTCATCCGGTAAATACGTGATAGGATTGGGGAGACAATATATGTATTTTTGGTTAGCATTTCAAATTATGCTGTGTTTATTCTAACATTAAAATCCATTTGTATTCTCCACATATACAGCCACCTCTTAATAGCACGTTTGAGGATTCTTTTTCCTGCTTCCTGATCAGAACTGGAATTCAAAATCTGCCGAGGTTGATTAGCTTGCTGATTTTTTAAAAATAATTTCCCTTTTTAAAAATCCCTCTTTTTTGGGCAACTGACATTCTAACTGAGAGCTTGAGAAGCTGTGGAATTTTATTTCCGCGTCCAATATCCAACCAAACCACTTCCTTCAAGTGCAACTGGGATTTGTAATATATTCATCAAATTTCTATAATGAAATGTTTGCATCTATATGATAGCATCTACATTCACAGAAAGGGGCTCAATATTATTTAGAAAGTAACTAATATGAGTTTGCTAAAAGTCTACAGCTAGCTTCTTTTATTAGACACCACAGAAGCACATCAAGTATTCTACAGAACAAAGCATTAATAGAATTTTGAAGAGGGTATAAATTTAACCAGGTGGGACTATGGGGTCATCCCTGTATCCAGTATAAAAACCACTGTCCAGCTGTCTTGTGAAGCCATTTCAAATAAAGAAAAATTCACCTCGGTGGGAGGAAAAAAAGAAAAAAACACCTCACCACATCTCATGTTAAAAATTTCTTTTACAGGAAAAAATAGAATTTATATTAAATCACTACTCATCGGGAGAACATTTATTAATTATAAACAATTTCCTCTTTAACACTTAAAAAAAATTAAATGGAATATAAAGGAATTTCCCATTTCTAAGGAAAAACAAAAATTTCACCATTCTCATAGCCATTACACAGAATAGAGACAACAGTGTTCAAAACACAGAAACTTTTTTATCCTCTACAGGAAAATGTTTATTGTAGTGATTAGAGTTAAAAAAGAAAAGAAAACCTCTTAGGATGTTAGGGACATTTTCTACTGCTCATAGGATTTGCAGTTGCTTAAACCTTTTGAGCTTTTTGTTTCAAATGCATCTAGCTCTACTCAGACCGAAATCACTGTTTTGTTCACCTGACTGCAGGACAAGCTCCATTTTCCTTCTTGGGGCTTGCGAATGGTCCCTGAGCTGGAGTTCCCCTTTTTATTTTACACCCAACAGTACAAGATATAAAGTTATCAGAGCATTGGTCCATAAGGTTAAAGCAAACAGACTAAGGCTGAGTCGCCCAGCCTAGAAGAGGGTCAGTCAATTGGGTTTCTGGCTAACTTGGCCAGGTACTCCGGATGGAGAGCCAGCACAATCGGCTGCATGGGGCGGCCTGAGACTGTCAACTGGGGGGTATCCTGGGGTACAGTGGGCCACGTGGGACCGCTCAGCTCCCAGCCCAAGATCCTGTGCTTTCCCCCTGCTCCAGATTCCCTTAGATGCTCACTGCCGTGGCCCTGGCGCTAGTTATTGTTGACTGTGTGATCCTCATGTTACGGAGGCAGACCAGGTGGACCACGAGTGCTTTGTCTCTCACGAGGAGTCACAAGACATTAATTATAAAAACCAACACTACCCTGTAGAGTTACAGGGTCAGAGCGGTTTAAGCCATTGAAGTAACAGCATTTGAAAGGAAAACACAATAGACCTGAATGTGCTTTGCATTTATACAAACTTGACATTTGTGGCACTACAGCAAGCTATGGTAGGTGGCAGTTCTATTCTGCACAAGAGGCAAGGTGACATGAAGGAAGTGATCCAGCAAGTTCATGTCCAAGTGCAGGTTTATGTCTACTGATTTCAGCGTGTTCTCCCTCAGGAGATTGAAGCTCTGAATGTCCAGTTAGTACCGGGATGGGGTTGTCCTGTGCTTACGTGGTGACTCTGGAGGTGGGGTGGATGCAGGCGTGAGGGAGGTGCAGGAGCCAGGGATGACACAGGGTTGGGGCTTATGCAGATGGCTGGCTATGGTTCCTGGTGCCTGGCAACTACAGGAGAGACTTTCAGTCCCCTGAAATGTACCCACATCCTGGCTACCACGAGGCTAAGAATGTCCCACAAGGGAGCAGCTGGGGCAAGGAGGGTAGGATGGGGTCCCTGAACCACACCCCTTGTTGTACCTAATGGCCTGAACCCTTGAGCCACCATCTGAAGCCTACTCTGTAGAATTTAGGTGTGGCAGAGGTGCCGGTGATAAACCTGACTCAGCCCCAACTACCCGGCCAGCCTACAGAGGACTTCGCCCCTGGGTGAGGCCTTAGTTTGTGAGCAAAAGAGGAGCTTTCTTAAAAGGGACAAGAGTCGTGTTAGCAGGTGCCTTTCAAAAAGATAGGGATGTACACAATGGCAGGTGGACAAATCACTCCCCCCACCCGCTGACCTCCACCAGGCAGAGAGAATCAAAGGCAAAAGCAATGCATCAAGTACAAGCAAACATACAAAGAAGGGAATTGCTCTGATAGGACCAATCCAGCTTCCAGAACCGGGGCCAATTCCTGCCCTAATCTCATTCACCAAGAAGCAACAGCACATGGAGAGAAAGCAGACGGAAGACAGCTCAGACCCTGCATGGAACTCAGCATGGCATAAACAAATTAAATAAACAATAAATCACATAATCTCCCTGAATCCTGTGATGTGGCTGGCAGGGACCTTTTCTGATTTTAGGTGTGCACCTCACTAGAGCTGTCAACCATCTCTGCCCATATAAAACAGAGGGATTACTGTTGTTATTCACTGGATGAAAAATATCCCCAGCCATTTGTTCTGAATAGCCCTTTCCAGAAACCAGTCTTCTCTCATTGGTAACAACACTGAGCACCTACTATGTGCCAGGCACTTGTCTCAGGGTGCTGCATGCACGCACTCATTCAGTCCTTGAGACTACCCCATCAGGTAGTACACTATCTTACAAACTCAAAAACTGATGCACAGAGAGGCCAAGTAAGTTACCCAAAGGCACACAGCATCAAGCAAGGGGCATAGCCAAGATCTGAAGCCGGGCCACCTGAATCGAAGCTCCACTGCTCTCATAAACAGCCTCAGGAGCTCAGCCCAGTGCTGCGGGTTTCAGCCACTCATCCTCTCTCTTTTGCTCCCTCCCCCTGAAGCCGGTGCCCATCGGCCTTGTTCCCTCTTCTTGCTGACGTGGGTACATGGAGGTATCTGAGATGACAGATGTTGTGTACCCGAGCATGAACCTGTTCCCCCTTCTCTCGGCATTGCTCCAGCTATAGTTTGGGTTGTCCTAAGACAGAAGACTTGATTATTACCTAAGGTAAAAAGAAATTCAGGGTACATATTCCACCAAAGCCAATATCCAGGGTTGATAGCGTATGGTTATATATTTTACAGAGAAAGAAGTCTAATATTCAAACAAAAATCATTCTGAAAGTCTTTGGAATACTTTTAAAAATTATCTGCAGAGGCAGACATAAATCATTAGGAAGGAAACTTTTTCTCCTAATAGGAATAAAACCCTAAGGAAAAAAAGAGTTAAGGAAATGACTTACTAATACGTGTGGAGGCAAGTGAAAGTGGGCCCTGGGGAGGCACATTATGGAAGTGTGGAGGCCCAGCTGGGAGGAGGCAGCTAGGAAATGAGGCCCCTGGAGCACACCTGAGCCTCTAACTATTTCTTTCTTTTTCTTCTTCCATGGCTCATGACTCAGAATCACCGGGAACATGGAGTGAGAAGGGCCCAGAAGCCTGGACTGAGGCAGCCTGGAGTCCAGGCCTCTGAGGCAACATGGCCAGGCTCTGTCTCTTTCTAGCTGTGTGACCTTGAGCCACTGGTATGCCCTCTCTGAGCCAATTTCTTCATTTGCAAAATAGTAATACTATTACCTACTGCATAGGTGGTTATGAAAATAAAATGCAAACATCCACATCAAGTGCTGAGCTCAGGAAATGCTACGAAGTGATAGTTAGCACCAGCAGAAATAATAAATAGTAGGAGTGGAGGAGGCCAATAATTCTCTTTATGTCCTGGATCACGATGCTTAAGGACCTGGTGGCCAATTCAGGTCCAGCATGAGGGATGGAGAGCACACACACCCGGACAGCTCCAACTCGAATGCTAACCCCAGAGCCTGAGCCAGCCGCAGAGGGGGACTGAATGGACCCCAGGCCCTGACCAGCCCCTGATCCCCCCACTGGTCCCTTGCGGCAGAGCAGGGACTGCAGATGGGAGGCCAGGAAGAAGTGACCTGACCTGAGGAAAAGAGGGGGGAGTTGAGGGGTAGATGGGACCAGGTGAATGAAAGCTCCTCCTGCAGGTTGGACCACCTTTAAAACTGTACCAGGTCTCTTTGAAGATAACTCTTTCAGGCCAGCGGGTCTGCATGGCAGGTGCAGAGGGTGTCTGTGGAATCTCCTCACGAGTTGATGGAGTGTTCATGTCACCATCAGGGTTACAAGTAATTATGGCCCCTTCCACGTGGGGCTCTCGTTTTCAAGATTGTAACCTTAAATCATTAATGAACTCAAGCCTCTCTCAGAGTCGCATGTGTCGGTGAGAAGGGCTCCCCGCTGCCCACACAGGCTGCTGTGCCCTTCTGCAAAGCCTTCTCAGGCCTGGCCAGGCCTGTCACAGGTCTGTGGCCGTGAGGCAGCTTCCCCACCTCCCCCAACCCACAGACTCCACGACAAAGGCTCTGCCAGCCCGAGCAACCCTGCAGCCTGTGTCAGCGTGCACTCCACCACCCCCTCAGCAAACGCGGTCGAACCCTGGCTGCTGGCCCAGGCCCCCATGCTGCCTGGGGACAATGAATCCTCTCAGTGTGCTTTACATCCAATGACCAAACACCCTTCTCAAGGCAATGCCATCCGGCCATTCTCAAGTACAGTACCTCCTATAAATAAAGATATAAATGATGCTAATGTGGACGATTGGGCCATTCTTGTGCATAAAAGGCCTTCTATGTGTGGGCCTGTTGTGAATTGTCCCTTTTCAGTGGCTTGATTGTCAGCCCAGAGACTGACAGCACAGCGGAGAAGAGCAGTTCCTCTGCCCGCCGGTGCTGGCCCTGTTCATGGGGAGGTGCTCACAGTCGGGGCCACGCAGAGGCACCCACCTCCTTCAGGCTTCAGAGCCCTCGGGCTGCTGAGGCCAGGGCCAGGGAAGGTGGTTTCCCCCAGCCCAGTGCCTTGGGTGCTGCCGGCGCTGGAGGGGCTGTGGCAGGGAGGAGACTTGCCACGCTCTTCCCCCTCCAAAGTTGCCAAAAGGTCTCTTGGCTGAGGGACAAGTTTGGACAAGCTACTGCTCTTCTTCACTGGGCCTGTGCTGCTGCTCACCCTCTGGGATTAGCGCTCCTTTCCCTCAGAGGCTGCAGGGGGATGGGAAAACCTGTCAGCGTGCCAGCTGCTAGCCCCAGTCCGTGCGGGTGAGCCTCAGCGGTCCCCTCATCCAACTTCAGGCACTGCAGCACAGGCCACCAATGACAGCGACAGAGGTACCATGCCCCAGCCCAGCCAGCCTGAAGCATCACTCTGGTGGCACCAAGGGGACAAAGTCCCCAGAGAGAGGCAGAATGAGGAAAGAGGCTGGGGGTAGCCCACCGGGGACTGCGGTGCACCGAGGATAGACTCTAAGAGTGTGTGCAGGGCAAGGCAGCCCAAGAACTGGCCCCCTGGTCTCTGCCTGCCCCACCTCCATTTCTATCCCACACTGGAATACTTGACATACTTGCAGTTCCTTCTCACCCTGCCTCAGGCCTCTGCGTAAGTCCCCATAGGAATCGCTCAGCCTCTAAGGCCTCCTCCTCCGCCTTCTCCATCCAGACTGAGCTCTGGAAGCTGCTCCGCCCTGGCCCGGCGGATGAGGCCCTCAGCACTGTGGATCCAGTCCCTCCTGACAATCCCTCTACTGACCAACTTCCACCCTTCCCCCAGGGGACAGCAGAGCAGAGCTAGTGGCCTTCATCTCCACGCATTTGCCCAGAGCGAGGGCCTGGACCCCCAGGTTCCCTGAGGGGTTTCCTGGGGAGGGAGGGGGTGGCTCTGAGGGTCTAGCTCGGCTATTTGGGGCCATCCTCAAAGTAGCAGCCCAAGAAGGGGGCTTATGGGGTCCAGCCCAGATGGCTCAAAATGGAGACGCGGGACTAGCTGGACTGTGCTTCATGAGTTGTCCAGGCAGGCCGGCCACTCCGGAGGCTGGGGGTGTGGGGGAGGACAGTGTGGGGAGGGCCACTGGCATCCTTTCCCCTCCACTGCTGATACTCACCAGCTGTGTCTGAAAGTTCTCATTCTTTCATAGAAGAAGGGGGTGGAGGAAAATGTTTTCCAAAAGTACCACCAAAGCGCTGGGAGGCTGCTGAGAGCGCAGGTGTGGGTGCGGGAGGGAGGCGGCGGTGCAGGAAGGACAGCGCTCTGCGGGGAGTGTTTGTGGGTGTGCCGGGCAGGGGCAGTGAGAGCAGCAGCAGCAGGGTGGGGGCCAAGATGAAAGTCCAGCATGTCCACACTGGAGGAAATCCAAAGGCCTCCATCACCGGCCAGAGCGTCCGGTCAAGAGCCAAAGACGATGCAGCAGGCGGCCTCTGTGGGAACACGTGGTACCAGCAGAGCCTGTGCAAAGGCCCTTCCCCAGAGAGGGGCAGGCGAGGACCAACCGTGATTCCTGCCTGCAGGGGAGCTGGGGTGGGAGTGGCCCATGAGCCCCTACACAGGCGCCAGGAGACATGAGGAAAGAGATCCAAGGCCTGGAGGTATGGGAGGAGGTGGAGGCCTTGGGAATGAGGGGTTTGGCCAAAGCCATCAGAGGAAACTTGCGGGGTGACCTGCAAACCAGAGCCTGAGGGAGACGGAGCTGAGCAAACCAGAGGAAGGCAGCGCTGCAGGGCACAGATGGCCCGGCGAGCAGGCCCAGTGTGGCAGGAGGACAGGCGGCTGGAAAGACAGGCTTGGGCAGATGGGGGAGACGTGCGCTGTCTTGTCCTCATCAAGAAAACCTTCCGAGTTTTCGGTGGCATGTTCTGTGGACTGACCTACGCTGCAGCAGCTGGGGAAGGATGACTGGAGACAGGAGTAATCCGAGGTGGCAGGTAGAAGCCTGTGCATGAGATGGAGCAGCTGAACGAGGCCAGCATCACAGCGGCTAGAGAAGGGCACCGCAGGGGTGGAGGTGGCAGGACTCAGGGAGGAGCACCGAGGTGTGTCCCCCGACTCCCAGGGAGAAGCGTGGCACGGGGAAGAGCACTGGCTCGGGTTTGCCCACATGGAAGGAGATGCCAGGGGGAGCTGGAAAGCAGGGTCTGGAGGAGTCACTGCTGGAGATACAGGCCTAGGGGTCACTGCCCGGGGGTGAGGCAGAAGTGATAAGACCAAAAGGAGGCAGGAAAGGAGGATGGGGCCAGGGACACTGAAACCCAGCACCATGCCCAAATGCACATAAGCTATGGGGGATGGACATCCCAGCTGAAACGCTTATTGCACATCCTGGAACTGGTGTTGATACAAACAGAGGCACCTGGGGACTTCAACACCCATCAGTGTGCAGGCCTGTCCCTAAGATTCTGAGTCATTCTGGAGAGAGACCCTGGCATCAGCATGTGTGGAAGGCCCACAGATAATCATAACAGTGAAAACAGAGTCGAGAGAACGGAGAGAAATGTCCTAATTCTACAAAGGAGGGGCAGGACCAAGAATCTGGTTATTAGTAATTTTTTTTCTAAAGACTCTCCTGGGTAATTCTGAGGTGTAGCCGGTTTGGAGGAGCTCAGTTCTAGGGAGAAACGGTGGGGTGTAGGCTACGGGCCTCCTCAGGTCAGTGACCTGCCTGACCCACCTCAGTCCTCCGTGCTCAATGTCTGTCTCTCCTCAAATAGATATAAGGCTCCTGGGGGTGTAGGGCAGGATGGGGTCACCCTGGATGGGACAAAGGAGATGATCACAGCTGCAAGGCATTCTTTACCCCTTCCCTTCCCCACATACCTATTTTTAAAGTTATAGGACAGTGGGAGCAGAAGAAACCAAGCTCCATCAAGAATAAGTCCACTTGCTTGAGGACTCTTGTGTGTGTTTTTCTTTTTTGAGACAGAGTCTCACTCTGTTGCCCGGGCTATAGTGCCCTGGCATCAGCCTAGCTCACAGCAACCTCAAACTCCTGGGCTCAAGCAATCCTCCTGCCTCAGCCTCCCAAGGAGCTGGGACTACAGCATGTGCCACCATGCCCGGCTAACTTTTTCTATATATTTTTAGTTGCCCAGCAAATTTCTTTCTATTTCTTTTAGTAGAGACAGGGTCTCACTCTTGCTCAGGCTGGTCTTGAATTCCTGAGCTCAAACAATCCTCCCACCTCAGCCTCCCGGAGTGTTAGGATTACAGGCGTGAGCCACTGCACCCGGCCTCTTGTGTTCTTGAACAGGCTCTGAAAGCTTCACAATCACTTCAAAGTCCAAAGACTCTACATTTATGGGGGAAGATTTAGCTGGTAAGAGGTCTGTCGGTGGGGGAATGAAGTGCTGCAACTTGTCGACTGGTGCTGCCTTGACCGAGGTTATTAAGTATGCTCAAGGTAAAAATCTTTCACACACAGGGGTCCAAACGCAAACCAGATGGTGAATCTCACCATGTGCAACACAAGGTGAGTGCAGAGATGAAAGATGAAGCAATGGTAGAAAGATCTTTGAAGAGGCAAACCCAGACTTTCCTCCCTAACCCCCTTCTCCCAAGGCCAAAACTCTCTCTCTGCAAACTCTTCAGGAATGCACTCAAAGCCGAACAAACCAGCCAAAGACTGGGGAGGTTCTGGGACATCTAAGACTGTCCAATGGGGCACTGAGTGAAAGAGCAGCAAAAATATCATGCACTGTGTCCCCACTAGGAGGATTCAGTTCTATTTAAAAATGTGAAAGCAAAATCTCAACAAGAACCACCATGATTTGCAAGGCAGCCGCATGGCACCCACCACGCTGAGAGCGCACTGTGGTCAGCACTGACCAGTCTCCAATTCTGGAGCATGTAATGCCTTTGGCTTACATCGTCCACAAAGAGGACTTTATGGCAAAGCTGACTCACTTCCCCGATTCTCCAAGGCTATGCTGTCCAACACAGAGCCACTAGCCACGTGTGACTTTTTAAGTTTAAATGTTCATTAAAATTAAATAGGATTAAAAATTTTCAGTTTCTCAGTCACGCTAGCCACATTTCAAGTGCTCAGCAGCTACACATAGACAGTGGCATGCAATCGACAGCACAAATAAAGAACATTTCCATCACTGCAGAAGGTTCTGTCAGACAATGCCGTTCAAGAAATAGGTTCTATGAGGAGCCCAGTCAAATTGAAGAATGTTCAGTGATTTTGGCCACCATTAGTGGAATCCTTGTGCTATTACAAAAAAAGAAGAAAACCCTTAAATATAGCTGATTTTCCTGCATTTAATAACATCTCCAAAGAACCAGCAGCATCTCTATAAATGTTCACCTTGTGCTGTTTTTGTTTTTTATTTTACCGACAATTTAAATCCCTGCCTTAGAGGGTGTTTGTCTGGCTGTTTACCTTAATCCAACATCCCAGCTCTGCAAATACCGAGCCAAGGTATATCTCCTAAGGGGACTCATGAAGGCTAGAGCTTCATCCGGGCTTAAAATTCATGCTCCCAAAGTTATTCCCAGGGATTATATTTGAGTGCAATAGCCCGACAATATGGGTCTGTAGTAGGTTTCTCATTTTTAAGTCTTATCTTCAACTCTGTAATCTTCTATCTTTAACAAAAAGAGAGAAAAATGATTTTGAAGAACTTATGAAAAAACACAGTGCTTGCAGGAGTACAAAAAAGCATACCAACAAAATGATTATGAAGAGGGTGTGGCCACCTCGATGGAGAATAACATCGGCTATGACACTGGATTTTCAAATCCATGGGGACAGAATTCATAGACTGCACACCTCTTCTGCTTGGGTGAAACAAAAAAGTCACGTCCATCGGCTATTGGGTTTGCACGTCCAATTGTCACATGTCAGTGTGATCAAAGCACAGTCTGAAGGGGACCAAGGCTGCAACAAGATGGAGGAAGAAACTGAACCTGAAAATGGGATCAACTGTTTTCACTGGATTTTTTGATTTTTAAAAATGAGAATCTCACTCCTTCAACCAGCTCCCACCACACACCTCAAAACCAAAACAAACACACACCATCCATTACCTTTCCACCAAATTCCTACACAATCATAGTGGATCTGCCTATCAATAAGAAAATAACTTTGCCACAGCATACATCTCAAACAAAACCTAAGCAGGGTAAATAGTCAAGCGTACTTCCTTTAATGTCATAGGACATTTGCACATGTCCAAGTATTAGGTTTCCACTTAAACAGGAATAGTTTAGGCTTATTTGAAATGGCATATACATTAAAATACAATAAGGAAAACATTATGAGTAATAAGTATGTTACACATTTATATACATATATTAATATATCAATAAGCATAATGTAATAATAGGTCACCTGGCTGTGACTCCCAAGTTATCCCCCTCTTACACAAGCGATATATACTCTTAAAAGGCATTTGGAGGTGCACTAAAAGTTTTTTCTGTGTTACAATATTTCCTTTAATGAAACTAACTTGCATTAAGCTCAGCAGTTATAGGGTATAAATAAAGTGACTTGTTGATTTTCTCTTAGCAAGCAATTACACCTGAAAATAAACTTTTTATTAAATGTAAAGTTAAAATGATTACAAGTAATACATACCAAACTAGTACTTCACTGATAATTGAATTAGTATATCTATTTTTCTTTACCTAGATGTTTTTTATTAAAGTGAAAAAAATCACAATTTTTTTAAAAAAGCATCTTATCCTTAATCCATGACATCAACCTAGTTCTTATTTAAATCACTGTTGGAAGAAAAGGTACTCCCACTGCTGTGCTTCTATTAAATGAACATAATTTTAAATATGCTGCAACTAATGGCAAAGTGCTCTCTTTGGTTTCTGAAAATGTAGCAGTTGCAAAAAAATAAAAATACAGGGGTTCCAGTTATTTCCTAATCTGGCTTTGGCAATATATAAAAATCAAACCCCAGGAACTATAATGTCCATTTATGTGAAACAGCTAGAAATTCAACTCTATTTCAAAATTTATGCTCAATATTTTTTTAAATGATGTAAAAGATTTACAAAGAACTTGGTGAGTATACTTATGTTGTTTTTAATTCTACTGATAAGATTTATAAAAGATATGTACTTAAAATTGTTCTATTGGTCTTTAAATATTCTCACCCGTAAGATGTTAAGGACTGGTGAGAAAGCAATTTATTACAAGTGTGTGTTTACATTACCAAACCGAGTATTATAATACCAAAGATAATCTTTAGTATTTTTTAATCAGAAAATAGTAATTTCTACTTAGTTCATATTACTCTTTCTCTCTTCCATTTATTAAAATAAATTAGTAAAACTATCCAAAATTTAAGACAACAGCAAGGCCTATATGTGCAGATTGCAGACTCAAATTTCCCTGGGAATTTTCTCTTTCCAATTTTCTTCTTTCTGGGATTTAATTTTTCCCATTTATTGGTGACATCCAATAAGTCCCAATTTTAACATTTGCAAATATATGTTTCTCTGTAGGTTAAAATTAATGAAGCTTATTCAAATAGCTAATTCCTGAGATTAAAGTTCTTGTATAACCTATCTTTTGCTAAAATCTCAACAGCATAATTTCCCAAGCTTAAGCTATCAAATTTGATTGCCTCTCTTTGTGCAAAAAGCCATATGCTAGAAATAGTTTCTAATTGGTACAAAACTGTTGGTACATATTGGTACATATATAAGGGAATACAAGATTTTACTTATAAATGATATTACTAAAACATGTAGCCATCCTATAATTATATATTGTTAAACTTCGGCAACTGGTTAGTTTTCAAATAATTCCATTTTCTCAGCTTTACATTCCCTCTTACTGCTAATCAGAAACCTTAAAAAACAAATCAGAGGCATTTCAGCAAAGTAAATGCAAAAGCTCTTGCTGTGGAAAAACAGTAGGCATGATCAGGGTTTGATGACATGTCTTTTATAACTTAACAGCCTCACTTGTCCTATTTTGCACTCTTTGTGGTAAGTAGATTCCTCTAGCTAACAGATATAACCTGAGGCTAAAAGAGTGAAAATTCTGGCATAATGTGCTTTAAAAAATCTTGAATATTGCACAGGAACTAGAAGAGACATTTGTCCAGTGTATGATTAAAAAAGGCAAATTAGAACCCGATTAGCAAAGAGCCCGTTGACTTCATTCGCTTACAGAAGACAAAGCATTCCTGGTGGAAGCCGGGCTGCATCCCACCCAGCAGACTGGGAAAAACATAAAGTACCCTACACTGTGCTGGGAGGAAGCAGGGTTAGGGCTAAGACGATAGAGACCCCATGTTCCCAGACAACCAGCGGCAACAAAGTCAGCTATCGAGTCAGCTACATAAAGTAACCAAAACTATCACATTCCCAGAAACATCTACCATCATAGTTACTGCTCTATCAGGAAAACTGATTTTAAAGAATTAAATATGAAACTCAAAAAGTGAGATTCCTTCACTTATCATTCAATGGGAAAGTTAAAAAGGAAAAAAAAAAAGATCTGGCTTTCTTAACGCATGGCTACTCCTCTGCTCAGTTGTTCTTAAAAATAATTTATGTAAAGCAGACTTTTCTCTAAATATACTGTGCTCTCCCATATACACATTGAAAATGATATTTGCATACAGTGAGTGTATGCACTGATACACACATGGTAAAAATTTAAAAAATATGGACTGCATAAATCAGTAGCTGATTTTAAATACACACCAACTTAAACAGATTTGTTTGCAATTTCTGAATTTCTCAGGTAGAAAAGATCGTTCTTCCTGGCTGTGGTTCCAGAAGATGTTTGTATTCTATAGAGTGTACAAAAAGGCTTCCCATATAAACAAAGAAAGAAAGGTTCCAGGATGTTGATATCTTAACCTTGCCTTTGCTATTAAACATCCACCCGATGAACATGACGGGGACCAGCGAAATCACTCTGTCATGCTACAGTAAACATGATATTTTGTGTGCTGCCCAAGAAATTTTTTCTCATGAATATAAGTTGCCTGCCATTTATTATGAGATTTTTCCCCGATTGACACCCCATTATGTATATTCAGTCAAGCTCAAACGAGATTTCAAGTGATCAATATACTATTTGTGCTGAAAGTCTGTTAGCAGCTCTAGCAATAAACTCTGCAGAGAAGCAAAAATAGAAGTGATATTTAGTGAACTGAATTACATGAAAAATCATGTTTTGGGCAAGGGGGCAGAGACAGGAAGGCAAGGGACAAGAGAAGGTAGAGGAGATGTTGTTCCTAATAAAAATCAGCCTTCTAGAACCTGACCACTGACGATATGCATTAAATGCCTAAGAAGTTTGCAAAAATATCTTAAATTACATATTGAGATCTCTAAAGAGGCAGGGAGGGGTCTAAACAAGCACTAGGTCCCTTTCAGAGAACAGACTGTTTCCTCCTTAAAGAGCTATACTTGGAAGCACTTGATATCCATCAAATGGAGACTGCGGACCCAGCCCCAAGGAAACCTGTAAAATTCCTCATCATGCAACCTCCGTGTGTGAAATGGAAATGGCCTCTTATATACGTTAACACTTTCCACTTTATAACTTATGTGTACCAGATCCTAACAGCATGATCTCCATCAGCATTTTGGTTAATGTTTGTGGTAGGAAAGGTATCGCAATAGTAGCCATAGGATTTCATCTGGCCCCAAAGAACTCTGCCCCTGAGCCTGGATGTGTCTACAGATCGGAAGCCATCTGATTGAGCCAGAAGAAGATTACAACAGGCAGGGCCACCCAGAAACATAGGACATCTGGGGAAGTATCAATTCAGCATTAGCTAGACACTAAAAGTTCATATTCTATTACCATGAAAAATAACATGGCAGGGAGGCTTACAGAAGAACACCAGTCAATGGCTATGATGGCAGTCATCTAGGTTAGGCATCCGCCCCACCCAAGGGGATGACATCACCTCCTTCTAGACTCTTCTTTACGATGCTAAAATCTTGGGTAGAAGGAATAAAAACTGGGAAGAACTTCTCTGCATAGGTCTCCAGAATTATTGGTATTTATTTGGTTTGCTGAACTTACATTTTGAACCACTCTCAGGCAGAAGAGCAGAGTCACTATCCATTGTATCAAAAGAACACCTGTAAGACCAAAATGTTTAGATCGTTAGCAGTCTTGACAGTTTCCAAATTCCATGAGTAGCAAAGAAGATGTACAGTAATTTGACCAAAGGAGATGCATCCTGAGCTATATCTGAATGATAACTGTCTCCCATATTTTTAGTTCTAAACCTAGAAGTGGACTACTTTTAAATTAGCAACCTAAGGGATGACACATTGCAACAAACATACTTTACTTACTTGTAAGAACAATCATATTTGTTCACTGCTTCATCTTGATGGTCCTACAAACTAAGATACTTAAACACAGCAGATTCAGAGCCCAATCTCTACTAGAAAAGAAACAAAAATCCTCCCTGCTACCCAAGTCTCCTCAAAATGAGGTACTAAATAATCCTAAACAGCAATTCTAGTTTGTGTAGGATGCATGTGTATGTGGCAAAATGTGCACACCAAAGCACATTCTTCAATTTTGCAGAGATGTATGTGCAAGTATTTAATGTCACATAATTTTAAAGCAGCAGCAATTTCCAAATGGTGTTTTCAAAGGCTACTCTCTACACTGCCTCGATCTAACACTCACACACCCAAAAACATATGAATATATTAATTTTTGAATACTTAAAGCCAATGATATTACTAACCCTTCAACTCCATCTAACAAGTGGATTAGCAAACTGTATTTTCTTCAAATTCCTTGCAAAACACACATAACCTGACACCCTCAAATGGAAAAACGTAGATGCTTGGAGGCCAACGCTAAAATAAGTCAGACATCAGATGCCCCCTCTAACCGGCAAGGCTGTCCAGTATCCTAAAAAGCGCAGTATACATTAACATCATCTCTTGTGGTAAAGAATGAGATTTGCTGCCATTTGTGGGCTAATGCAGCCCAGGTGTTTTTTCAGCCAGCATTAATTTACTTCACTGGGAGGTGGGTGTTTTGAAATGCTCCTCATACAATGCTGTGTGCATATTTACCGTCTAACTCAAGGAGGTACTGTTCTGGAACCTTCTCACACTGCAATTAACTGTGCAAGTGGGCAGAGCTAACTTCCACAAAATAATCTCTGCATATCTTAAGAAAAGACCCTCTTTGAAACCAGGCTGCCAGGGCGCTGGTGTCGGAGCAAAGCACCAAAGACATCCTAACAATTTGATTCTTGAAGCTGCCGATGAAATCTATTTTGATTTTAAAATGACCCCACAATCACAGGCAATTTACCTGATTGTGTGTTCTGGTGACTCTCAAAGGCTTCTAGGTGCTAGGATATTCAGGTGTGGTTTGTAGATTTAAAAGCGGAGAAAGATGATATAAGGAAAAAAAAAGAAAAAAGTAGAAGGTAGTTTCAGCAGCTTTGAACTTATTTTATTAGTTCAGAAGTGAAGAAGCGATTTTCACCTAGAGGACCCCTTCAGACTGGAAGAACTGTGAGTTACTGCTAACTGGTCACTACGTTCTTGGAAATGCATTAATTCACTCTAGCCATCAGGGGGAAAGTATCGTTTTCTATTCTTTACATGATTTATTTAACTTAAAAAATGGATGGTAACATCAAGTAGGTATCCTTCTGAAAATTTTAATTTTAAAAAAAAGAAAGAAAAAAGTCTTTGTATCTTTCTTCCTCTTGATCAGACTCGCTGTCTGCAGTAGATGATGCGGGGAAGCAGAGCTATAATAATGAATTGTGAATTTATAATGCCTCTTTCTTCAGAGGAAGGAGCTCAAAACATTTTCTTTTCCATAGGTTTGAAATAAGATTTGAAACCTTGCCTTACTGCAGAAATGGCCTTCCTCTAATCTGACGTGACATGACTGGTTTCTGTTTGAAGGACCAAGCAGTAAAAGGTAAACTCATTCATCTGTTTCTTGCTCTAATTATGTCTCTGTGTTCTGAGATGCCAGGTGCTGGTCTATCCCACAAGCTGGTTTATTCCATACATTGCCTAAAAAGGAGCCTCCTCTTTCTAAAATAACTTACTTTTATAAAGAAATTTTATTAAGAATACCAGAGCAAAAATAACTCTTTTGGCTTCACTGTCTGCTTTAATATTTGCCCTTCCAATCATGTTTTTTAGCCTCAGGATCTTAAAATTTGGACGCAGCTCTTGATTCATATCCCTTTTCTATCAAAATCAACCTTTCAAAGTTAAATGGGCATTTTAACAAGCTGACAGGTGAAATGAAATAAGACCGTGCCTATCAAGACCTACCTATGGATTAAAGCCTACCTTCCAAATGTTAGTAATTATTTAAATAAAGGTAACATCCAAGCCTAGAAACGGCCTCTCCCTGCACCACTGCAACTGTCGAATTCCTTTCCTGGTCTTTCATGCAGATGCTCAGAAACAGGGTGGGGCTCCCTGCTCTTACATGCAATGTTAAGGGAGTCCGTGCTGTAAAGAAAACTCAATTAATCGTTCGTATTCCAGTTTTTCAGTAGACTTCACAAATACCTTTGAAATAATCATGTTAAGAATGCCACTGTTCCTAATGTTAAGATTTAGATTAAAACCTTTGTGTCAAACCAAATGTCCTGTGCACAAGCATGGATGACAGGTATTGAAATGAAGGT
>CM052436.1:127887677-127937049 GCA_028533085.1 Varecia variegata
TACAATCGGATTAGGGTTTATTTCTTCCTCAATGGGCAACTCTTGTTTCATTTTCTCTCCAGTCTGCATGTTATCAGTTTGACATTCCCTTCAATGGCATATGACAAATCAAATTGGCCTTCATTGCATTCATCGGAGGATGTTTTCTATTTCCCAGGACTGCTTCCCCCACTCCTTTTACAATCATGTACATACCAAGGGAAAAAAATTATATATATGTCTTGGGTTTTTTTGTTTTGGGGATTTTGTTGGTTTGTTTTGAAGGGCTGCGAGAGAGGGTAGTGAGGATGGTAAGAAGTAATGAATGGATACAACTCACTATAAAGAAAGAAAAAAGCAACGCATAGCCATAAAGCCAAGGGCACAGTCTCAAAATATGATTTTTAAATACCTGGTGCCTACACCTTAAATGTAAAGCATTCATCCCTAAACGCAGATATTATTAGCTTTAAAAACTTTACAAAAACATGAAGTAAATTATTTTTCACGTCTTTTTGCATGATTCAGCACTTTTAATACTAATTTCTGCCAAGAAGCTAAAAGGTGAAAGGAATATTGCTGGGTGCTTTAATACCTCACACACTCTTTACTGAACCACCTGCACTCCTGCTACTACAAGGGGCTTATCAGAAATACTGGGGGTCACTGGTTTGCTGCCGTAACATTTAGTGACCACCTCAGAGCAGCTCAATTTCACTCTCCAGCGTCAAAGTGGCTTTGGGGGACAGAATGACCCGCCGCAGAAGCTTAGCCCCATCACGGGATGACCCTCACCCAGGAGCCACACACAAATGCATGCACACTCGCATGCACTAGTCTAACCCCATCAGCTGCAGCTACAAGCTCCCACCTGATGTGTCTTTTCAACCTTTGTCAAGTATCTCAAGACAAGAATTTCCTGAAGCCCTTCCCCCAAATCGAAGCTTTCGTCCGAGCCTCCAACCTGCGGGAGCGGTAAGAGGAGGCCAAAGAGGCGAGAGACCTAACGACTCGCTCTGCAAACTTGACCTGGGCACTGCACAGACTCGCGTCCGCATCCGAGGACCCCTCATGTTCCCCGCACTGTCCCCGCTGCGTCCCACGCCCGCGGTGCGCACTCACCTGCCGGTAGGCAAGCCACACGCCTCGGCGGTCAGACTTCCGTCGCGACCTCCGCAGGCAAGCCTCGGTGCTGGGTGCCCGGCGCGCCCTCAGGAGTGGCCGGGACAGCGGGCTGCCGCGGGGCAGGGCGGAGAGACGCCCGGAGCCGGCAGGAGGAGCACGCCCGGGCGGGTCCGCGCCGAGCCCGAGCGAGCGGGCGAGCCGGGCGGGAGGGGCCATTTGTAACCGAGCAGACGCTACCACCGCCCCTTACTCGCGGGGGGCGGGGGCGGGCGGTCAGGTGACGGCGGCCCACCCTCCGCAGCCGAGCCGGGTGGTTCCTGCCCGGGAGGAGCCCCCTGGCGCGCTCTGATTGGAACTCCCGCCGCAGTGGCGGGGGAGGGGGGACACGTGACCGCCCGGCCAGGCGGCCCGGCGCGCCCCATCCGCGATGGGCACCCCACCTTCCTCCTGGAAAAGCCGGGGGACACAAGGAAGGCGGGGGAGCACGCGGGGCGCAGGAGAGCCTACCAGCCCCTTTAGCCGCAGTGCCGGTGATCCCGGCCGCCGAACTCGGGGAGGAAGGGCTCGCACCCGGCCAGCGGGCCTTCAGTGTCCTCCCGCCCTGCCCTTGGCCGCAGTACCCTCCCCTCGGCTGCAGTAACCGCCCCCCACACCTCAGGCACGGGCACGCTCAGTGCAGACCACTGCCCCTGTGGAGATGCCAGTACCACTTAAGAACGGTGTTTTCTTTCCTGCTCTCTGCACACCAGCACATTGTGCCGGAGAGGAACTCACGGCGATGCATGGCAGACACCGCCCAGCTCCAGGGCTCGGAGACCCCCCGACCACGCCCCGGGTTGCCTGACGGGTCCCAGGTCACAACGGGGAGGGACGTGGGCCTACTCCCTGCGGCGGAGGAGGCGGCGTCGCGGGAGCTACAAGCTCCGATCCTCACCAGGAAGGAGGCCGGGTGGTGGGGGAGAGCGCGGTCATGGGGTACGCACCCAGTTCACAGCCTGTGGGAGCACGTTGCTAATAAAGGTCAAATTAGAACAACTAGTGGTGCCGGCAGGGATGCGCCGCATGGTCATGAGACGCCCGGCTATTAATCACCCGTAACGAGCCTTGCTTTTCTTATGTGGGAGAATGGGCGGTGCGGGAGTCTCCGGAGTTGCGCTGTTCTCAGCCGTGGTGCTCCTCAGAGCCGGTGGATTCCGCAGCCTCTCACCCCACCTCCCCGCGGCCCTCTCTCCGGGTTGCACCACCCTAGATGGCAGGAATTCGGAGAAAATGCGGTGTCACGTCCGCGCCTATACCCCCCAGACGCGTCTGCGCCAACTCCAGCAACACGTGGGGACGGTGAATCCGGGCGTCTGCTCTCCACTTGAGTAGTTATGTGGGTATACTTACATGATTATTTATTATAACCAAACTGGACGCAGAAGTCTGTTTCTACACTGGATTCTTTCGAACTTCGGTCCAAGGGAGTTTTGTACTCGATTTGGGCGGGGACACAGTTTGCAGCCAAGGCCACTACGGCGCTCAGCTGAGCCCAGGACACCGGTGGTGTGGTAGTGGGATGGGGAGGAACAGAGGCCCTGGGTCCTCGGGTGCTCCACCTTTGTTCCCCACCTCGACCAGTCGGGCAACACGTCCCAAGCCCCAGAGCGCCTTTTCTAACTGGAATGTGACTCTCAGTGTTGAAGCCAGGGACCTTGAGCCATTCGTACCCTTGCTTCGCTGGGCATAGGACAAATAATCAGATTTACCTGGAAAAAGGGTTTATCCATAAAGCGTCAGGCACAAACGCCAGGTAGGGAACGTGTGAAGAAGCTTAGAATCTACGCATTATAAATTGGTGGGGGGCGAGCACCTGATGTAAAATGAAATGGCCCTATTAAACTAATAAGAAGCTTCCAGGTGGACGTCATGCTACCTTTGCGTCCTCCCCTCCCCCGCTTCCTCCAAACCACAAAGGTTGGGCAAATCTCATAAAGTGTAAGTCTGTCAGAGGCTGGGGGGGGGGGGGGGGGTGGTGCGGACGGGGAAGGATACTCGGTTTAAAAAAACAACACCTCTTAAGTAAGAAAAGTGGGTAAGTTATCCATTTCTAGGTGTTAATTTTTGTTACCGCCACACTAAAATTGGAGGTTGATTGCAACAAGAGAATCCCAGAGCACAGGACGCAGACAATTTTCACAATTAAAAATTTTAAAAAAAATAGCCTTCTTTCTCCCTGTGCTCCCCCCTTCCCTAATCAGCTACTCTCGCAAGGACAGGGGGCCGGGAGAGGGGGAGACTGCAGTCCCTCGGGTGCGCCGGGGAGGCGGTGGGGCCACTTGTTGCGACATGGCCAGAAGAGATAATTTCCGAAAGGATCTGGCGGGGATTCAGAGTTAAAATCACTTCCCCTGGATGCGACGCCCTGGAGGCCGAGGCAGGCGGCAAGCACCGACTCAGTGCTTTTTAACTTTAACTCTGGACCATCTTTATTTGAAATGCTTTGTTTTGCACGTCTGGGAATTTACTCTCTGCGATTAAACGCGTGACACACACACACACACACACACATATGCACGGGGTAGCTCCGCGGGGGGAGGGCGCGTGGCACAGGAGCTTTGGACCGTCACAGGCTCTGCCCTTGGGAAGGAGCGCGGGGGCACCGCCTCGGTGTGGTTGCTGACGTGAGACAGGTAACTGGGAAAGGCCCTCCGGCTGCTTTGGTGGCAGGGGGCTGCGCGCAAAGGTGGCGGGGCGGTCCGCGTGCACTCACAGTGCCGGCCGCACTGAAGGGCAGAGGTGTCGAGGCCAGAGGGACTGGGCAAGGGCAGGCGGATTTTCCGGATTCCGAGTTCATCTGTCTACTGGGTCACTCTCTGTGGAGAAAATGCGCGACACTCGAGAGGGACAGAGTGACACTAACCAAGTATCCACGCAAGGCCGACCCGCTTGCCCAGAGAGAGGGTCAGGAGGCTCGTCCGCGCGCGGCTCCCGCAGAGGCTGCAAGTATCACGGCAGCCTCGCCGGCGCCGGGCCCGCCAGCCTTTGCCTTCAGCGTCCTCCGGTGGCATCGTCCGGGGTTTGCGGAGCAGAATCCGAGGACAGGAGCAACTTGCTGTGGCTCTGGAGTGACCACGCCTTTAGAGCTGTGAAAAGCTGCCTCGTGGTGACTTGGGGGCTGAGAGGTTAACAAAGTGCGCAATTTGTCTCGGTTTTTACCTAAAATGAAGCTGGTAGTATGGGTGCTTAAATGACTTTCTGCCTGGACCTTGGAGGTGGGTGTGGGGTGGGAGGGCTTGAGTGCTAGGTTTACGACAACAGGGGACATGCCCGATTTCAGGGAGCTCCCCCCTCGGGCATCGCTCTTTGGAGCTCTAGGTGGAAGCACCACCGCGCCCGGGGTCATCTCCCCGCATTAAGACACCCGGCGTTGCCCTCCAAACTCTAGGTCCTGGAGGCCAAATCCCTCTGCGTGGGCAGGGACCAGCAAGAGTCTCTGCCTGCCGTCGCCCCTCGACATGGACCCTTTTCCTTTTCCTTTCATTCCTACGGCAGGTTAACGCCGGCAGGGACCGCAGTGCGACTGGCGTGCACCTCACCGCCCCCTCTGCGCCCCGCGCCGACTGCGGGGCTGCTGCGACAGCTGGGCCTTAGCCTTCTAGTGCCTTCCGCCTCCTCACTGCGGCCACACCTCAGTCACTCACCCCCCTCCCCCAAACTCTGCCGCCTTCCCTCCCCCACGCGCTCAGGGAGCCAACGCTGCCAGGAGCGGGTGGAAGCTCAGGTCCGTGTGCAGGTGTCCGTGTGTAGGAGCAGGGGAGTGTACAAGACCGCGATCCGCGACCCCACTGCTGCCCTCAGCTCGGGATCCAGCCACGTGGAACCCGCCGGCCCCCGCGGGTTCCCAGCACCAGTCTCCCGAGCTCAGCTGCGGGTGCAGTTCCCTCGAAGCCCCAAGGCGCTCCTACTGGTCAGTGTCCATCTCAGTCGTTCCCCCATGCCGGGGCTTGGCCAGCTGGGAAGCCTATTTGTCCCCCGCCTGCACCCCCAGCCATCACTGGACAAAGCCGCCTGGCTTCCCGCTCCTCCCGAGTGGGAAGGAGTCCCGGCATCGGGGAAAAGACGAGCAAGGAGAGCGCCTGCCGGCTCCGGGCCACCATGCGGTCCCTGGCCCTGGCCCTGCCTGCGGGGTGCAGGGCTGGCGCTGCGGGTACCGCCCGCGCGGGGCAGGCACCCCACCCACTGTTCTTCCAGCGCCCGCACCCGGCAGCCGCGGCGCAGCAGGGAGGAGGCCCCGCGGCGCCGGTTCCTCCACACCCACGTGCCCCTCGTGTGCGCGCCCCCGGCCTGCAGATGCTACCCGGCTGGCGCCGCCAGGATTTCCGGGCTGCCCCACCCTCCCGGGCCGCTACGCCTCGCTCCCTGCATTCGTAGTCTCCTTGGCGTCTCCGCTGCAGCATCTAAGCCCAGGCGCCGCCTCTGCGAGCGGGGCTGCTCTGCTCGCCTGAGGGCCGCTGCCCAGAGGCCGCGACTGCCGCCGGGGTCCCGCACTCACCTCTCCCTGTGGACCCGGGGGTTCAGTCGCTGCACCAGGGGTGTTCTGCCACCGCCCACGGTCTCCTGGAGGGTGCAACGGGAGGGCGTTCCCGAGGCGCCAGCACCCTCCTTAAGCCCTTACTCGGCTTTCTGCACAGCACCTTCCTCAGCCGGCCACCCTCCCTGACAGCAGGGGAGGCATAGCTCTTGTTCTTCCTCCCGCTTCTCTTTCTCACTGTCACACCAACGCCCACCTACACACACACCTGAACAGCGAGAAGCCAGGGCCAGCACCTCCCTCTCGAACTCCTAATTCCAACACTATGCAGCGCACATCACGTCGCTGACAGCAAGGTGAGGGGGTGGCACTTACGAGCTAGGTGGTTTCTTAAAATATAAGAAATAGCCTTCTGCCCCTTGGCCTTTGCATTCTTAAGAGGATTGTACTTTATTTTAAAACATATGTAGCCCAGGAGCATGCATACATTTAAAAAAATTAAAGTGTTTTGAGACAATCGTAGATTCACATACTGTTGTAAGAAATAATACACACAGATTCTGTGCACAATTTACCCAGTTTCACCCAGTGGTAACAATTCCCAAAACTACGTAGAATATCACGACCAGGATATTAGCACTGACACAACCCACCCATCTTGTTTAGATTTCCCCAGTTTTATTTGTACTCATTTCACTGTCTCTCTCTCCCTCTCTCCCCCTTCCTCTGTGCGTGTAATTAGTTCTAAACAGTTTTTTACATGTGTGAGTTCATGTGTCCACCAGGACAGTCAAGATACAGAACCGAACTTATCAGAGGATCCTTCTTACTGCCTTTTATTATATAACTACACCTACCTGGGGAAGGGCTGCAATCCCTGATACCCATTTTTTCCAATTTCGTCATTTCAAGAATGTTGTTTAAGTGAAATTATACAATAAGGTAGTCATTTTGTATTGTCTTTATTGACTCAGCATAATTTCCTTGAAATTCATCCAAGTTATTGTGTGTAACCAGTAGTTCATTCTTTTTTATTCCTGGGTAGCAGCATGGTATGGAGGTACCACAAAGGTAAACTGTTTAACCATTCGCTTGTTGAAGGACTCGTTGAAGGATTGATTCCAGATTTTTGCTGTTACAAACAAAGCTATCGTGAACATTCCTGTACAGGCTTTTGTGGGAATATAATTTTTCTCTGGGATAAATGCTCAAGCATTTAGTTTTTGCATAAATGCTCAGCAATTGCTGAGTCAGATGGTAAATACATTTAGTTTTGTAACAACTGCTGTACTCTTTTCCAGAATACCTATACCATTTTACATTTCCAACAGCAATGTATGAGTGATCGATTTTTTCCTCATACTTGGCAGCATTTGGTGTTGTCACTATTTTTGATTTTAGCCATTCTGATAGGTGTAGTAATATGTCATTGTGGTTTTAATTTGCATTTCTCTGATGGCCAATGATATTGAACATCTTTTTTATGTGATGATTTGCCATCTGTATACCCTTTTTCTTTCTTTTTTCTCTTTTTGGTGAAATGTCTGTTCACATCTTTTGTCCATGTTCTAAACAGAGGTTTGTTTTTGTTTAACTGTTGCATTTTGAAGAGTTCTTCCTACATTCTAGAAAAAGTCCTTTGTAAGATATGTGGTTTACAAATGTTTTGTCCCAGTCGCTAGATTGCCTTTTCATCCTCTTCACCTGAGCTTCTGTAGAACAAAACTTTCCAATTTTGATGAGACTCAATTTATCAATCTTTCCTTTTGTGGATCTTTCTTTTGATGTCAAGTCTAAGAACCTTTGTTTATCCCTAAATATTGAAGGTTTTCTCCAATTTTAAAAGTAAGGTTTATAGTTCTACATTTTACATTTAAGTCTGTGGTTTAGTTTTTCTATAAGATGTAAGTTTAACCTGAGGTGCATTTTTTGCCTGTGGCCACCCAGTTGTTCTAGCATCATTGAAAAGGCTATTATTCCTCCATTGAATTGCTTTTGAAGGTTTATAAAAAGAAATCAGCTGGCATATTTGTATGGGTTTATTTTTTAGTTGATCATGTATCCTGTGACCATGCTGAATTTACTTATCATGTCCAGGATTTTCTATAATATGTAGACAATCATGTTTTCTGCAAATAGCACCAGTTTTATTTCTTCCTTTCTAATCAGTATATTATTTTTTTTCTTGTCTTATTTCAGTTGCTAGAACTTTCAGTACTATGTTGGTAAGAGTAGTGAGACCAGATATCCTTGCCTTATTTCTGATCTTAGGGGGAAAACATTCAGTCTTTCACCTTAAGTATATTGGCTACAGAAATTTTGTAGATAATATTTTTAGAGACAAGGTCTCATCTGGTTCTGTTGCACAGGTGTGCAGTGCTATGATCAACCTCACTGCAGCCTTGTACTCCTGGGTTCAACTGATCCTTCTGCCTCAGCCTCCCGAGTTGCTGGGAGTATAGGCCTTGCCACCATGCCCAGCTAATTAAAAAAAAATTAGAGACAGGATCTCACTATATTTCCCAGGCTGGACTGCAGTGGTGTAATCGTAGCTCACTGCAGCCTGGAATTCCTGGCCTCAAGTGATCCTGCTGCCTCAGCCTCATGAGTTCCTCAGATTACAGGTGTGAGCCACCACACCTGGCATAGATGCTTTTATCCCATTGAGGTAATTCTCTTCTATTCCTAACTTGCTTTGAGTTTTTATATTGGATGAGTGTTAGATTTTATAAAATGCTTTTTCTGCATCCCATGATAGGGTGAAATGATATCATTGATTGATTTTCAAATGTTGAACCAGGCTGGCCCACCTGGAATAAATCCCTCTTGGTCATGGTGTATAATTATTCTTATACATACTTGGACTCAATTTTGTTGTGGGTTTTTGCATCTAAGTTCATAAGAGATATTGGCATGAGACTTGTTTCTTTTTTACTGTGTTTGGTTTTGGTATCAGGGCCTCATAAAATGAATTAGGAAATGTTCCCTCATCTTCTGTTTATGGAATAGATTGTATAAAATAGTTGTTAATTCTTCTTTAAATGTTTGGTAGAATTCTATAGTGAAATAATTTGACCCTGAACATATTTCTTAATGAGATTTTAAATTAAAATTTAATTTCTTTAATGGTTATAGGACTATTCAGATTATCTATTTCATCTGCTTGAGTTGTGGTAGTTTATAGTTTTCAAGAAATTTGTTCATTTTTATGATTTTTTGAATTTCTTCTAATAAGTTGAACATTTGTAGTATTCCTTTATTAATTTCCTTTTAATGACTGCAGGATCTGTAGCAACATCCCCAGTTTCATTCCTGATATTGGTAATTTGTGTCTTCTCTTTTTTATTTTTGTCAATTTTGCTAAGGGTTTATCAATTTTATTGATTTTGTTGAAGAACCAGCTTTTGGTTTCACTGCTTTTTCTCTATCGTGTTCTTATTTTCAATTTCATTGTTTTTTATCTTTATATTTTTTCATTTCTCCTGTTGCTATGGGTGTGTATTTTGCTGTTCTTTTCTAGCTTTTTTTTTTATTTCAGCATATTACAGGGGTACAAATGTTTAGGTTACATATATTGCCTTTGCCCCACCTGAGTCAGAGCTTCAAGCGTGTCCATCCCCCAGATGGTGCACACTACACGCATTGTAGCTTCTTGAGATAGGAACATACATTACTGGTTTGAGACTTCCTCTGTTCTAATGTAAGCATTTAATGCTATGAATTTCCCTCTTGGCACTGCTTTAATTACATCTCACAAATTTTGACATGTGTTTTATTTTTTTCAGTTCCCCTATTATATTTAAAATTTCTCCTGAGACTTCCTCTTTGACCCATGATTTATTTAGAAGTGTGTTGTTTAAGTTTCAACTGTTTGGATTTTTTTTTATTACCTTTCTTGATTCTGTAACATTATAATCAGAGAATACACTTTGTATGATTTGATTATTTTAAGTTTTTTGAGGTTTGTTTTATGAACCAAGATATGGTCTATCTTGGTGAATGTTCCATTGGCTCTTGAGAAAAATGTATATTCTGCTGTCGTTGGGTGGAGTGTTCCACATATGTTAATTAGATCCTATTGGTTGATGATTTTGTTGAGTTCTTCTATAGCTTTACCAATTTTCTGTCTAGTAGTTCTATTAGTTGCTAAGTGGGGATTGTTGAAATTCCCAACTATAATTTTGGATTTGTCTATTTCTCCTTTTAGCTCTATCAGTTTTTCCTTCATGTATTTGGAAGCTCTGTGGTTTGGTACATACACAATTCAGATTGCTATGTCTTCCTGGTATCCTTTTAACCTTTTATCACTATATAATGTCCTTCCTTGTCTCTAGTAATTTTCTTTGCTCTGAAATCTATTTTATCTCAATATAGCCACTTTTGCTCTTTAAAAATTAATATTTGAATGGTATATCTTTTTTCATCCGTTTAATTTCAATCTGTTTATATTGTAGAATTTGAACATTCATGAATATTGTTGAAGTTTTATTTGCTGGAAATTTATGAAATTCTAAAATTCATTTGTCTAATAAAAAGCTTATTGTTCCATGACAGTGGATTTGGCAAGGATTCCTTGGCTATAAGACCAAAAGCACATATAACAAAAGAAAAAATAGATAAATTGGACTTCCTCAAAATTTAAAACTTTTGTGCATTATAGGACACTATCAAAAGAACGAAAAGACAATCCATAGAATAGAATATATTGTAAATAACATATGTGATAAGGAATTAATAGCCAGACTATATAAACAACTCCTATAACTTAACAATAAAAACAACAAAACAACAACAAATTAAAAAATGGGCAGACACCCTAAGGCCTGGCCCAAGCAAGAAGATGCCCACCACAGTACATTTCTGCAGAGCAAAGGGGCTAGACATGTCTGACCTGGAAGTACTAATGGCAGCTCTGCCAAGCCTCAGAGTTCATACCAAGGTACTGCCCAGGCAGGGAGACACCTACCACTGTGTAATTCTATGGAGCATAGCATCTGGACCTGTCTGTTTGGAGCTATGACTCCACCTAACCTCAGAGCCCAGCCTGCAGCCTTGCCCAACCTCAGAACTCCAACAGTAGTATCACTCAGCCTGGAAATGTACCCCGTGAACCTTCCCAATCAGAAGTGATCGCAGTGCCCAGCCAACAACTCTGCCTGATTGCAGAGCACAGCCAGCAGCCCCTCTCAACCTCAGAGCAAAGATAGTGGCCCAGCCAACCAGAGAACTGGCAGCAAGCTCTGCCTGTCTGGGATTATTATCAGCTACCCCATCCAGAATCACAGGCTAGACAAAATAGTGAAGGTTTATCCTTGCCAAAGAATACCTGTAAAGGCCAGAAAATGAGGCTGTCTCCTCAAATACACACACACCAATGCAAGGACACAAGGATTACAAAGAATCAGGGAATTATGCCACCACCAAAAGAAACTAATAAAGTTCCAATAATAGACAATGAAGAAATGGAGATATATCAAATGACAAAGAAAAAATAGCCGTTCTGATGAGTGTGAAGTGGTATCTCATTGTGATTGTGATTGCATTTCTATAATGACTCTTGATGTTGAACATCTTTTCATGTGCTTATTGGCCATTTATATGTCTTTAATGAAATGTTAATTCAAGTCCTTTGCCGATTTTTTTATTGTATATATGTATGGGGTACAAAGTATTGTTATGATATATGTGTACAATGTAGAATGATTAAGTCAAGCTAATTAATATATCCATCACCTTAAATATTAATTTTTATGGTATGAACATTTGAAATTTACTCTCTTAGCAACTTTGAAATATATATTAATTATTAACTACAGTCACCATGCTGTGCAATGGCTCTCAAAAAACTTATTCCTCCTGTCTAACTGAAACTTTGTACCCTTTCCCTAACATCTCCCAATTCTCTTTTCTCCAGCCTCTCGTAACCACCATCCTATTCTCTGCTTCTATGATTTTTATTGTTTTAGATTCCACATATAAGTGAGATACTGTGGTTTCTATCCTTCTGTGCCTGGCTTATTTCACTTAGCACAACGTCTTCCACGGTCATCCCTGTGTGGCAAATGACGGAATTTTCTTCTTTTTTAAGGCTCAATAATATTCCATTATACATACGTACATTTTCTTTATCCATTCATCCATTGATAAACACTTTGTTTTATTCCATAACTTGGCTATTGTGAATCATGCTGAAATGAACATGAGAGTGCAGATATCTCTTTGACATACTAATTTCAAATACTTTGGATGTGTACCCAAAAGTGGGATTGCTGTAATATAGTAATCAGATAGTAATTCTATTTTTAGTTTTTTGAGGAATCTCCATATAGTTTTCATAATAGCCATATTAATTTACATTCCTACCAACGGCTCTCTTTTCTTTACATTCTTGCCAACACTTATCTTCCGTCTTTTTGATAATAGCCATTCTGACAGGTGTGAGATGATATCTCATTGTGGTTTTAATTTGCATTTCCCTAATGATTGGTGACATTGAGCATTTTTTCAAATATCTGATGGCCATCTGTGTGCCTTGAGAAATATCTATTCAGGTCCTTTGCCCATTTTTTAATTGAGTTATTTGTTTTCTTGCTATTGAGTTGTTTGAGAGCCTTATATATTTTGGACATTAACCTATTATCAGATGTATGGCTTGCAAATATTTTCTCCCAATTTGTAGGTCATTTCTTCATACTGTTGATTGTTTCTTTTGCTGTTCTGAAGCCATTTATCTATTTTTGCTTTTGTTGCCTGTGCTTTTGGAGTCAAATCTCAAAAATCATTGCCTAAACAAATGTTGAATAGTTTTCTTCCCATGTTTTCTTCTAGTAGTTTTACAGTTTCAGGTCTTGTGTTTAAGTCTTTAATCAATTTTGTGTTGATTTTTATATATAGTCTGAGATAAAAGTCCAGTTTCGTTCTTCTGTATGTGGATACACAGTTTTCTCAACACTGTCTTTTGAAGAGACTGTCCTTTTCCCACTGTGTGTTCTTGGTACCATTGCTAAAAATCAATTGATGGTAAATTCATGAGTTCATTTCTGGACTCTCTATTCTGTTCCATTGGTTGGTGTGTCTATTTTTATGCCAGTACCATTCTATTTTAATTAATACAGCTTTGTAATATAGTTTGAAATCAAGTAGCATGATGCCTCCAGCTTTGCTCTTTTTGCTCAAGATTGTCCTAGGTATTCAGGGTTTGTGGTTCCATATGAGTTTTATGATTGTTTTTTCCATTTCCATGAAAAATAACATTGAAATTTTGATAGCAATTGCATTGAATCTGTAGACTATTTTGGGTAGTATGGGCATTTAACAATATTAATTCTTCAAATCTATGAACATAGAATATATTTCCATTTATTTGTATCTTCTTCAATGTCTTTCATCAAAGTTTAATAGTTTTCAGTGTACAGATCTTTCATTTCTTTGGTTAGATTTATTCCTAAGAATTTGTTGTAGCTATTATAAATGGATTGCTTTCTTGATTTCTTTTTTTTTTTTTTTTTTTTTTGAGACAGAGTCTCACTTTGTTGCCCGGGCTAGAGTGAGTGCCCTGGCGTCAGCCTAGCTCACAGCAACCTCAAACTCCTGGGCTTAAGCAATCCTACTGCCTCAGCCTCCCGAGTAGCTGGGACTACAGGCATGTGCCACCATGCCCGGCTAATTTTTTCTATATATATTTTAGTTGGCCAGATAATTTCTTTCTATTTTTAGTAGAGACAGGGTCTCACTCTTGCTAAGGCTGGTCTCGAACTCCTGACCTTGAGCGATCCACCTGCCTCGGCCTCCCAGAGTGCTAGGATTACAGGCATGAGCCGCCGCACCTGGACGCTTTCTTGATTTCTTTTTCAGATAATTCATTGTTAATGTATAGAAACACTACTGATTTTTATGTGTTGATTTTGTATTCTGCAACTTTACTGTATTCACTTGTTAGCTCAAACAGTTTTGTTTCTGGAGTCTTTAGAGTTTTTGATATATAAGATCATGTCATCAGCAAAGAGAGACAACTTGACATCTTCCTTTCCTATCTGGATGCCTTTTATTTCTTTCTCTTGCCTAATTGCTCTGGCAAGGACTTCCAATATTATGTTGAATGGAAGTGCTGAGATAGGTGCTGTAGTTTGGATGTGGTTTGTCCACACCAAAATTCATGTTAATATTTAATGCCCAGTGTAGCACTGTTGGGAGATAATGTCTAGTGGGAGGTGTTTGGATTATGGGGGTGAATCCCTCATGAATAGATTAATATCCTCCCTCAAGGGTGAGTGAGTTCTGACTCTCTCAGGAATAGATTAGTTCCCTGCAAGAGCAAGTTATTAAAAAGGGTCTGGCTTCGTCTATTTCTCTCTTTTGCTTCCTCCCTCACCATGTGATCTCTTTGCACATGCACACTTGCCTTCTGCTTTTAGCCATGAGTGGTAGCAGCATGAGGCCCTCACCAGAAGTCAAGCAGATGCTGGTACCATGTTTCTTGTACTTCCCAGTCTGCAGAACCATGAGCTAAATAAAAACCTCTTTTCTTTGTGAATTACCCAGCCTCAGGTATTCCGTTATGCTATACAAAATGGGCCAACACAGTGGGACTCCTAGTCTTGTTCCTGATCTTAGAAGAAAAGCTTTCAACTTTTTATTGTTGAGTATAATGTTAGCTATGGGCTTGTCATATATGGCTTTTATTTTGTTGAGGCACATTCCTTCTATTAATATAACTAATTTGTTAAGAGTCTTTATTTCTGAAAGGATATTGAATTTTGTCAAGTGCTTTCTCTGCATCCAATAAGATGATCACATGGTTATTGTCCTTTATTCTGTTAATGTAATGTATCACAGTTATTGATTTGCACATGTCAAACCATCCTTGTATCTAAGGGATATATTCCACTTGATTATGGTGAACGATCCTATCAATGGGCTCTTGAATTTGGTTTGCTGGTATTTTGTTGAGGATTTTGACATCTATGCTCATCAGGGATATAGCTTGTAATTTTCTTTTCTTGTAATGTCCTTGTCTGGCTATGTTATCAGGGTGATGCTGGTCTTGTAAATTGAGTTTGGAAACATTCCTATCTCTTTGATTTTTTGGAAGAGTTTGAGAAGAATTGAAATTAATTCTTCTTTAAAATGTTTGGTAGAATTCACCTATGAAGGCATCAGATCCTGGGCATTTCTTTGATGGGAGACATCTTATTAATGATTCAATCTTCTTACTCATTATTGGTCTGTGATATTTTTAATTTTCTCATGATTCAATCTTGGTATGTTGTTTGTGTCTAGTAATTTATACATTTCTTTTAGGTTATTCAATTTGTTGGCATATAATTTTTCATAGTAATCTCTTATGATCTTTTGTATTTCTTTGATATCAGTTATGTCTCTTCTTCCCTTTCTGATTTTATTTGAGTCTTCTCTCCTTTTTTCTTAGTTCTTTTTTGCTTCGTTTTTCTTTTTTAATCTTTTTAAAAGATTAAAAAAACGAAACTCTTAGTTTTGTTGATTTTGTTCTGTTGTTTTCTGGTCTCAGTTTAATTTATTTCTGCTCTAATCTTTGCTATTTCTTTCATTCTGTTAACTTTTGGCACAATTTGTTCTTCTTCTTCCAGTTCCTTGAGGTGTAACATTAGGTTTTTTATTTGAGAACTTTCTTCTTTCCTGACATAGGCATTTATTGCTATAAATTTCTCTTAGAACTAATTTTTTGCTTCCCATAAGTTTTGGTATGTTGTATTTCCATTTTCATTTGTTTCAAGATATTTTTTGATTTCCCTTTTGATTTCTTCTATGACTCAGTTGTTCAGGAGGTTGTTGTTTAATTTTCACATATTTGTGAATTTTCCAAGATTTCTCCTAATACCGACTTCTAGTTCCATATCATTGTGATCATAAAATATACTTTATATGTTTTCAATCCTCTTAAATTTGCTAAGACTTATTTTGTGGCCTAATATATGATCTATCCTGGAGAATATTTCATGTGCACTTGAGAAGAATGTGTATCTGTTGCCATTGGATGAAATGGTCTGTAAATGCCTGTTAGGTCCATTTGATTTTAAATGTAGTTCAAGTCCAGTGTTTCCTTATTAATTTTCTGTCTGGATGATATGCACATTGTTGAACACACAGTATTAAATAAAAACAAAAAACTCCTAAACAGAAAACAACATGTGGTGGCAAGGATATGGAGAAATTGGAACCCTTGTACATTGATAGTGGGAGTATAAAATGGTGCAGCTGCTGTGAAAAACAGTACTGTATGGTGGCTGCTCAAAAAATAAACATAGAATTACCATATGATGCAGCAATTCCACTTCTGGGCATATACTCAAAAGAATTGAAAGCAGGGACTCAAACAGATACTTGTACATAAATGTTCGTAGCAGTATTATTCATAACTCAAATGTTCCTTAACAGAGGAATGGATAAACAAAGTATTGTATATACATAAATGGAATATTATTTGGCCTTAAAGAACAATGAAATTCTGATACATGCCACAACATGGATGAACCTTAAAAACATTATGCTAAGTGAGCCAATGGAGACACAAAGGGACAAATATTGTAAGATTCCACTTTACCACAATAAAGGTTATGCAAAAAAGCTTATGGTTTGATTTGTCAGAAATATTTATCCTTATACCATCAAGGTGTGTCCATGTAGCTCACAATGGCTCACCAACAAGAGTTCTTTCCTCGCCCCTACCTCATCCCAATTTCGTTTTTGTTTACTTTTGGCAACTTTAATCTACTCCACTCAGGTTTCCTGCTGCATCAATTAGAAGATATTTTTTCTACCATATGGTGATGGGAATGAAACTAGCCAAGGCATGTCACTGCTATGGCTCAGGAAGGACCTTCTCCTCATCTCCCCACTGACGTGGTCACTGAGGACAACACAGACCGCGGTGTACAATCCACAGTGCCTGTGCCGTTGACTTGCCTCCTCAAAGACAGATATGTGGGCTAAGTGAAAACTGTCTGACTTGTTTTTCCTTCAATTTTTTTTTTTTTTTGGCTCTTTGTGTATTTTTAGCCTTCACTAATATTATGACTGTACCACTGCAAAGATAAAAATGCAATTATTGAAATCTATTTTTTTCAATCTCTGTGCCACCAAGGTTGGGGAACCTGAGGCCTCCAAGCCACATGTGGCCCTCCAGATCCCTACGTGTGGCCCCTTGACCAAATCCAAACTTCACAGGATAAATCCCTTTATGAAAAGGATTTGTTCTGTAAAATTTGGATTCGGTCAAAAGGCCGCACTCGAGGATCCGGAAGCGTAGACCATGAAAAAGACAGATACCATATTCTCTGACCGACTACTCTGTGATACGGAGACCAAGACGCAGTCTAAGCAGCACGAGGACCCAGGAGCCCCGGGATCTGCCCCTCGCCAGGTTGTGTGGGCAGCGGCTTGTTCAGCCACTTCTGGAGGTCCCCGGTTTGTAATCTGAGCAGGTGGGGCTAGAGGACCCCAGAGGTTCTTTCACACTCCAAAGGGGAAGATCAAAGGTCCTGGAATGTTACCCTGTCCCTAACAAATATTCACTCTCCTCTCTTAACACAGAATATATCATATTTTGTAAAAAAAGGTATTCTTTGTATGACACTGAAACTCTTACCCACTTAAGTATCAATCATATCAAAAGGCTTAATCATTGTCTTTTTCGTAATTGGTCTCTGTCCACAGGATGGGCTACATCACCTATATGGCCCAGTGCAAAAGGAAAACGTGGAGCCCCCTGTTTAAAAATTATTAAGAATTTCAAAGCGGAGAAAGCAGAGCATTAAACCAAGCATGAGCTCCCCCAAGCACAACTGCACAGGTTGCATGCTCAGGAAGCCAGCCCTGTCTGCATGTAAAGAGTCACCCCCACACCACTCCTGGGAAGACATTTAAGTTGACTGAGCAGCCTGAGCACATTGAGAAGTTATGTATGTTTGTTGCATTTTATACACAAATAACACTAATAGGAGGCCAACCTTCCAACCTGCTATGCAGTTAGTCTCTCACAAGCAGTTTGTGTTAATGAGCAGGTCCTGATTAGTAGGGAGGCAGCACACTGAAGTGAAAAGTCTACAAAACTGGCTGGAAAAATCCCTCAGGACTCTTCATTTAGCAAATATTTATTGAGCATCAACTAAGTGCCAGACTCTAGGCTAAGTATTCCACAGTAATCAGATACATGTGTCACCCTGGGCAAGTCATCAGTCTTTAATACTTTGGTTCACTGGGTTACTAAGTGGGAACAAGAGTTTTGCTCACATGAAAACCTTTAGAAAAGAAGACGGCTCCAGAAGGTCAAGTTAGATTACTAATTGTAGCTGTCATTTTGTAAAACTTTAATGACAGTATTTGTTAAAAAAAATGACATTATCAAAAATAGAGAGTAAGTGTAGATTGTAGGGTCGCAGGGTAGTTTCTGATTTTCCTTTTGTCACTTTCTTTCATCTGAACAACTCAGTGGGAGATTCCATGCCCAGAAACCACAACCAGGTCCTCCAATATCTTGTATGAATTTATAGAATTTCACCCTCAGACTTCAAAAACATAAAAACCTGTAAAGAGGAACTACCTGGCATACCTGTTTTACACAATCTCTCTATTCTGTTAAAAAAAAGTCAACCGAATTGTTTTAAATGGAATCACATTTGGAATGTACTAGAAAACTTGGATATTAAAAGGAAACCTGCATTGAATCCTTTTGTACAACAAAGAATAATTTTTATAAAGCAAAAAATTACCCCTAATTTGCTTGATGTGAACACTTAGGCTTAAGCGCATGGAGTTTTGTGACTGCACACATGGGAGCCAATTTAGGCTGCTGTGTTCCTCCTCTTCCTTTTCAAGGCCTGAGGATGTGCAGGTGGGAGTAGAGGTAGGAAGGGAGGGAGCACGTCAGTGTATGTTCAAAATCTACTGCCTACTCAAATGAAAAGTATTTCTCTATGCAAAGGAAGACGGTAGGACCCAGAGCCTTTCCAGTGATCAACACTAGCGTGAGAATGGGACCACTTTTTAAGAAACACACACTGTGAAGAGTAACGTCAATTTAACTCACAGAATTTCAGCCTCTGTGGTGAGGTGGTGTGGTGTGTGGAAGGCTCTAAATACAGATTGTCAAATGCTCAAGTATGTGTGTGATTGAAATGATGACATTTTCAGAGATGCGGTTTGCCAGCCTCAGGTGCTCTGTGAAAGAAATACTCTTGTAACAGGTATACTCTTGTATGAGGGGGGAAAAGAATCTAAGAGAAAATTCCCTAGTAAGATTTATGACTAGGTCTAAATAATGAGAGATTGTTTAAAAAAAAACCAATTAAAAATTATCTGAAGCTAGACTCCTGGGTGGTATCAACAGAAGAGGTAAACCAGAGGGAAGGATGAGGGTCGGGAAGTGAAACCATGCCAAGGTTATTGTCTTCTTAAGGTGAGGATACAGTGAATCTTTCTAAAAATCAGTAGACAAATACAAATTTAATTGTATATGTTGCAATTTAAGAACACTCCCTAGAAAAATAAACCTATTTCTTCCAGATGATCACAGGAGAAAAGATGGAACAAAGCAAATGCAATCAAGTCAACAAAAGAATAGGAAACAGAAATGACAAAAATGTGTGGTAAGCAGAAAAGATAAAGTAAGATGAAATGAGTCCAAATACATCAGTAAGCAAAATAATTGTGAATGGCTTAAATTCACCTGAAATTCACCTGTTTAAAGATTGATTGGCTTTAAAAAGTCAAAGCTAGATAGATACTATTAGAATTAGAGATTAAAACAAGTCACAAGAATTGTTTGGTTTCCCAATGCATATAAAAATTTTGTTTACACTATGCCGTAGTCTACGAAGTGTGCAACAGCATTAAATTTACAAAACAAGGTGCATACCTTAATTAAAAAATACTTTGATGCTAAAAAATGATAATTATCTGAGCCTTTGGCGAGTCATCATCTTTTTGCTGGTGGAGAGTGTTGTCTAAATGTTGATGGCTACAGACTGGTAGTGTTGCTGATGGTTGGGGTGGTTATAGCAATTTCTTAAAATAAGACACCAGTGACATTTCCTGCATCAATCAACTCTTCATTTCATGAAAGATTTCTCTGCAGCATGTGATGCTGTTGGATAGCATGTTACTCACACTAGAACTTCTTTCAAAATTGGAGTCGGTTCTCTCAAACCCTGCTGCTGCTTTATCAACTGATTTTATGTAATATTCTAAATTTTTTGTTGTCATTTCAACAGTGTTCACGGTATCTTCATCAGCAACAGATTCCATCTCAAGAAACCACTTTCTTTTCTCATCCATAAGAAGCAACATATTGGTTCAAGTTTTACCATGAGATTGTAGCAACTCAATCACATCTTCATGCTCCACTTCTAATTCTAGTTCTCTTGCTATTTCCACCACATCTGCAGGTACTTTCTCCACTGAAGTCTTCAGCCCCTCAGAGTCATCCATGAGGGTTAGAGGCAACTTCTTCCAAACTCTTGTTAATGTTGAGATTTTGACCTCCTCCCATGATCATGAATGTTCTTCATGGTTTCTAGAATGGTGAATCCTTACTTTGCCCAGATCCATCAGAGGAATCAACATCTATGGCAGCTATAGCCTTATGAAATGTAATTTCTGAAATAGTAAGACTTGAAAGTCAAAATGACTTCTTGAGCCACAGGCTGTAGAATGGATGTTGTGTTGGTGGACTAAAAACAACATCCATCTCCTTCTACGTCTCCATCAGAACTCTTGGGTGACCAGGTACATTGTCAATGAGCCGTAATATTTTGAAAGGAATCCTTTTTTCTGAGCAGTAGGTCTCAACGGTGGGCTTAACGTATTTAGTAGACCATGTTATAAACAGATGTGCTGTCATCTAGGCTTCGTTGTTCCATTTATAGAGCTCAGGCAGAGTAGATTTAGCATAATTCTGAAGGGTCCCAGGATTTTTGAAATGGTAAATGAGCATTGGCTTCAACTTAAAGTCACTAGCTGCATTAGCCCCTAACAGGAGAGTCAAAAAGGCTTCAAAGCTTTGAAGCCAGGCATTTACTTCTCCTACATAGCTATGAATGTCCTATATCGCATCTTCTTCCAATATAAGGTTGTTTTGTCTACATCAAAAATCTGTTATTCAGTGTAGCCACTTTCATCAGTGATCTTAGCTACATCTTCTGGATAACTTGCTTCAGCGTCTGCATTAGCACTTGCTGCTTCACTTTGCACTTTTATGTTATGGAGACGGCTTCTTTCCTCAAACCTCAGAAACCAACCCCAGCAAGCTTCCAACTTTCCTTCTGCAGCTTCATCACCTCTCTCAGCCTTCATAGAATTGAAGACAATTGGGGCCTCCTCTGGATTAGTCTTGGGCTCAGAGGAACGTTGTGGCTGGTTTGATCTTCTATCCAGATCACTAAAACTTTCTCCCTATCAGCAATAAGGCTGTGTGAATTTCTTATCATTTCTGTGTTCACTGGACTAGCGCTTTTAATTTCCTTCATGAACTTTTTGTTTGCGTTCACAACTTGGCTAACTGTTTGGCACAAGAGGCCTAGCTTTTGGCCTGTCTTGGCTTTTGACATGCCTTCCTCACCAAGATTAATCATTTCTAGCTTTTGGTTTAAAGTGAGAGCTGTGCAACTCTTCCTTTCACTTGAACACTTAGAGGCCATTGTAAGGTTATTAATTGGCCTAATTTCAATATTGTTGTGTCTCAAGGAACAGGGAGGCCTGAGGAGAAGGAGAGAGGTGGGGGAACAATTGGTTGGTGGGACATTAAGAACATACACAACATTGATAGATTAAGTTTGCATCTTATATGGGTGCAGTTTGTGGCGTCCCAAAACAGTTGCAATAGTAACATCAAAGATCACTGATCGCAGATCCCCATAACAGATAATGATAATGAAAACAGTAGAAACACTGTGAGATTTACCAAAATGTGACACAGAGACAGGCAGTAAACACATGCTGTTGGAAAAATGAAATGGTACCCATAGACTTGCTCAAGGCAGCGTTGCCACAAACCTTCCATCTGTAAAAACTGCAGTACATGTGAAGCACAGTTAAGTGAAATGAAATGCAAGGAGGTATGCCTATCACTATGTTGCCTTTAAATTCTTCTCTTTGGAGAAAGGGAATCTTAGAGAGAAAGAGAGAAGGGAAACATTTGAATTACAGAGAGCACCAAGATGGAGCTGAGCCTATTAAGGCTTACAGTGTTTGTAAGCACTGGTGTTCAAGCTGCCTGCTACCCAAAACACATTAACTGATATCCTCTTTGAGCAGTGTATTAATGAGGGCTCTCCGCAGAACCAATTTTATATATGTGTGTGTGTGTGTATATGTGTGTGTGTGTATATGTGTGTGTGTGTATGTGTGTGTGTGTGTATACAGAGAGAGAGAGAGACTTACTGTGTGGTGGCTCACGCAGTTATGGAGGCTGAGAAGTCCCACAATCTGCTGTCTGCAGGCTGGAGACCCGGGAGAGCTGATGGTATAGTTTGAGGCCTGAGAGCGAGAGAGCTGATGGTATAGATTCCAGTCTAGGTCTGCAGGCCTGAGAACCAGGAGCACCAGGGCAGAAGTCAATGTCCCAGCTCAAGCAGTCAGGCAGAGAGTGAATTCAACCTTCCTCTGCCTTTTTGTTCTTTTCAGGGCCTCAGCAGTTTGGACGATGCTCACCCACAGTGGGGAGACAATCTGCTTTACTCAGCCCACCAATTCAAATGCTGATCTCTTCTGGCACCACCCTCACAGCACACCTGGAAATGTTTAACCGGCCATCGGGCAGCCTGTGGCCCAGTCAAGTTGACCCATCAACTTTGCCCTCAGGTATAGGGAATTTAGGTTTGCCTGAGGTTGCCTCTGTAACAAATCACTCTTAGAGAGAACTGCCATTAGAGCACATAGGTGCTATAGACTGATGGGTCACAGTTAGGTTCATCGAGAACCTTGCTCCTTTGTCTTCGGGAATTCCAAGAATTATGTCCATTTCACCATTATTATTCAGTTAAGCCAGAAGAGAGACATTGTTAGGACAAAAATTATTTTATTACTTGTTCTGATCACCTCCTGTTCACCCTGTTGGTGAAGGAGAGAATTCCTGCCCTAAATAGTGTGAGACAGGAGAACATAGAACACTTGACACAGGACAGATGAGATTGGCAGTAGGTTGTTAGTCATAGAAACTCACAGCCTGGGAGAGGAGAACACCACTCACCACACAGGGCCACGTGGGGGTTGCATGGGGAAGCAGATGAACCAGAAGGGGCTGTGGAAGGCAGACTTTGTAGTAACCAGAAGTTGGTATGCCCCTGGCTCCCACAGAAGGATATGATTGGTTTGTTTGAATAATTCCACAGCTGGCAGGAAGGTAAAACCCATTAGGTTGAAGACTGGATAGGGTGCAACTGCTCTGGCTGATTAAGGAACTAGCCAGGTGAGGAACTTTTCCTGCTGGGGTGGCTACATATCCATCAATAGCAGGGGAACTCAGGGAGCCATATGTGACTCAAAGATGTCAAGGCAGCACTTGAAGTTTTAGGTCTTACCTTGCTAACGGCTCCTAATCCTAAATTTAGTTAAAAACAATATGAGGAAAAGTGAACCCCCAGATATGGATGATGAGCGTGTATACCTTTGTACCTTAATCTAGTGAACACTGATGTAAATTTCAAGGAAGTGAAATAAACTTATTGATTATTTTTCTATTTTTGCCACAAAAAATTAAGGTTATATTTGTGGGTATCAGAAGTTAGTTTTTCAGTTATTTTACTTATACTGTCTTCTTTCAAACTTATTTGAACTAATAAGATGGTACAGCAAATTTGCCACATAGAATAACAGCAACACAAATCAATAGCTTTCCATTACACCAGCAATAATAAAGAGTGAAATAGAAAAATAATTCCAGTTACAATAACAATGTAAATCATAAAATGCTTTGAAATAAACCCAACAAGAGATGTATAAAATCTATACATCATAAAACTTCACTGAAGTATTTAAAAGATGTGATTTAATGAAGAGACATACAATGTTCATGGACAATAAGATTTACTATAATAGAGATGTTTATTTTGAATATATTAGTCTGTAAGTTTCATATAAACTAAAATGAAATCCCAATAGGATTTGTCTTAGAAGTTGACAAGCTGATTCTAAAATTAATCTGGAATGGAAAATGAATAAGAATAGCTAAGACATACGTTTGAAAAAGGAAAACAATGAAGAATCCCAATACCAAAACATACTGTAAAGCTTTAGTAATTAAAAATGTAGTATTGGTCCAGGAATAAATAAATTAATGGAAGTTCAGATACAAATTTATATAAATGAGAATTTTGTATAAGAAAAAGACAGTACATTTAATTTAGTGAGTAAGGTGTCAACTACTCAGTAAACATGGTTAAGATAATTTGCTATCCATTTGGAGAAAAATAAACTTAGATTTATCTCTTGTCATATACAAAACAAAAATTTAGCTTTGTTAAGCAAGACACAAAATGAAAAATATTGAAAAATTATCCACATTAAAAACTACAGTATGACAACAAGATGTTATTAAAAAATTAAATTGCATGCTATTGACCTGAAAAAAATGCAATATACGTAACAAAGAATTGATGTTGAGAATATATCAAAAATTACCAATCCAATTAAAAAAACTCAACACAGCCTAATTAAAAATGGAAAAAATATGAATAGACAGTTCACACAAAAAAGACAAATGGCCAATAAAAATGTGACATAATGCTTAATCTCAACAGTAATTAGGAAAATGAAAATTAGAACAATGAGGTATCAGTTTTAACCCATCAAAATTATTTAAATGTTATATGTTGGAGTTCAAGGCTGTAGTAAGCTATAATTGCACCACTGCACTCCAGCCTGGGTGTCAGTGCAAGAGCCTGCCTCTAGAAAATAAAATAAAATAAAATAAAATAAAATAAAATAAAATAAATAAAAATAAATATTATATGTTGATAAATATCCTGAATTGAAGAAAGTAAGCTGGAATTATGCACTCTTGTATATGTTTGTGGGAGTGAATATTGGTAGCTTTTTTTTGAAGTCTATTAGGTAACATGTTTTAAAAGAGCAGAAATCAATGAAATAGAAACTGACAAAGAATAGTATAAATTAACAAGGCCAAAATTTGTTGTTTGAAGAGATCAACCAAAGAGCTATGCAGATCTAGGAAAAAAAGGAGAGAAAGAAAAAGGACATAAGTTACCAATATCAGGAGTGAAAGAAAGGGTACTGCTACAGGTCTTACCGGCATTAAAAGGATAACAAAAGAATATTATAAATAATTTTATGCCAATATATTTGATAAATTAGATGAAATGAATAAATTCCTTCAAATTCTCTGACAAATACAAATTACCAAAAGAGATACAAGATGCAACACAATGAAATCTGAATAGTCCTATAGAGAAATTGAATTAATCATCAAAAACCTTCTGGCATATAAAAACCATCTAGGCTCAGATGGTTTTACTGGTGAATTCTATCAAATGTAATAAATGACACTAATCTTATACAAACTCTTTTATAAAATAGAGAAGGAGGTAATACTTTCTAATTTATTTTATGAAGCTAATACAACCCCAATACGAAAACCTTACACAGATATTACCAAAAAACTTATAGACCAATATCCTTCATAAATATAAATATCCTTAATAAAATATTAGCAAATTGAGTCCAGCATTGTAGTAAAATAATAATATATCATGACCACGTTGTGTTTATCTGAGGAATGCAAGGTTGGTTTAATATTTTTTTTTTAAAAAATCAATGTCATTTACCATATTAATAAAATAAAAGGAAAAGCCCATATGATCATCTGAGTAGATACCGATAAAGCATTTGGCAATAGTTAACATTCATTCATAATAACAACTCATGGCAAACTAGGAATTAGAAGGGTATTCCTCAAACTGATAAAATGAGTCTATCAAAAACTAACAGCTAACATCATGCTTAATGGCAACATTTTGAACATTTTCTTCCTAAGATTGGGAATGAGGCAAGAATGCCTATCTTCCTCACTTCTATTCAGTCTTGTAATGGAGATGCTAGCCATTGCCATAAAGTAAGAAAAGAAATAAAAGACATAAATATTGGAAAGAAAGATGTAAAAATATTTCTTTCTGCAGATGATATAATTTTCAGGTAGAAAATTCTATGTAATCTATAAAATAACTATTGAACTAAGAAATACATTTAGTTAGGTCATAGGATACAAAATTAATATACCAAAATGAATCATATTTTTAAGTACCAGCAGCAAAGAATTGAAAATGATATTTTAAAAAATGAATCTCATTGTCTTTAAAAATATTAAAGTAAAATATTTAGGATAAATTTTAACAAAAGATATACAAAAACTTTTTACTAAAAACTACAAAACATGCTGAGATAAATTAAAGGAGACCTAAATAAATGGCAAGATATATTATGTTAATTAATTGGAAAACCCAATATTATTAAGAAGCTAATTCTCTCCAAATTATCCTATAGATTTTTCTCCATCCCAGTCTTAATCTCAGCAGAATTTTTTTTTAAAAAAGAAACTGACAATTAGATTTTAAAATTTATTTGGAAATGCCAGTAACCTAGAATATCCAAACAACCCTGAAAAGTAATAACAAGTCAGAGAACTTATACTACCTGACTGTAAGACTTACTATAATGCTACAGTAATCAAGATAGAATGGTACTGGAATAAAAGTCAGTAAATATGTCAGTGGCACAGAATTGTGAGCCCAGAAATCCGTGCAAGCTAATGTGGTCATTGGATTTTCAACAAAGACACTAAAATAATCCAATGCAGAAAGGAACATCTTTTCAACAAATGGAGCAAGAATAACTGGCTATCTATATGGAAAAAAAAATGAAATTGAATTCTTACCTCACTCCATCTCCAAAATTAATTCAAGATAGCTACTAGAGGTAAACTTAAAAGCTAAAATCATGAATTGTTTATAGGAAAACATTGAAGAATATCTTTGTGAATTGGGGTAGGAAAAGTTTTCTTAGGTCACAAAAAACAATAACCACTAAAATATTGGCAAATTAGACTTCATCAAAATTAAAAACATGTTCATCAAAAGACACCACTAGGGAAACAAACAGGAAAGCCACAGACTGGGAGAAAAAGATATATCTGATAGAGACCTGGAATTCAGCATATATAAAGTACTTTGTCAACAATTAAAAAACAAACAACTGGAGAAAAATGGGTGAAAGATATGAACAGACACCTTACAAAGGAAACTATATGACTATCCAATAAGCACATGAAAACATTTGATGTTAATTTTCATCAGAGAAATACAAGCAAAACCACGATAAAATATCACCACACACCTCTCAAATGGGCTCAAATTACAAATACTACAATGTCAAATGTTGATGAGGATGTGGAGTTGTGAAAAGCCCTGCAAAAAGAGCATTTACTGTGTGATTCCATCTGTATGAGGTTCCAGATTGGGCAAAAGGATGGAACACACAACTAGAAAAGTAATTGCGCTCTGGAGGTGGGGGTGAGAATTGACCGGGAAGGGCATGGGAGAACTTTCTGGGGTGATGTTAATGTTTTACATTTTTATAGAGTTTAGCTTGACACAGGCATACAATTTGTCAAAACTCCATGAATGTTCATTTAAAATCTGAACACTTTACCGCATATAAACTTTACATAAAAGATTAAAACTCTAAAAAATATTTGACTCTAGTTAGCTATATGCATGTTGAAGTAATTAAGGGGAGGTATACTTATTTCTCAAATTTACTTGGAAATATATTAAAAAAATCAGATGAATTAATGGATTGATAGAGAAATAGATATGTGATGAATCAGTAAACAAAAATGTTAATGCTAGAATCTAGGTAAATTTATTTCACCTTTGCTATTTATTTTAAAATGTTGGAAAAAAATAGACATAAAACTTCGATGCATTCCATTACATCTCTACGTGCATATATGAGGGTAGTTATTGCAATATTGTTTGTAGTGGCAGAAAATAAAAAATAAAAGGAGTGGGGCACGTGAATGCACATGGTTAAATACACTGTGTCATATCTATACAACAGAAAACTGCAAAAGTTACAAAAGAGAACGAGTTAGATCTATTTGTACTGACATAAAAAGATTTCCAAAGTATATTTGAAAGTAGAAAAAGAAATTATAGAATAAAAAGTATTATTTTTCTTTATGTAAAATTTCTAAAAATTAACAATGAGCATGATATATGTATAAATACAGATGTATATAAATACTTAGAAAAAGATCTAGAATAAGAATCAGCACTTTTTACGTGAATGGCCAGATAGTAAACATTTTAGGCCTTCTAGGCTATATCATTTCTGTTGCAGCTACTGAACTCGGTGAGAGCAGCCACAGACAATACATAAATGAATGAACACGACTAAGTTACAATGAAACTTGATTTACAAAATCAGATGATGGGCCAGATTCTGCCTGTGGTCCATAACTTGCCAACCCCTGGTCTAGTAGTGTGACTGATTACGATGGTGGACCCAATTCTTCACCCCTTCCTGTATCCATACAGGAAAGACACCTGGCTATGTGCCTTTGTTTTGCCCTCTCCTTCTGACTGTGGGCTTAGCCATGTGATTTTCCTTGAATCAACAGAATGTGGGATGCAATGTGGTGAGTGTGGTGGAAGCAGAGGCTTAAGGACACTGATGCAATGGCGCCCACTGGTTCTTGTGCCTCTGCTGTCACTCTGAGAGCGTGCCTGGGCTAGCCGGCTGGAGGAAGAGAGACACGGAGTCGTCTAGTCTCCACAGCTGTCGCAGCAGAGGCTACCCTAGATTGGCCAATAGTCACATGACCCTCAGATTTGTGGGCAAACCCCATCAAAATGAGTAGAGCCACCACGCTGACCACACCAGACATGTAAGTGGCACATGCCACTGAAGTTTTGTTCTGCAGCATTAGCTAGCTGAGACAGAAACAAAATATACCCAAATAGTAATAGTGATTACCTTTGAGAAGGGGAGAAGAAAAGGGATAGCTTTTGTAATTAAAAAGAAAAGAATAAATTTTAACAAAGAAAAAATGTGTAGGGATGTTCTGGGATTTAGAAAATAGAGGTTCCAGTCCAGGTTCTTTGGAAGGTCAGGCAGAGGCACAGGCACTAGTAAAGGACCAAAATGTACTTGCTATTTCCTTTCTTCTATCTTTAATATCTCCTATTTTTCCTTTATCCTCTGCCTATAAATATGTCCAAGCCTTTTGCCCTTGTAAACTTCTTTAGCTTTTAATCCAGCTCTCTTTTTAAAAAAAAAAATCTTAATTTTATAAATAACAAAGGAATTAATGCATGCACATGCCAATAAAAATTCAAAGAGTATAGAAAGTCTAAAATAAAAAATAAAAACTTTCTTTCCTGCCCACCACCTCTCTACTAGTGCTGCTCTCTGGAGCTTTAAAATGATTCTGTTTCAATTTTCTGGTGGTTATCTACATTTTTCTAAATAACATGCTTGTAACTCTATTCCTTGACTTCTGTAGTTTGGCTCCTCTACATGAATGATGACATTTAGCTAAATATTCTACCCCTCTGCCCTCACCCTGCCTTCACACAAATCGTATCTTTTAATTTTTTTAGTTCTAATTTTATACTTTGTAGTTTTTTATACTGTTACAATTTTAAATAACATTCTAAAAATATCTATTTCCTTTATGGTGGTTTTTACATTTTTATCAGTCATACCTCCTCCCAATGAAAAGCAATAACCCAGTGCTTTGACTATCCAGTTTTCACCTTAACCCCCTTTTCAGAGGCAACCACTTCTAAATGCCAGGTGTGCATCTGAGGCACCTGGGCTCCTGTTGAGATGCAAATCCTGAGCCGTGGGTCTACAGATGGGGATGCATTCCCCAGGTGATGCTGATTCTGCTAGATCAGGGACCACACTCTGAGTAGAGACGTGCTGGGGCTGGCAAAGGGTCCCCAGTTGCATGGGCTTAGGTTCTGAGGCAGCATTTAGACAGGGAGGTGAGGCTCAGGTCCTGCTGTGAGGGCTGGGCCAGCAGGACAGGGAAGCAGAGCAGGGCAGCCTCTTGTCTTCCCAAACCTGCTTCTTCATCTTAATCAATAGTCTCAAAGTCTGCTTCATTCTCCTCAACTGCAAAAGAATCTTTACACAAGACTTCCTGGTGGCCTAGCTTGACTTACTAGAGTTCCTGAGATGCAGAGTAAGTTCCAAGGTGACCCTTGTAACCTAAGGAAAACATAGAAGAGCTGCTTAGAGGAAGGTACTGTTCTGCATCCGCTAAATCTCTCTCCTCTCCTTGGATCTAGCTCCCAGCTTCTGCCCTGAGGTCATGGCACATTATATGGCACCTTACAAATGCAAATATCTCGTCCTCTCCCTCATGGTTTTCCTCTGTATTCTGGAAAGGGGAGTACGGACTCTGAATACCGTGATAGAAGTCATACATTTGTCCTAGATTGAGTTGCCTCTGACACCAACCCTGAGATAAGGAATCAATACAAATAGTTTATTTGGGAGGTGAACCCAGGAAATCTCAGGAGTGAGGGGGAGGTGAGACAGGGAAGGGAAGGGAGCCGGTAAGGGATATGGAGTAAAGCAGATTACCCCTGTCCCTGGAACTTACTCCTTCAAGCAAGATCTGTGGCACCTGAGGGCGAGGGAGTTGGGGTGTTCACACAACTCCTTGGCCATGGGTTGCTCCTAGGTGCCGTGACTTCTCTGGTACTCAGGGCCTGTTACATAGACAGCAAAGTGGCCTCTTGCAGCTAGAGAGAGCCGCCAGGAAAAACAATGTGTGCAGGCAACTAGAAGTCCTGCCCCAACCTCCAGCCATTCCAAACAGCTCCAGCAGGGTGGAGGGTGGGGTGGGAGCAGCAGCCAGAGCTTTGGGGGCACTGCAACAAGTCTGCACCTGGCAGGGGGACCAGTGGCCTCTCACCAGGGTCAGGGTAGTTGTGATCCAGGTGTCCTGAGACCAGGGGCAGGGGAGCAACCACGAACAAGTGTGGGGACCTCTGGTCCCACCCCTGCCATTTTACACTGTGGAACAATCAGGTCTGTTCCTCCCTCCGTAGAGTGTGCCCTGCACCCTGCTCGTTGGCTTCACTTCCCCGGGAATGTGTGTCAAGGAGATAGATCTGTGGAGAAAAGCCACCCGGAGGGGCTATTTTCAAAGGGACTATTTTAAGGCTGTCCTTCCAGCCCGCCACATCCTGACATTCGGTATATTTAGCATCATCCATAGACAGGGCTAATAGATTTTCAGTTGCAAATCATTATGATTCAAACCACTGCAGTCTTTATTTTTTTTAACTGCAACTAAGTCACGTACAGACACACACACACCACGCACATTAATAGCTACCTTATGTTTATACACGGAAAATGCTTCTGACAAAAGCGATCTCTCTAGTTAAACTTGCAAGCCTTTGCTATTGAACCTTTCTATTTGGGGGGAGGGGCTGGTGCTGCAGGTTAGCATGCGTTGCCTTCACACTGCGCGTGAAATGCACATGTATTTGGTCAAAGAAAAGAATGCACAAAAGGTGTTTTGAATTGACAGCCCAAGACAGGAGTAATTTAACATGCCATTCTTTGCCTCCTGCTCCCGTAGCTGCAGAGCACTGCTGATTTGCCTTGCTGAATACAAATGTATATTGTCCCTTCCACTAATATGGTTTCTTTTCATCCCATGAATTAATCTCCTTTTGCCAGCACAATAAAGACTGTAGAGTAACAAGTTCCAATGTCAGGAATCAAAGCTGCAGTAGGCTCAGGCTCTCTGATGGCGGACTCATTCCAATGCAGCCCCACGAGCTGGATTAATTAGCTACAGATAAAACAGGAATCACAGCACCAAAAGCAGTGTCCTCAGTTCACCTCTGCCCTGTGGTCACCATGCCAAGGCTTGACTTCCCACTTCCTCTGATGATTGACCTGGTGTGTTTTGGGGTCTTGGTCTCTCCATTTGAGATACTAATCCAAGCATTAAACTCTCTACTGTTTTTAAAACGGGCTGCCTGGTACCGTGGTTTGGGCCTGGAGTTGAATGCTCCACCCTAGACTGGACTCACATTCTCCAAGGTAGACATTTGGTCTCATGGGTTTATGTATCCCTGCAGCATCTTGCACAGTGCCTGGCACAGTGGATACTCAGAAAAAACAGGGTGGAGTGCACAGACAGTGTATGTGAGCATGCTACAGAGTACCACAACCACTCGAGGGCCCTGCTCTCCAGGAGCGTGAGACCTGCACAGGAATGGCGCTGCCACCTGATAGGATGGATCCACTCTAACACACGTTGTCAACAGCACGACGATAGGGGCTGCCATCACTGAGCACTGACTAGGTACCAGAACAGTGGTTCTCAAAGCTTGGTGTTTGGACCAGCAGCAGTATTACTGGAAACTGTTAGAAATCTGAATTTTAGGGCCCCATCCAGCCCTGCACAATCAGAAACTCTGGGGTGGGGCCCAGCAATCTGGGTTTTAACACACCCTCTGGGTGATTCCAGTGCATGATTAAATTTGAGAAGCCCTGGAATGGAAGACTAAGAGCCTCCCGTTGCAGGTCTTGCTTCCTTTTGTTTCTGTGAGTCCATCAGTGTCATTGGAGAAATCCAACGGCAGATAATGTAAATGTGTTCCCCAGCCTCTCTGCGGAGTCGTGTGGATGATAACTATGAAGGTCTCCAAAGTTCACGAACATCAGAAATTTCTTTATGCAGCTCTTGTTCACATACGGAAACTGTCTCAAAGGCTTTGAGTCAGATCCAGCTCATAACTGGTAGGTTATCTGGCCTGCACAGCATTCGAAAAGTATTTAGACCCAATATTTAAAAATCAGAAATTTCATGTAAGTTTTTGGATGTTTGGCTTTTTCTAGAAAAAAGTGCTCACTAAATCATTTCTGAATGAATGGCATAGAGGAAAATGATGGTGGCAATCATGGAAGAATTGATATTTTAGAGAACAATGACCCCAAACCTTCCGTAATCCCCAAGCTTGCATATCCCACTGTGGCAAATGATTGCTCCTCTATGATGTAATAGATTAAAACTGGCAAATGTAAGTGCCTCCCTTCAGACCCTCGAATAGGAGTTAGGAGTTAGAAGGTCATGTGGTCTGTGACCCCACACACTAGCTAAGTGATTTGCTCCTTAACCTACTGTGCAAGAATTCACTTTTGCAAGGCAGCAAAAGGGTAAATATGTATATGTTTTAATGTGGGTTCCCCCAGAGGCTGGCCCCGAGACAAGAGTTCAAGTGCAAGTGGTTAATTTGGGAGGAGATCCCAGGAAGCCCCTTTAGGGGGTGGGGAAGTGACCCAGGGAAGAGAAGGAAGTCAATGCAGGAGGCTTTTATGAGCAGGTAACCACTGAGGGCAAGTGGGGCCCAGTCCCACTGGGACCTCTGGGGGACTGTGCAGAACACACCCCAGAGCTGTCAAGGAAGGAGGCTGGACCTGTATCCACCAGTGCCCCATCTGTGTGCAGTGAGTGGTGCTTCCAAGGCCACCGACTCTGTAGCATTGCCAACGTTCTGTGCATGCACAGAGCGAGCTGCCGTGACTGGAGAGACATCCTCAGGCAGAGCTGTGAGTGTTCAGTGAGTAGGCACCTGGCGTGTCCAGGTGAGCCCCAGATTGTATGAGTGGGCGCCAATCACATCCGCTACACGTGTCAGGGACATTTGAACTGATGCACAGAGGCAGAGCTGCAGTTGTTGCCACGATTGTGCTAGAGTTGTGTTTGGTGGCATGAAAATGAGCACAAAGGTAGGAAAGCACCCGTGTGTCCACTACGCCTGCAATGGGGGGAGGATGGCCCATGGAGTCCCATCCCTTTCCTGTCATGCTCAGAATGCAGAAGACGAGAAAAGCACGTATATATTTTTATCTCTGTCCCATTCACGTGGCAGCTGTGGCCGTGGGAAGAGTGCAGCCCTCTCCCCACCAAGAGCTGGAAATTTTTAATTGCAATGGGAAAAAAGGAAAAAGCTACCTTCTGTGGCAGCCATGGAAGTGTGGAGATTGGGTGTTTCTTCAAGAAAGGACTTCCCATTCCGCTGGCAGGAGAGCAGGGAGCCGACGGCCTCAACTCCGAGTTAAAGCCATGTGCTTTCCACGCTGATGCCTGAGCAAGCCCAGGGCACTAGAGCCTGGCTGTTTCTGCCCAATGCAGAACTCTTCCAATGGACTGTCTTTGCTCTGGAACTCCTCACACACATGCGCACACGCACATGCACATGCACACACACACACACACACACACCCCACTAACTACATAAATACGTGGAGAGAGAGAGAGAGAACCAAAGGGACAAAATGTTCCAAATGTTAAAAATTGGTAAACCTGAATAAAGAGCATATGGGTGTTCATTGTCCTAGTCTTGTAACTTTTCTCTATATTTGAAATTTTTAAAATAAAATTTGTGGAAAGAAAAACAGAAAAGAAACTTGAGTTCTCTGCGAATCCCTGTCTCTGGCCTTGGGCAGCCGATAAGCCCTGTGGCCTCCTGCCTCCCTGCCGTGGGCCTGGCCAGGCAGCCCTCTCACCCATCTTCTCCTGGGAAGTGGCGGATACAAGACACGCGGATTTTTGGCTTCTAAGAAGGGCCGGCTGAGTGCTTTACACTGGAGCAACAAACCAGCTTGTGTGCACCTTTGGGGCACAAGGGGCACTGTCAGACGCTGAAACTTTCCAGGGGCCACTGCAGGGCCCAGCACGGCCCCTCCTGTGTGTTGCACGCACTGGGGGAAGCCAGTTAGCCGCAGAGCCTTCCCAGAGCACAGAAAACCCTCTGCAGTGGGGGGCACGTGCAGAATGCAGGAATCGACTGGAGAAGAAGCTGGCTCTTAGAAGAGCCTCAAAAACATATGAACAAAAATGGTGTATTGAATGTCTTCTTAGGATCCTTAAGCAGTGTAGAAATAAATCCACTGGGAAAAATGTGAATGTCAGCTCAGTTCTCCCTGGGGTGACCAGATGCCCTGGTGTACCTGGTACAGTCCCTGTTGCCTGGTCATATCCAATCCCAGAAGTGCCATGGTTTAGATGTTAAATTATATGCTCACCCTATTTCTCTCCCTTTGATGCTCCTTGTCATTCATTGGTCAAATATTTGCTGTGGGCCTGCTGCAAGGCCCTGAGCTTGTTCATGACAGGGTTAGTGGCATGGTTGCTGAGGCTCAGAGAGGAGGACACTGTCCTGCACTTTCATTCCCAATGCACGGCAGAGCAGAAACAGTAGGGGGGTTGCAGTCAGACAGGATGAGGACAGAATGGGGCCTGGGTTCCTCTTCTGTCTCTCAGCTCCCTGGCCGAGTCACAGAACCCTTCTGTGACTCAGTTTCCCACCTATAAAGTGGAGACATAGCATATTACGTGTCTTTCAGGATGCTATAAGGATGAACTGTAGGGAATGAACAGGGACTGGCACATACATGTTTTCAATAAGTGGCTTTTTTATTATTCATAGGGAACCTCCTCAAGGCTGTGTAGCTCACAGCCCTTCCTGCTGTTGAGTGGGCCACCTGCATGCGTAACATTTGGGACATCTTGTCCCTTTTGTTCTCTCTCTCCATGTACTTATGCAGTCAGTGGTGTGTGTGTGTGTGTGAGCGAGTGTGTGTGGAGACAGGGTTGAGTGCAGGAGTTTATTGGGAGGTCACACCTGTGATCAATACATGAGAGAAGCAGCAGGGAGAACCTCAGCTTGCCCTGCAAGTGTGCCAACGTTTTGGCCGAGCCAAAGAGGAGTTCCAGCATTTTCTTCTCCGTCATAGCACCTTTCTGCCTGGCCTCACACCTGCCTCAGAGAACTGGTGACTCTAAGCATCTGCTCCATGCCTGGCCGCATGCCAACTCTCTTCTACTTGAGGTCATAGCAAACTATGACCTTACAATGCTCCTTTGAGACTGATATTACCATTTTATAGATGAAGAAACTGAGGCCTGGAGAGATGTAGATATTTGTTGTTCGCTAACATTCCTCTTAGAGCACTGTGCAGCTTGAGGAAGCATAGCCAGGACTGGCTACGTGATTGATGGGGCCCCGTGCCAAGAAAACGAGGAGCCCCTTATTCAGAAGTTATTAAGAATTTCCGGACACTGACAGCAGAGCATTAAGCCAAGTGCAGGGCTCTTCAATGCAAAGTGTCCTGAGCAACTCCACGGCCCTGAGTGTAGTCCTTGGACGAGTAGCTGTGGTGAGCGGGTGAGGCCCCAAGGGCAGGCACAGACGCCAGCAGATGCCTCCCGCGTTGCTATGCATGCCACCTGGAGATGGAGCAGCTTTGCTCCTGACGCAGAGGAAGAAGGAAGGCATCTGGAAGGCTGAGGAAGGCATGTGCTGCACTATGTGACCACACTCTTGTCTGCAGTGGAATCTATTAAAACTCTCAACAACTGGTAGAAGTGGTGACAGACAGAGGCAGCCCTGAGGGGCATTAAGAATGTGAGCCCCAGGGATTCACAGAGGCCTCAGGGGAAGACTTAGGGCTTTCGAAGGGATTGGGTAGCTGAGCCAAGTTTGCTGAGCTCTCTGCCTGGTGGGTGAGGTTCTGGGGCTCAGGGCAGGTGTCTGCAGGGCAGGGCCCACTGGGGGGTGCCTGGGTTCCTCTGCTCCTGCTTTAACACAATAGCCCAGCAGCTATCTGCCTGATATGGGGGATCCACTTGGAATCCACTGGCTACAGGATTACACAGCTTGGGCTCCCCGATGCACCTGTCAGTGGTGGGCAGGTGTGGGTGGAGGCCTGTCCCCTGAGCCCCTCCCACAGGGTGGAGCAGTTCCCCTAGTGAGCCAGTCTGCAGTGTCGCTGGCTCTGGACCAAATAAAGCCGGCATCTGCATCATCTTGGGCTAATAGAGAAGCAGCCTCCCGTTGCAGGTCTTGCTTCCTTTTGTTTCTGTGAGTCCAGCGGTGTCATTGGAGAAATCCAACGGCAGATAATGTAAATGTGTTCCCCAGCCTCTCTGCGGAGTCGTGTGGATGATAACTATGAAGGTCTCCAAAGTTCACGAACATCAGAAATTTCTCTATGCAGCTCTTGTTCACATACGGAAACTGTCTCAAAGGCTTTGGGTCAGATCCAGCTCATAACTGGTAGGTTATTTGACCTGCACAGCATTCGAAAAGTATTTAGACACAATATTTAAAAATCAGAAATTTCATGTAAGTTTTTGGATGTTTGGCTTTTTCTAGAAAAAAGTGCCAGCTTTTGGCAGCCCCCAGCCAGGTTCTCCATGTGGCTAAACCTACTTGCAGGGGCACAGCAGGTGCCTCCTTCCGCTGGCACGTTCTCCATTCACCTCCCCCCGACCAGCCCGTATCATTCACTTTATCGTGGACTTTGGGGAGTTTTTACCTGGACGTTGTGAGCATCTACACTTGCATTGTGACGTTCGTGGTAATGCCATAAACACACCTGGCATCCCCAAACACCTCCCGTGGAGTCATTGGACCTCAAATGCCATTTAGCACACACCTCAGCTCTGAGCATGGGTCTCTGGCCAACTATTTAGAACTGAGTTTGCTTAATTTTAGAGCCAAATATTTCACCTCTTTCTGGCTGGATGAGATTTTTGTGACATGAATGGGTGCCGTGAGTGCAGGTATTTAAGTCTGGATTTGGAAACCGACTTGCTCCTTGCAGACTTGATGCCGGGTCGAGGGGACTTACGTTTTCCAGCAACCCCGTGGAGGGCTACCTGAGAAGGGCTGTCTTTGGGCCCCGTTCTCTCTCTCAGGTCCTGTCTCTCTCTCTCTTTTCAGAATGAATCCAGCGAAGACCTGTGTGGCGGATTATCTCATTAGCCGAGCCCTCGAAGGAGAAGCACTGCTGGATGCTAAGCGTGTCGATAATTATGTCCTTGGTTCGCGGCCAGAACCCCCTCCCCCTGGCCCGCCGCTTGCCAGAGACCACAGGCCTCTGCAGCCCCACACGGGGAGAACTCGGAGCCCCGGCCTCCCACTCGGGAGAAGCGAGCTATTTCTGTGTGTGTATGTGGGAAGGGTGGGAAGACGGAAAGAAAAGTGAGAAAATGTATGTAAGCAAATATTTCAAAGAAAAGAGGGGGAAGCTCATCTTTAAACAGCATTATAAAATAATCAATGCGATCCTGCCAGACCCCCAAATGAACAACAGGCCCCATGTCCCTTTGTAGCCGGGGAGACACTAATTATTGCCAGTTTCAGCCTCGGCACAGCCTGGACATCCTTAGGAAAATGAAGCCAGTTTCAGTCCCCTGCTCACCTGCCTGGAAATGCTCAGCGGGGCCCTGAGGCTGCAGTCAGCCCGAGCTGAAGAGGAGGACGGTGCTCTATGCCACCGCAGTCCTCTAGGATGATGCCTGGAATTGAACGTGTTTAGGGCAATGGCAAAATGTACTTCAGCATGAATTACTTACAGGAACAAAGGATGGTGAGAAGAGAGGCAGGAAGGGAAGTTATAGAACTAAGGAATTAATTTCATTTTTTGATATGAGGAAAAACAACCAGGCAAGTTTGCAGCTAAACAAGAGTCATTCCTTCTCAACAGCTCTCTTCCTGTCTACATACTCCACCAATTCCAGAACAAGCCGCTCCCCTCCCTTCCTCCTTCACTTTTAAGGGGCAAATTGAAAAGGTAAATGATGAGATTTTGAGTGAATACTGAATGACTAGAACAGTGATGAGAACATGGTGACAGAACTGAGTCAGCTGCTTATCGGGGACAAATGTCTACAAGTGACTCAAACCAAATGAAACTGTACCCAAAAAAAATTACTTTCGGTTTTGAGAGTATTTTGACATTCAGGCTTTTCTTTGTTTTAGTAGTTTCAGCAAGCACATAAATTTGCTTCTCATTTAGGCTTTTGACTCACATTCCAGTTAAAAGACTATGGATTTTGTTCCATTGGAGTTTTTTTCCCCTGGGTTTGGTTCTCAATTGGGTTGAGATGCAGGCACATAAACACTAGCTCAGAAACACAACGTTTCAACATGGCAAAGCTTGCTGGAGCCAAATAGTCGAGCTACTGATTAAAATAATTAAAATATGAGAATCTAATGAATGGGAACTATCTAGAGGAGCTTATATTTACTTGCAGGAAACTAAGATTAGGCGGTTAAGGAACCCATCTTTCATGACAAGCTGGGATTCAGTGGTGTTAAAGAATCACCCAAAACATCTCACTTCACAGTGGTTTTAGGCGTGTTTGCTGGTGTGAGCTATGACATGGTTGAAGACAGTCTAAAGTCTGGTGTATCCTTCCATAGTGTACGCTGTCGGTAACCCACTCAGATCCCTCTACAGCGAAAATGCACTGGGCCTCCCGCTGACATGAGCATCGGCTGCTGAGGGTTCATGGCTGCTTTTCCCCAGCCTCAGCCTGAGGAACAGAAACCTTCCCCTCCAGTTTACACGTCACCCTAACCCCCACAGACCTGACCAATGACTGCATAGGATTAGGTCCTTTGCCTCAAGGTGGGACAGCTCTGGTGCTGGACGGTGGATCCAGGCTTGGAGCTCCCCTGGGGACAGCTGGACTAGTCAGGCTGAGACCACACCCTTGCTTAACCCCCTCCTCTCCCCCTCCGCACTGCCCTGAGACACTCCCAGACGAGAATCCCTGTCATCACAGGCTCTTTCTCCCAAGTCCTTTTGAAGTGAATATCAACCGTCTTCTGAAAGAAGTCACATCCGGTTAGGATGTCCTCTGCCAAACTCCTGTCCAATATCCTAAAATTATGTTCCAGTGACCTGAGCAGTGTTTTTGACTAGGCAAATTGACCCTGTTCTTTGCGATTGGTGTTTGTGAACCCGAGATAGGCAGATCTTCCCTATCAAGCAGTCTCCAGGTGAGTAGAGGTCTCCAGTTCCTAAGGAGAACAATACAAAGTCAAAGCCACACTGCATCTCTAAGCGAAAAAGAATTCCTTTTCAAGGAACAATTCCGACCTCCCTCTCTTGTATCCTAAAATGCAAAAGAAAAACAAAACAATAGAAAATGCCTCAACCCAGCAATTCTATTATCAGCTCTTAGACAGCTCTTCCCACCCCACCCCCCAAATTGCTCTTTCTCTTCCTCTTACATATCTTCCACACAGCTGGAAAGATCATTGATTCTAGGAGGCAGATCAGCAAAACTACACAGTTTTGTTGTAACAGAATGGCACTTCCTGCCTGGACATCCATGTTTAAGCTCCTTTGCAATTTGTATGCTGGTGCTTGGGGGTGTGCTTCTCCACTGGGCGCGCCATTGTGCGACTCGATGTGCACTCTAACCACGTCATGGGCAGTGTACAGAACTTCAGATAGCAAGTAAATAACTGTTGACCATCTGCAATGAAAGCAAATCGTCTGGGTTGGAATGGGCTTGGGAAAATCTTTTCACTCTAAAGTTCAATATTGCTGATGGCCCAGTCTTCTGTACGTTATATTTGTAGCAGATGCTGCTGATGCCCCAATGCCCTAGCTTCTCCCACGCCAGCTCCTGCTCAGCGGCAACCAGGAGAAACCTGGAAGTGCAGGAGACCAGGGCAGTTACACCAAGCAGTGGGGGATGGGAAGAGGTGCATACATGTCCCAGCTACTCATTCTGTTGTGAGGCCCCTCCTCGGGGAGTCCTCAGTGCGATCGAGCCCCTAGTCTCTCCCCAAGGCAACCCATTCATTTATGCACCCTTTATTGGCTTTTCTTCCTTCCCTCTTTTACCTCCCCTGTTTATTTCTGCTTCCTGAGATCACCTCCTAGAAAAACTACCTGCCCTAGTCCTTACATAGGGTCTGCTTTTGGGTCAACCATCCATCCATGCCTCCGTCTTACAGTGACCTCCTAGTAGGTCCCCGTTACCGTACTGGGCATGGGGAGGAAAGGGAGAAATCAAGAGAGCACAAAGCTGAGTGAGCTATTCTTTCTCTCCCACGGGTCTCTGAGTCTACATGAAACAGATAATTACCGTATGACAAGGCAGTGCTAGGACAGCTAGAGACACAGGCGGGAACAATTAACTCAGGCTGGGTTGTACAGGGAGGCTAGAGGGGAGGCAACGTGTCTGCTGGTCTTGAGGGATATGTGGGACAGGGAATGGCGCCTCACTGGAAAAGGGAAGGCCCAAAGTTGGCGTAAAAGGTAAAAATTTACCTACTGTGCAAAGTACACTTTTGATACTTGAATCCCAGCTTAGCCTCGAGGCAGTGTCTAAAACTTTCTTTTTCTCTCTCGTTTAGCAAGACAATTTTTGTCATTTAAATTCTTTCATGTTATGAGTTCACTGATGTCTACCAAACAAACAAACAAAGTGAGGGTGAGGGTTTCCAGGTGGAGGGAGAAGGCTGGGGACATGGAGGCACAGACGTGTGTGGCGGTTGGTTAGGGTTCTGGGGCATAGGTGAGTGGAGCTGAGTGGGCAGGTGGAGGCCAGAGCATGAGACCCACTAAATGTCACGCTGGGGAGCTTGCGCCTCACCCTGTGGGCTGATGGTTGTTGAGCATAGGAGTGAAGGCTCTGGAGTGATCTTTCAAAACATCTCTAGTGGATTTCTTGTAGATTTCTTGCAACATATAGTTGCATCTTGTTTTTTATCCACTCTGTCTTTTGTTACATTTATATCTCATATTTAAAGAGATTATTGACATAGCCAGACTAATAATTATTGTATTTGCAACTATTTCTATTTGTTGTTCTTGTTCTTTGATGCTTTAAAAAAAATCTTCCCTTCTTTTTCTGCCTTCTCTGATGTTAATTGAGCATTTTATGGGATTCCATTTTATCTGTTGTCTTGGAATATCAATTATACTTATTTTTTAAAAGGTTTTAGTCTTTGCTCCAGAGTTTATGCATTTACAACTAATCCAAGTCCACTTTCAAATAACACTATCCTGCTTCACAGATAGAGCAGGTATCTTACAACAAAGTATTCTCAAGTCCTCACTCCTATTCCTTGTCACACGGCTGCCATTCATTTTACTTAGAGTGAGCTTTCATAACATAAATCTGAAGCAAAGTGGACGAACTGGAATGAAACAAAAATAATCTTGGAGGCAAGAGCTGGTATGTGGTAGATTATTTGCAAAGACAGCTAAAAATAATTCTACCCATCTCTCTGTACCGTGCCCCTTTGTAATGTGACTTTGCCACTTCTCATTAAGAAAGAGACGGTGTTTTATTCTCCACCCCTGGTATATGGGCTCAGCCACACTATGCTTCGACTAATGGGACATTAGCGAACGTACCATAAGCAGGGGCTTGAAAAGTGCTTATGTGTTGGGTCTTGGCCTCCTGTTACTGCTACATAAAATCTGAATGTCATCGCCGAGCTTAGTTCTGCTACAAAGAAACCTTTACTTCTGCATGTTCTGCATGTGATCTGGGAAGCTCATACCTGTTGCTCTTGCAGGAAAGTCCCCTCTTCCGGCCACTGGCCCCTCTGGGACTGCAATTTGGCTGCCAGGGAGTCAGTCCCCATCCATCACTGGCTCATTATCGACTGTGTCCGTTTTCTGGACACTGCCAGCAGACAGCCTTCTGTTCACTGGCCTTTTAATAGCATTAGGAAAACCCTGGCTCCAGTCTCCTCTGGTCCCTCATATTCACAAACCCTCACCAACCTACCCATTTTATTAAGAAACAGCAAAGATGCAGTCTCCTTTCCACCCTCCCTCTGCTACACACTCTTTAAATAGAAAGTGGGCAGGAGCCAGAAGATTGATGGCTGATGATTTGGGATGCAGGAGAGAGCCCAGAGGAGCACGGAGGCGTCCTTGGAGTTCAGACCAGCGGAAGTTGGTCCTGGCCTGGTGCGAGGCTGCTCAGCAGGTACAGCCTCCATCACTCACGCTCAGCCGGATGCGCCGCCCTCTGCCCCCAGCTCTGTCTCTCTGCTCCTTCCCGTAAGCCGCTGGCAGCAGCAGCACTTAATCACCACATTGCCGTGTATAAAAATTTAAGGAGTCTGCTGCCTCGAAGAAATGAATCCCAGACCATTTTAAAGTACAACCTCCCCTACTTTTGTTCTTTCTTTCTTCTGTCTCACCAACCCTTATTTGACCAAGGGAGTGGGGGGCTATTTGGGGGAACGTGCTCTGAATTAAGCTTTAGCAGGGCATGGGTATGGCTCCGTGTGCTCCAGAGAGGGGGCAGTTGTAACTGCCCTGTCATGAAAGCCCACCTCGCCCGTTTGAGGAGCACGTGCAGCTGCCTACTTGAAGGGTCTCGGGCCCCGCAAAGGCCCTCTGCAATCCCGGACCGGCCTGCCGGTGGTTTTGCCCAGTGTGCTTGGGGAGTGGCAAGCAGGCTTCCTTGGAAGGGCAGAGGGTGAAAGGAGCCTGGTTCCTGTCTCGCCCACTCAGCCAGGCCTGCCCCGCCTCAGAGCCTCTACATTCCCAGGGACGAAGGGCCTTGTCCAGTTTAGCCTGCGCAGCTCAGTCTCACGGCAGGCGAGACTGGTCTGACCCCTCCCTCAGAGTAGCTAATGTGGCAGGGAGCTGGCGAGGGGATAGGCAGGGAGCCAGGTAACCAGGTCTTCATTGGTGAGAATCAAGACCAAGATTCTGCTGGGGCCCCAGCCCTGCAATAGCCGATGGCCACATGAAGCCAACCAGGAGGCCGTGTGGCATGGCCTTGGTGCACGAGGCTGGGACTGTCAGCAAGTTACGTGACCTTGCTGAGGCTCAGCTTGCTTATCTGTAAAATGAAGATTGTTATCAGGCTTAAAGGGAATATTAAAAGAAAGTGGCTGTCATACAAACAGCCAAAGAAAGCAGAAAGAGTTGATTCTGTTGTTATTATGCTTATAATAAAATTATTACTATTGTTATTAATGCTGGAAACACCAAATCGGAATGGGGCAAGGGTGTAAGCCTGACCTCACAAGCAACAGTCCAGAGCCAGGGACACAGGGGCCGGGGGGGCCAGCTGGGGACAGGGCCCTTTCCCATGTAGGAATCCCATCCCCAGACTCCTGGCAAGTGCGTGGTCATCTGCCTCAGTTACTTGCACACGTATTTGGCTGTGGGCGGCTGGCCGTGTCCACCTCCTGGGCACAGAGTCAATACATGACCTTGAGGTCATAGATGACCTTGGCAGTTCCCCAGAAGGTCTCTCTCCACCCTGGTCTATCGTCAGAGTGTACAGTCTCTTGTGTTTACAGGGCGGAGCTTTTGCCCTCTGAGCACAACTACGCACAGCACCATAATCAAGAAAAACCAATAAGCCGAATCAAACAGCCATTCCCAGAACTGCTGGGGCAGAAGGAGGCACAGGCTCCATTCATTAACAAAACCAGTCCTGGTTATTATCTTTAATACATGGACTGAATCTTTATTGTATTTTAATCGACTCCACTCACTTTTAGTGGGCCTAGGATTTGATTCAGAAACCAGGTCAACTTCAGGATTGCAATTTGTTGACAAGGTATTGATTTTTTTTAAATGCTCCTATATTCTTGTTGCGGTACTGTGGAAAGAATGTTGGGTCTAAAAGCCTAGGGACCCACGTTCAAATTCTAGTTTTGCCACTATCTGGGTGCCCATAGGGAAGCCACCCAAGGTATCTTAGTTTGGATTCCCTCAAAAGCAGACCCTGAAACAGGGCCCTGGTGCAGAGAGTTTATCTGGGTAAGGGAGTGGGAGAGGGAGACAGGGATGGAGAAAATACCAGAATACGTGTGGTAACTACGGGAAACTGGGCTCAGTTCTTCCGGGTCCTGTCTGAGAAGCCACACTGAACACACTCAGGACCGTCCCGCCGCAGGCTAGGGAGGGGGAGCACACATCCACTGGCTCTCGGCCCCCTCTTTTGCGGGCTGCTCTAGGTACATTAACGCCTCCAGACTTCAGTTGTGCCTGCTTGTGGCAGAGCAAACTCTCAAGGTGCAGGAGGAAGTTCCAGGTAGAGCAGGAGGCACGTGGGCAGTGCAGGTGGCAGCTGTCATGCAGTAACTGTCCTCTGCAGCTGCAGGTGAGCTCAGGTGGGCTGAGGGGATGTGGGGTAGGTGCCATCCATTGCCAGGGTGAGCCCCTGTATGGGGTTGGGACATGGGACTGGGTGGAATACTATGTTATTGCTTAAAACATATAGCATATGGGATAAAACCCATCTCTTCCACGTAAACTTAGCCACCTGTGGCTCCACATCCTCACCTGTGACTCCACATCCTCACCTGTGAGGTGACTGGCAAGGTTGCTGCAGAGGCAGCTGGTTGGACCTAACATCACTTTCCCCTTGGTCCTCAGGAAAAGGATGTCCAACTGGGCACATGGTCACACAGGAAACAGAAAACAGAGGCTAGGAACAGCCTCTCCTGAAGATGGGCGTGGCCATGGCTTTCAGAGCAGGCCAGTGGCCTGTAACTGGAATAGTGGCCTGGCGATTTCGAGGAATCTTCCTTTAAAAGAGCTGGTGCTGCCCTTTGCCCCCTCCTCCCTTTCTCTTGGTCCCTTCTTCCATCTTACAGCTGGGATAGGGTGTGAGAGTGACCAGCTTGGACCAGGAGGGGAGGACCCCACATGGCAGAGAGCTGGAAGGAGCCTGGGCCTGCAGACTCTGTGGAGACACTTGTCCCCTTAGCCCCCAGCTGGAAGCTCCAGCCTTTACCTTTCATCTCGTCTAAGCCACAATGATTTGAGTCTCTTCTTACTAACAGACTAACTTAATCTTAATGGATATAATCCCTCACAGTTCTAATTTTTTCCCCTGAATTCAGTGTTTATTTTCTTTAAAAATGACTGGGGAGGCGGGGTGTGGTGGCTCACACCTGTAGTCCTGGCGCTTTGGAAGGCAGAGGTGGGAGGATTGCTTAAGGCCAGGAGTTCAAGACCTGTCTCTATAAAAAATTTTAAAAATTTAGCTGGGCATGGTGGTGCACATGCCTATAGTCCCAGCTACTGGGGAGACTGAGGCGGGAGAATTGCTTGAGCCCAGGAGTTTGAGGTTGCAGTAAGCTACGATCACACTACTGCATTCCAGTCTGGGCAACAGAGTGTCTCTTAATAAATGAACAAACAAATAAATAAAAATAACTGGAGAACAATACCAGGGATCCTTGCTAGTCTCCCCTGCCCCTGTTTAGAGGGCTGCGGCTGCTTCCCAGGCATGGCCAGGTTTCCCGCGGTCCCCACCTGCCTTCTCCAACACCTGAACTCCAGTGGCTGCAGCTCCATTGTCACTGTAGCTACCAACCTCCACACACCACTGCTGTTTGGAGGGATCATTATCTCTGTGCCCCACATGCTACTGAGACCACCTTGTCCTCTGAGCTCTAGGTAGGTGCCGTATGTTCCCCTAGGCCACCTCAGTGTCCACGTGCTGCCCAGAGACAGTCCCCTCATGCGACAGCTGCTCCCTCCAGTGCCTGCATTCTCCTCCTCCTCTCCGGAGGCTTTCTTTTTCTTTTTCTTTTTTTTTTTTCCGAGACAGAGTCTCGCTCTGTTGCCAGGGCTAGAGTGCCGTGGCGTCAGCCTAGCTCACAGCAACCTCAAACTCCTGGGCTCAAGTGATCCTCCTGCCCCAGCCTCCCTCAGCCTCCCGAGTAGCTGGGACTACAGACATGTGCTGCCATGCCTGGCTAATTTTTTCTATATATATTTTTAGTTGTCCATCTAATTTCTTTCTATTTTTTTAGTAGAGACGGGGTCTCGCTCTTACTCAGGCTGGTCTCGAACTCCTGAGCTCAAACAATCCACCCGCCTCGGCCTCCCACAGTGCTAGGATTACAGGCGTGAGCCACCGCGCCTGGCCTCTCCGGGGCTTTCTCTGGCACCACAGGAGCTTGTTCCTCCTGGGCTCCTGCATCCACAGGAACAGCTCTCATGTGAACAGGGAGGTCTGCAGAGAAACATTCAGCTTTCTATCCCCTGCAGGACAGTTCTGAGGTGCGTTCTGCACCATTCCTCAGAGGGTATCTTGCAGGGTGGAGCCCTAGTTGCCCACAGTGGAGCCCCACTCACTAACACACACCAATCACCTCCCCAAATAACACACATGCACCCAAGGCCTCATCTCAGAGGCTGCTTTTGGGTGGACTGGATTCGCACCCACTCTACACCCTAGAGAGGTCCTAAGTCCTCTTCAGAATCACCCCTGGGCCCTCAGCTCTCTGTTCTTGGCTCATCTATCTGGACTCAGTGTGCTTATTTGTCCTCATGTCAGCCTGGTTACAGGACACACCCCTTCATGGGTTTCCAAAGAGATATTCTCCCACCAACCTCTTCTTGAGTTCTGTGGATTTCACCAAAGATTTCTGGGTGATAGGATCTCACACCCTTGCCATCTCTCTGGCTTCCTGGCTTCCTGTCATCTCTGCACCTACAGCCCATGCCCCCGGAGTGCCTAGGAGCCCTTCCTTCTCCTGCTCCGCCCTGCAGGGCAGCCTAGCCTGGACCGCGCTGCCTCCAGACCTGAGGAGCCAAACCAAGCTGTAAGGTCGCTGGCAGCACAAGGGACCCTCCATCAAACAGCCCCACTGTCCTCAGAAGAAGGTGGGTTTCTCCCTGTCCTTTGTGTTGCCCCAGGCCCTGGGGCTGGTGAGTGGGTGGGATGCTATCAGGGCCACCACATCCCCTCAACATTCACCTTTCCACACTGAAAAATGTGAACTTTCAGTCTAAGGGCTCCCCCACCCCTCCAAAGACACAGGGCAAGCTGAAGTGCTCAGCTAATGATGGAAGGGTGTTGGTGGATAGATCCCACTCCGGGGCCTCAGGCTGGGAGTGGGAGTGACTCTGCGCCTTGTTTCCCACAGTGGCAGCTGCTTTGGGATTCACCCTGTACCTCCTGCCTCCCCTACTTCCCCAGCCCCAACTGATGCTTCTTGGGGTCATCTCCTAACTCAACCACCTATATCCAACTCCTTGTCCTGTGGTCTGTGTCTGGGACCTCAAACAAGAGAGAGGCAGAGCTGGAATCTGAACCTGTGGCTGGCTGGCCCCCAAATCATGCTCTTTCCAACACACCATGCATGGCCCTGACCAGGTCTTGCAGGCATTTCCACCTGTCACCTGGTCCCCAGTGTGTCCTGACACTCATGAAGCTGTCCTGTCCTCAACTAGGCTATGCCCCTTTTCCCAGGGCTCTATCTAGTTTCCAGTAGCCCCCTCCCCCCGCAACTTTGTGGCCTTGCTTGGAGACCACACGCTGAGCTGGGAGCCCAGTCCCTGAGACCGTGGGAAACCCTCCCCATTCTGAGACTGAGGGGATGTAATTATCCATGGCTGTGGTTTGCCTGTGGCCTGGAGTTTTCTAAGCTCTTTGTGACTGTTTAGATGTAACCTGACCAACATTTCTGTGATGTGGGTGTAGGAAATCGCCTCTTTGTTTTCTCAGCCCCCTCCTCAATGCCTGTGAAATGGGCCACCCTGGCCCAGTTTATAATCTGGAAGGCTCATCTGTCTGCGGTTATGCAACCTGCCCTCCCCACCACCTCCCCCACAAGAAAAAGGAATCAAAATTAGAACTCAATGTTTCTGAGAAGAGGAGTTGATCATATTTTTGGTGGGCCCTGTGAGGGTCACCGGCATAGCCAAGGGTACATAAATCAGGGACACCCTGACACCATGCGTTTGGCTGTGTACAGCCCCTCCTGGAGCTGTCTCTGCCATGAAACACTTCTATACCTTCTCTGTCCCTCATAGAACAGGATTCTGTTCCTGGGGTCTGTGTCTGGGGGATCCAGAGGAGCTGGGGAAGGTGAAGGTGTGTGGAGGTATCAGTGGTGATGAGGGAGAAACAAAGGGCTGGACTCAAAGGTGACCTCCTGCAGCACAGCCTTCCTGTGGGCTTTGCCCGGCAAATCCAGCCAAAGCTTTACCATGGTTCGTTAAGCTCCTCCCACTTGTCAGCTGGTCCCAGGGAAGAGGGCGCCAGTCACCTGGGGCTCCTGGAGGACAGAGTCTTAGTACTGCCCCCTCCACAAGTGAGGAACGTGGGGAACTTAGAGGTGGGACTCGGTGGGAGGCCAAGGGCTACTCGCTATTTGAGGAATGAGATGCTGCTTCCTAACTGGATACGAGAAAACACCAGGCTGCTTAGCTGGCAGGGAGCAGAGTGCACCAGCAGGGCACTTTAGGTGGGATATGACTACTGGATATACAAATATAATAAAAATACAGTACAGTCTAGTTAGAATGCCTCATGTTTGGCCACGACTGTCTGACAAGAGATTACATTAGAAAGAGGATTCTGGGTGCCTGTAAATTCATACTTGCTGGGAATTTAATGGGTTTTTCTAAGGCTTTCTGAAACATCACATCCTATATTCACTTACAGGGCTGTCTCTTTAGTGGTAGATGTTCCGCACATAAGGGAGATGAAGAAGCTACCTTGGCCCCTGTCTCTTCTCCTGCCCAAATAGATTGTCCTCTTACATTGTTGTTGGGTACGTTACATTGGTGTTAATAATCTAGGCAGTTAAAAAAAAATAAGTCTTTTGCTGGTGGGAATGTAAAATGGCATCACTGCTGTGGAAAACAGCTTGGCGGCTCCTCAAAAAGTTAAACATAGAATTACCAGGTAACCCAGCAACTCCACTCCTGGGTATATAACCAAAAGAATTGAAAGCAGGGACCTTAACAGATATTTGTACACCAATGTTCATAGCAGCGTTATTCACAAAAGTCAAAAGGTAGAAACAAAGCAAATGTTCACAGATGAAATGGATAAACGAAGTGTGGTATATTGTACATACAATGGAATATTATTCAGACTTAAAAAGGAATAAAGTTCTAATCCAAAAC
>CM052436.1:127937549-128053296 GCA_028533085.1 Varecia variegata
CCCCCATCTCTACTAAAAAATAGAAAGAAATTATCTGGCCAACTAAAAAAATATATATAGAAAAAATTAGCCGGGCATGGTGGCACATGCCTGTAGTCCCAGCTACTCGGGAGGCTGAGGCAGGAGGATCGCTTAAGCCCAGGAGTTTAAGGTTGCTGTGAGCTAGGCTGATGCCACAGCACTCATTCTAGCCCGGGCAACAGAATGAGACTCTGTCTCAAAAAAAAATAAATAAATAAAACGCAGCTAAGCCTCGAAAGTATTATGCTAAGTGAAATAAGCCAGACCCAAACAGGCAAATACTGTATAATTTCACTTACTTGAAATACCTAAATAGTCAAATTCGTAGAGAGGGAAAGAAGAGCAGTGACTACAAGGGGTTGGCAGGAGGAGGTAACGGGATGTTATCGTTTGGGATGATGAAAGGTTCTGGAGATGGTGGTGGTGATGGTTGCACAGCAATGTGAATGCCACTTGAAAATGGTTAACATGGCAAGTTTTATGTTATGCATATTTACCACAACAAAAAGGAAAAAAAAAGTCATTCAGTGAGAGTGTGTTGCCTACTTTCATTTTGTGTATAAAAATCCTTTTCTTTACTCACTTTAGTTTCTTCAGAGGCATTGCTACAAAACATTAATAATCCTCTGTTTTGCATCCAGGAGGGCCACTTTGCCAAGTAGGAATGTTCACTCACCATGTGGTTTCAGTATTTTGAACTGATAATGAGCTTTTCCTGGGTGATGTTACGTGTGTGTGTGTGTGTGTGCACGCATATGTAGGTACTTCGGGTTCCTGATGACTAGTCCTTTATTCTGTCAATGATCTGCCTTCCTGGAAAAAAAAAAAGATTGGAAGATGCTGACAATGACTGCAAAGATTGCCTAGGCATTTCGGGTAGCAAATGGCTCATTAAAAAACTGAAAAAAGCAGAAAAGGCACTTCGATGAGTAAGGTATACATGAGTCAGAAGCATGAGAAACAAATGCATCTGAAATCTAGGTAGGTTTAAAAATTAAGGGGAAATGGTACTTAGTAAAGTTATTTGTGGTTTTGCAAAAACTCAGATCAAGAACAATAGAAAAATTGTTCCAGATGTTCAGTGAAACTTGGGACAGAGCCAGATCCACCCAACCCAGTGCAGTCTGTGAAAGGGAGAGGGAAAGGGAAAGAAAGGAGGGAGAAAAGGAAGTACAAGAGGGTGGTGGTGGAGCTTCTGCTGTGTATATATTTAACTGCAAAACTAAGTACACATGTTGGAAGATGCCAAGTTCACTGAGCCTGGTAAATGAGGAACGCCAGGGCAACCTGAGGATCTGAATTTAAAATTACAGGATAGAGGTTTAAATTAGCTCTAGTGTTGAACACTCGAGGATCTTTCCTGCCATGGGAATTCAGGGTTTAGAAAGATTCCTGTAGGGTATATTGGATTCTTCCTCTTTAATTGCACTTGGGTTTCTTTATGCTGTTCTTTATATTTTGGCATTGTTTTGCGAATTGAAAATCTTGTCATGTTAATTTATTTATAAGGTAACAGAGGCCGAAAACGCACAGATTTTTTTTATTACTGATGAGCCACAGTGATTAATTTGCTGTCGAGTGCTGGAGTTCACATGAGAATGCTGTGGGTGAGCTTCTGGTGGTTATTAGTAGTCTCCATGAGATTGGGTTAAATCAGCTCCTCACTGTCCTGTAAAACAGTGGTCCCCAACCTTTTCGGCACCAGGGACTGGTTTCACGGAAGACAATTTTTTCAGGGACTGGGGGGCGAGGGGTGTTTCGGGATGATTCAAGCACATTACATTTATTGTGTAGTAAAAACCTCTCTGTTAAGGATAATCTGTATTTGCAGCTGCTCCCCAGCGCCAGTATCACCCCCTCAGCTCCACATCAGATCATGAGGCATTAGATTCTCATAAGGAGTGTGCAACCTAGATCCCTCACATGTGTGGTTTACAGTGGGATTCATGCTCCTATGAGAATCTAATGTCGCTGCTCATCTGACAGGAGGCGGAGCTTATGCAGTGATGTGGATGACGGGGAGCAGCTGTAAATACAGATGAAGATTCACTTACTCAGTCCTCACCTCCTGCTGTGTGGCCTGGCTCCTAACAGGCCACAGACCGGTACCAGTCCACAGCCCAGGGGTAGGGGACCAGAGCTGTACAACATGTCCAGAAATAACATGGCTGTTACCTGTAAGCCACCCAGATAAATTTAAATTAAAACAACAAAAAACTACTCCCAAGGAGTACAAAAACCAGCATCATCTCTCCGATGCTAAGATTGCTCACAAATGCCAGATCAACCGCATAGTTCATTCTGAACACATTTATTGAGCACTCACTGTGTGCTATCTTTGTGCTGAGTGCTAGCAAGGAAAGACTCCAGCCTTTAACAAACTCACAGTCCAGTGGGGACCAACAGGCTATAAACAATCAATTGTGATATGATGTCTGAAGTGTTATAACAGAAGCTTGTCACAGTGCTGAAGGAACCCAGGAGAACTGATGAATGGTTTTCTGTTTGGGTGCCTTTGTATGTGGGTACATGTGTGAGTGTGTGTGTGTGTGTGTGTGTGTGTACAGAGAATGCTCCACAGAGAGACATGTGTCCTCTGTGTTGAAAAATGAGTAGAATTTCAAAAGGCAAAGGCAGGGGCAATTCCAGATAGAGGGTATGCATGAACAAAATACATTGTGATCAAGGCAAAAAGTAGTTTTTGTGAAAGAAACAAGGTTGATTAGGGGGGAAAAAAGCAGCTTATCTTCTTCTTTCACTTCCCCTGTTTCTTCCCTTCTTTTACTATTTTTTCCTTCTTCCTGAACAATTCCGTCCTAACCATCACCTGGGGCGAAGAGAGGTAGACCTCCATTCCAGGGGGGGCTGGGACAGCACAGAGGAGTGCCAAGGCTCAGGCCGGTGGGGAGGGCACCCGTGTGAGGGAGAGGTCAGGGACCTGGCATGGGGTGACAGCATCCACAGGGGACAGCCAGAATGAGAAAGACATCGCCCAGGAGGGCACCCTGTGTGGGGTGTCAGAGCCCAAGGAAGCTGAGGAGGGTGTCCATTCAATGGCAGAACAAGTACCGTGAAGGAGACAACACTTGATGTAAAAATCAAACAAATAAACACAGGGTTATATGTATTGGCCAAGTTCATTTATTTATGCCACAAAAATGCATAGAGCACATACCGAGTTCCAGATCCTGGGATGGGGTGCAGAGGTGAGTGAGGTGGGCACAGTGTTCATCCTCATGGGGCTTAGGGTCTGCTGAGTGGACACACTGGTCAAGACTGAGAAAGAAGGAAACTAATGTGCTTTGCAAAAATTTGGGTCTCATGACATATATAGGCCACAAATAAAACCAATGAAAATGACACCTGGATTCTTACTGCAAGTGTGAGCAGAGCAGAGCAGCCCATTTCCACAAAGGGATCGCAGTGGGTCAAGGTTAGAAACGCTTGTCTAGATTTACCAACATTTAAGCAATCTCTTTGCTCCTCAATGGTTCCTCCATCCCGCCATTTCAGATTCACTCTTTCTTCTGCTGAAAGAACATGCCTTTGTTGTTCTGTCAGCACATATCTCTGATTTTGCTGGCACTCGATGTAATAGTTTAGCGGGGATAGAATTGTGGCTGGCGAGTTGTTTTCCATCAGCATTTTTAAGGTATTTGTTTGTCTTTGGGAGTCTATAATTGTTCTTAGGAAGCCTGCTTCCAAAGGAACAGCCATCACATTGATAGTAATCTTTCTTTTATCTCTAATGGCTTTTAAGATATTCTATTTCTATTTGACGTACTCTGTTTCATCACTTTGTTACAGATGTGAATTTGTTTTTATTTAACCTAGTTAAGATATGGACTTCTCCTTCAATCTAAGAACTCATGGCCTTTTTATTTATTTATTTATTTATTTATTTTAGAGACAGGGTCTCACTCTGTCACCCAGGCTGGGGTGCCATCATCATCATAGCTCACTGCAACCTCAAACTCCTGGGCTCAAGTGACCCTCCTGCCTCAGCCTCCTGAGTAGCTGGGACTACAGATGCGTGCCAACAATGCCAGGATAATTAAAACATTTTTTTTTTTTGTAGAAACAGGGTCTCGCTATGTTGCCCAGGCTAGTCTGGAACACTGACCCTCAAGAGATCCTCCTGCCTCAGCTTCCCAAAGTGTTGGGAATACAGGCTTGAGCCACTGCCCCGGGCCTAATTCTTTATCTCTTTGAATATGATTCTTCCCCAATCTCTCTGTGTTCTTCTTCTGGAAGATATGTTGGTTCTACTCACCCTATTGTTCATATCTCTTAATTTTTCTTTCATATCTTTTTGGGTTTTTTTTTTTTTTTTTTGAGACAGGGTCTCACTCTGTCACTTGTGCTAGAGTATGTTGGCAACACCTAGGTCACTGTAACCTCAAACTCCCGGGCTCAAGTGATCCTCCTGCCTCAGGCTCCCAAGTAGCTGGGACTACAAATGCTTGCTACCACACGCAGCTAATTTTTTCTTTTTTGTAGAGACGGGGGTCTCGCTGTTGCCCAGGCTGGTCTCGAACTGCTAGCCTCAAGCGATCCTCCCGCCTCGGCCTCTCAAAGTGCTAGGATTACAGGCATGAGCCACTGTGCCTGGCTTTCTTTCTTTTTTTAATCTCTTTATCTCTGTGCAATCTCTGGGTAATTACCTCAGCTTTATCTTTCTATTAATTCTTTCTTCCCCTATATCAACTTGTCCATTGAGTTTTTAAAAATATATTTTTATTGAGAGGTAATTTACACATCATAAAATTCACCGTTTTAAAGTACACGATTCAGTGGTTTCCAGTATATTTATAAGGTTGCCCAACCATCACCACTATCTAATTCTAGAACATTGTTATTACCCCCAAAAGAAACCCTGTACCTGTTAGGAGTCACTCTGCCTTTCTCCTCCTCCATCCTCTGGCAAACATTAGTCTACTTTCTGTCCTCTATTTGACATATAATTTGCAAAAGTAGTCTCTCATTCTGAGGTTGTCGTTTCAATTTTTTGATGGTGTTCTTTCAAGAAGAAAATGTTTTAATTTTGAGAAGTCAGATCAATGTGTTTTTCTTTGGTTGCTTGTGCGTGAGGTGTCATAGCCAAGAAGTACTAATAATAGCCTAACCCAAGGACGTGAAGATTTATACCCATGTTTTCTTCTTAGAGTTTATAGTTTTAGCTCTTAGACTTATTTTGGGTTAATTTTTGTATATGATAAGGGTCCAAATTCACGGTTTTGCATGTGGATGTCCAGTTGTCCCAGAACCGTTTGTTGAAAAGACTATTCTTTCCCCCCGTTGAATTGTCTTGGCACCTTTGTGTAAAATCAGTTGACCAAAAATGTAAGGGTTTATTTCTGGACTCTTCTTTCTGTTCCATTGAGCTGTGTCTGTCCTTCTGCCAACGCCAGCCACACTGTCCTGATTACTGTAGCTTTGCAGTAAGTTTTGAAACGAGGAACTAGGAGCGTCCCACCAGCAGCACTGGTGAGATCGTCACTTCTCTCCTGTCTGGTGAAGCCAAGCAAAGGCACAAAGACCCCTCCCGGCAGAGACTCCTACAAAGGCTTCCTTCCTGGCATGTAATGAGAAACAACAGGCATTGAGTTAGGCCAGCGCACTTAACATCATCTCATTTAATCCTGACAACAACCCTATGAGATAGGTATTATTTTTATGATTTCCATTTTACAGATGAAGAAATGGGATATGCCAGATTCGTTCCAATTGCCCCTCCAAACTCACATTGCAGCCTTCGCAGTGCACTCTGCTACAGGGGCTGGCCAGTGTTTTCTCCCCCCACCCCCCACCCCCCAGGCTCTTTGCCCTGTGGTTTCTGGTTGGGTTTGGCAGGGGAGCCCCCGCAGGGGATCAGAGGGTGGGAGGCCAGGCTTTTATTCCTGGCCCTCTCTCAGCGAGGGTGCCTCCAGCTGGCCTTGGCCCTTCCAGAAAGTCATGACTCCTCAGAGCAGCTTGCTCTACCCAACTCACTCTCCTTTTGGGTTCTGGTGACGTCACCTGTCCTGGGCCCTTCCATGGCTCCTGGGTACTGTGGCTTCCCTCAAGTGGGCTGGTGGGTCTTAGAGCTCTAACTAAGCAAACCCCTTCTGAGTGTCATCGGTTCAGCAGGCTCAGGAAGATGCGCTCTTGAGGGAGGCCTCGGGGAAGATCCACCTGAAGTGCCAATTTCTAGAAGCAATTACTCTGAGGTCCTTTGCCAAGCCATTTAATATTAATGGTAGGAGTAGGTAAAGCAACTCCTAGGAATGAAGCTTGGGAGAACATAATGGAACTTTCAGAAGCAAAGTGCAAGTCCGAGGAGCTTTATGTTAGACTCTGCCGTGAAAGGCCGATTGGACTCTGCCAAATTTGGAAAACCATTTAGAGTCTTTCAAAGCCAACTGAGAAAGAGGGAGAGTCATAAGTTAAATGTCAAGAAGCTAGAAATGTAGCTTCTAGCAGATGAGCCCATTAGCAATACTACTGAGACTTGCAGGTTTTGAGAACCTTGCGGGTGATTTTCAAATTATTAATATCTGGGCAGGATCCAAGTATTTGTTTGGAGACATGCTTTGTGGAGATGGGAGGCAACACCGTTGCGGAGCTGGAAAATCATTGCTGCCATTTCGTCCTCTTTCTCCTGAGTGTTTCAGTCTGCCTCCCACATCAACACAGCATGGACACTCCACCTTACAGAGGTTTGAAAATCAACTGTTTTGCTGTATTTAGGAAAAAGGCTCAGACCTGCTGAAAAGTTGCAAGAATGTTTCACTGGACTCCAACATGTGTTTCCCATGGAGTCACCCGTTGTTCACAGTTTGCCATGTGAGGCTTTCTGTCGTTCTCTCTTTCTCTTTCAGTATAGAAGGTTGAGTCATATGAAATATAGGCATTATTATCTTTCACATTTATGTACTTTTTATTTATACATACTTATCATATATTTTAATTTTTAATATTTATCATTATTATTCATCCTTATTTCTATTTTATTTTTGCAGAACATTTTAAAGTAAATTGTAGAAACCCAGACCTTAAGACCCTAAATGCTTTATATGTATCTACTAAGAAAAAGGATATTCTCTTACATAATCACAATTCAAGGATAAAATTTGAGAAATTTAACATTTCTACAATACTATTATTTCATATACAGCCCATATTCAGATTTTGTTAATTGTTCCAGTATCATCCTTTATAGCAAAGTTTATTCCTCCCAATCCAGGATCCGACCCCGCATCACACCTGGCACTCAGAGGTCAAGTTCAAAGTCGTTTGGTCGGTACATGTGTTACGTGGTATTCAGAGTGGACTCAAGTCTTGGCTTATTGTTCTTGATGGCAGGGGAGCAGTTATTTCCTGCCAGAGAAAAACGCTCCCAATGTGCCTAAGATGAGACGTACCATATGCTTAAGAACTTAGAGAAATCCAAGGGTTCTGGGCAGCTCTGGAGAAGCCGTGGAGAGGCGAAGCCAGAAACACTGGGAGGGAAGATCCCGGCTCTGGGTCCCCACGCAGCAGCACCACAATGTGCATTTCCCCTTCCCTTGGGTGGGGTGAGTTCTCCGGGGAGTTTCAGAGGCTCTTCCCAGGGTTACACGTTTTCCTCTGGGCAGTCCTTACCCCAAGTCTGCATTCCTCTGGCTTTGGAATCGGAGAGGTGTAGGGCCCAGCCCTGCTCTCCCCTGCTCTCCCTGGCTAAACAACAGCGTGTTGTTAGTCCCGAGCTATGACATGGGGACAATTAAAGTCTACCTTGCTAGTTTGTAAGGATTCAAGATAGTGTCCATAAAATCCTGGAACACACAGGATCTCAGTAAAAATGAAAAAATACAATTTATTTTTTTCTTAAAAATAAAAATGTTTTTGTTTCTTTTTTCTTAAAAAAAAATATAAATTGGAAATATCAGCTCACCTGACCTTATGAGTGTGTATGTATGTATGTATATATATTCATATAAAGGTAAATATGTATATATGGTATATATTTATATATACATATGTGTATATCTGTCAATTGATTGAATGATCTATCATCTACCTACAGGTATGATTTCCTGACCCTTTCTGTGTATTATAGAGACATAGAAAAGAAGAGGCAATAGCAGACACTGCTAATTGGATAACCCAACATCAGTTGCAATCCTCCTCTCCCACACCAGTCTCTAGTATAGAGGTGATAGAATTTGAATACCTTACAGCTTTAAAGGGACTTTCAGCTACAGGGGACCACATGACACAGTTCTGGTAAATAGCAGAAAGCAGGAGGGTCTCGGAAGTATTGGGAAAGAAATAGATTTTCCTGCTGAAAGGACAAATGCTGCTTGTACCGCCCCTTCCTTCTGCCTTTCTTTGGATGTATGTGTGATCTCTGGAGCTGTGGCAGCCATATTGTGCCCATAAGGGAAATCTTTTTTTAAACCAAGAGGGGAAAGCTAACCTGCTAAGGATGGCAAAATAGAAAGACAGAAGCTAGTTCCACAATGGGCTTGTTGAGCAGCTGAACTGATTATTACAATCACCTGCCTCAGATCTTCTTGTTATACAAGAAAAAATTAATTGTATAATATCTGCAGTACACTAAACAATATATATTTGGCCTTTTTCCTAGTTCCTGGTACATAGCTCCTAAAACCCTTGGACTTTGCAGAGTAAGTCTTTTGTATGTTAATGAGATTACTGGTGGCTGGGGGGCCCCTAGGTAACTTCAGGCCTGGAGCTGATTATCAGAAAGACCAAGGCGTAGTAAGAGAGTTGAGACTTTCAGCTTCCTCTACACTCCAACTGCCACCTCCAGGGAGGGGAGAGGGGCTGGAGATTGAGCCAATGACTAATGGCCAATGATTTAATCCATCCTGCCTATGTAATGAAGCCTCCATTAAAAAAAAAAAACCTAAACAATGGGGTTCGGGGAGCTTCCAGGTTGGTGAAAACACGGTGCTGGGAGGGTGGTGCACCCAGAGAGGTCATGGGGGCTCTGCGCCCTTCCTCCATACCTTGCCCTATGCAGCTCATCCATTTGGCTGCTTCTCAGTTTATAATAAACCTTTATAATAAACCAGGAATAGTAAGTAAAGTGTTTCTCTTCTGAGTCCTTCTAGCAAATTATAAAACCTGAAGGGATTGTGTGGTAATCCCCAATTTGTAGCCAAGTTGGACAGAAGTGTGGGCACCCTGTGGACCCTATACTTGTGACTGGCATCTGAACAAGGGTAGTCTTGTGGGATGAGCCCTTAAACCTGTGGAGTCTGACGTTAACTCTGGGTAGTTAGAGCCAGAACTGAATTGAATTATAGGACACCCAGCTGGTGCCCAGAGAGTTGGAGAATTGGTTGGTGTGGAGAACAACCCACACATTTGGTGTCAGAAGTGTTGTGAATAAAAACAGCTCATTATCTAATAAACCCCCTGTAAATTGGGCTTTCTATATAGTCTGAAAGCATTCCTAACAGATAGAAGCATAACTTTGGGAGACATTTCCAAGGGAGATGAAGTCTGAAATCACTGAAGTTTGTTAGTTCCATTTATATCCGGAGGTGGAGAAAAGATAACTAGTTTAGTTTAAGAGATGTTAAAATTGTCACCACTTTTTTGAGTACTTGCCATGTGCTTTACCACATGCTATCTTATTTAATCCAGCCCTGCGAGCTCAGGTGAGGACGGGGACTTTGCCTGAGCAGAGGGTCGCTGGACTAGAGCGGTAGTGCTCTGCTCCCTCCGGCACACGGCCAGGAAGGCTCCTGCGGGAACAGAGAAGGGGCCAGGTCAGCAGAGGTTGGGTGTTGGCCTGAAGCTTTGTCTTAAATGTAGCAGAGGACAGGGAGGCTGGAGGGCAGTCAGGAACAGCCATGGTCAGGGAACCCGGGGGGCCTGTGAGTGGCCACGAGGTCACTGGGGACCCTAGAGAGAGGGCCACAGGCAGTGGATGCCGCGGGGTTGGGTGGTCTGGGCATGGGTGCTGAGGGGGGTTTAGTTCGCCCACCTGGGGCCCCGCTTTGACAAAGCGCTGGGCTAGTTGCTCTTCAGGGATGGTTGATCTTCACACTCAATGAGTCTGCGCTTCCCCCAGGACACAGGAAGTGAAGATCGCTGCTTCTGCATGTCTGGTGATGAGGAAAGAGAGAGAATGACATGGGAAGGGACGAAAGGAGAGAGGCACGTGGCAGGGAGAGGGGTTGGCTGTCTGTGGGTAGCGGGACAGAAGACAGACAGTGGCCGTGGCTGTCTCGTGCAGTCCAGGGGTGGGTGGAGATGGAAGTGGGCCGCCAGGGCTCCTAGTGAGGCGGGGCGGTGGACACTGAGGCATTGTCATTTCCACAACCAGCCAGAAAAAACGGGAAGCTCCTGTTTTCAACTCCTTGCTCGGCAGTCGCCGTGCTGAGTTACAGAACCTCATGGTGTTCTGCTTTTTGCTTTTGTGTTTGCATTTGGGTTTCCTCTTCCTTGTTTGTCCAGCTAGAGTGTCAGTCCGCTCCTTAACTCCTTCTCAGCCTCCAGGATGGGGCCTGGCACGTGGTGAGCTGTCAACCTGCGTACTGACTTAAGGAAAGCAGATTTGGGTTGAGGTTTCTGTCTGTCCTTTTATTTCTTGTTTAAACCATTGTTACTTGGCCCTTGTTAAGGCCTGTGACAGCTGCATGGGAAGCTAATGCCACCTGTCGGCATGCCCATGAGTTCCAAATGTACACTTCCAGCCCAGGTCTCACCTCCAAGTGCAACCCCTGGACCCCGCTGCCCCTCCGTCCTCGGTAGCTCTATCCCGTGATTCAAAAATATCTCACAGGCAACATGCCCAGGACCAAGTGCCTGCTCGCGCCACCCTGCCCCACAAGCCTTCTTCCACATTCTGCCCAAACGACGCCAGTGCTTACCCTGGACACCTCCCTCGCACCCCACCCCCATGCCGGATTCATCGCCAGAGCCTAACACTTTCCTCGTAAGTACCACTTCCCTCCAGCCGCACTGCAAGCTTCTGCCCACCCACTGGCTTTTCACACTTGGACTGCTCTAACAGTTACTTCTCATTGATATCTTTCCCCCACAATCTCTTTTGGATTCAGAAGCCCAAGGTAGTTTTCCAAACAAAAAATTGGATTATATCTCTCCTGGCTTAAAACCATTCCGTGACCTGCTGTTACCTTCCAGATAAAGACCAACGTTGCAGCTGGGGCCTCAAGGATGCTTCTGGCCCTGGACCACTGCTTCAGTGTCAACTCACTCCTTTCTGAGCTGTGCTTTTGAAGAGCCAGCTACAATGTCGGCTTTGAGTTCCTCAAACATGCCACGCGCACTTTTTTCCAGGGGTCTTTGTTCCTGTCTAGGACGCTCTCCTCCACCTCTCTGCGCTCTCATCACCTCCAGGAGTTCCTACTGTGTATTTGAACTTCACATCTCAGTTCAAAGGGCACTTTCTCAGGGGAGACTTCCCAGTCCCCAAAAGCCCAGTGGAGCCCTCCTATTACACCCTCCCATAGACGCACGGAGCATTTCCTTTGCAGCACTTGTCACAGTTATGGTTCTGTGTTTGTACACCTATCGGATTAGTGTCCATCTCCCCATCTTGACTGAAAACTATTTGAGGGCAGGGACTGGGTTTTTTTTCACTTCTATATGAATCCCCAGTAGTCATGTGGCAAATAGTAATTGCTCAATAAACACCTTTTGAAAAAGGAAGGGATGACTGGGTGGTCAATAGTCAGAGCCTAGATTCTCTTTTGCAGCCTGGGGAAAATGCTGCCCCATTTTACATTTCTACCAGTGATGTATGAGGGTTCCAAGTTTTCCACATCCTTGTCAACACCTGCTATTTTCCACATATATGTATATGTATATATATTCATCCTCATGGATACGAAGTGGTATCTCATTGTAGCTTTGATTTGCATTTCCCTAATGACTAACGGTGTTGAGCATCTTCTCTTGTGCTTATTGGCCATTTGTATATCTTCTTTGAAGAAATGTCTATTCAAATCCTTGTCCCACTTCTCAATTGGGTTGTTTGTCTTTTTATGGTTGAATTGTAAGGGTTCTTTATATATTCTGGATGAATATGTTTTAGATGAATATTTTAGATGAATCTTTATCTTCGCTCCCTCCTAAAACTCCCCTAAAATGACAGCAAAAGAATAAAATTAGATTCATTCTGGACAGAGAGAACAAGGAAGCAAAAAGACACAGAGAAGAGATTTCTAGAAATCTTTGGAAGCAGAAAGCATTTGGAGATGTGGTCTCTGACTTTGCACATGAAGGCAGTCTCAGCTCAAGTGCTAAGAAGGAATGAGACAGCCCACCCTACAGAGATCTGGAAAAGTCCAGGGCTTTCAAACACCAAAGTTGCAGAAGTTGTAGGGGAAACAAAAAGTAAAACATCAGCTTTATCTATATACACAGTGGATGGACCCCAGGTCTTATCCTGCACCCACAGGAGATGAGAGACTTCTTGTCTGGAGAAAATGATTCCCTTCAGCCATTTCAGGCTCAGGGGGCACGGGCACAGTGGAGGTGGCAGAGAGCTGTGGGGCTCCTAGCTAGCTGGAGAAATGAAAGTCTGCAAGTCTGCATCCCGAGCAGGGCCCTCTGTTGTTTTCCTTACTGCCTCTACTCCAGGCAGGAAACTAGGAAACTGGAGAATCCTTCTCTAAAGAATCTTCGAGAAGATTCAACCTCAAAGAAAAGTCCCCTCCTCTTGGCCTTGGGGGCAAGGCTAGGCTTGCATGCAACCTGATCCCCTGGCTGACACTGACCAGTCCACAAGCCCAGCCCAGGCTCAAAGTGGAGAGTGACACTCTGGACCCCTCCCCCCACTGCACAAATGTACATGCTCATTAAATTAATCCCCTCAGAGAGAGAAGAAAAAATATTTCGGCCAAAATCACAAGAATGTCATGGAAAAGGAGCAACAGAGAATATAAAAGCAGTCTTGAAAATTAAAAATGTAACTAACATTGTAAAAAATTAAATAGCAGAGTGGCCAGGCATGGTGGATCACACCTGTAATCCTGGCACTTTGGGCAGCTGAAATGGGAGGATTGCTTGAAGCCAGGAGTTAGAGACCAACCGGGGCAATATAGTGAGATCCTGTCTCTAAAAAAAAAAAAATTAAAAATTAGCTGGGCATGATGGCATGTGCCTGTAGTTCTAGCTGCTTGGGAGGCAGAAGCAAGAGGATCCCTTGAGCCCAGGAGTTTGAGGCTGCAGTCAGCTATAATCGAGCCATTTCAGCCTGGACAACAGAGCAAGGCCCTGTCAAAAGAAAAAAGAAAAGAAAAGAAAGAGAAAGAAAGGAGAGAAAAAATTAAATATCAGAATTAGAAGATAAAGTAAATGAACTCTCCCAGAGAATAGAACAAAAAGTCAAAAATATGGATGGCAGGGCAGAGAAGATAAGAAAATTAGATCATCAATCCAGAATTTCAGAAAGGGAAATGAGAGAAAGAGAAAGAATAGAATTATTAAAGAAACATTACAGCCTGTAATCCTAGCACTCTGGGATGCCAAGGCGGGTGGATTGCTCGAGATCAGGAGTTCGAGACCAGCCTGAGCAAGAGTGAGACCCCGTCTCTACTAAAAATAGAAAGAAATTATCTAGCCAACTAAAAATATATATAGAAAAAATTAGCCAGGCGTGGTGGCACATGCCTGTAGTCCCAGCTACTTGGGAGGCTGAGGCAGGAGGATTGCCTAAGCCCAGGAGTTTGAGGTTGCTGTGAGCTAGGCTGACGCCACGGCACTCAGTCTAGCCCCGGCAACAAAGCGAGACTCTGTCTCAAAAAAAAAAAAAAAAAAAGAAACATTACAAGAAAAATTTCCAGACCATTTAGGCACAATAATTATCCAGTTCAGGAAATGGAAAAAAAGATCCACACCAAGGCACATCAGGAATGAAAAAAAAAAGATCCTAAAGTCTTCTGGGGAGGGACACAAATGGTCCCACACAAAGGATTGGGATGCACAATGGCATAAATTCTCAAGACCATAAGGGAAGCCAGATGACAATGGAGCAATGAATTTAAAAGTATGAGGAGAAATCATTTTGAGTCAAGGAATCCATATTTCCAAGCCACCAATCAAATATGAAAGCAAATACTTTTAGATGGACACAAGCTCAAAAAATTTGCTTCTCAAGCAACCGGTATTGGGAAACTACTGGAGGATGTGCTTAAGCAAAAGAAGGGAGAAAACAGAAAGAAAGAAAAGAGGAAGATATTAGATTCAACAGCCCAGAAGGGTCACGAAGGGAACCCTGGAACATAGTCCACACCCGGTCCAGAATGCAGAAGGATGGAGAGCCACAGAGGGCGCTCTCTTCAACAGAAATCAGCAGAACTGACAGCATCTGACATGCTGGGTCGTTTAGAAATGTTATTCATAGGCACTTTGCAGATCCATCTGAAAATATGGAGAAAAAATAGAAATAAGTACATAGAAAATGAAGTAAATGGAAAAGATTGGGGCAATGATTAACTCCAGGAAAAACAAAAACTATACAGAGATGAAAAGATGAAAGTGCCTCCCTACTTCAGCATTGATCAACATTCAAATAGTCATTAATAATGTAATCATCGGCTACCTGTTTAATTCCTGAAATAGCATATTAGAAGATGGGGTAAAATGGCAAGGGGGCTGGTGACCTGTAAGAGTGCTAAATCCTCATCTAAACTAATAGGAAGTCAATAGATCATTTCTGACACTGATAAATCAAGAAATTGTAGCCTAAGGATGTTATTTAGAAATAGCAGAGTGAGCACTCAGGAAAAACATCTGAACTAAGTGGTTGTCTCTGGGGAGTGGACATGAGGGTTGGGGAATGGGGAGGATGGGAACCAAGGCTTTTTATTGCAGACTTGCAGTATTATTTCACTTAAAAAAAACTATTTGAAAGTCAATTACAAAACCATAAGGAGGCTCCTTTTGAAATGTGTGCTGTGAAACTAAGAATTGAAATTTCCACCCCATTTACCTGTGAGAAAAGTGACTGTGACATTCATATTCCCATAGGATTTTAACAACCCAGGGTTCAGTAAGTTCCCACATCAACCCTTCCCCCAATGCACACACCCTGCATTTGTGAAAACCTTTGTGCTTTACAGAAAAAAGGAGAAAACAAGCGTGTGGAACTCTAAATAGCTTAGCTGGAAAAATCACAGCCCAAAGCACATATTTATTTGTATCACAGACAAATCCTCAGATTTGGTTGGAGAAACTTAAAATCATTAGTGTCTACATTAGTGTCAAATGTGTTATCCACAGTGTTTTCCAGCGGAGTAGCACATGTTTCAGCAATAAGTGGGAGACCAAAAGGAGGGAGCCAGAAAGCCAGGAAGTGTGACTCAGACATTTGCTTTTAACTTTAATTAGTCAGCCCTGCCAATTTACTTCTCGGAAGGGGAAGCTCATCTCCTAGCCTCTTTCTTCTAAAGAAATTTCAAGTTAGTCTTGCCCAAAAGTGAGCCATTTCGTTGCCATTGCACGTCTGATGCGACCTACTCACTTGGTACTAGTTAACATACTAGCTGATCATCAGTGAGCAAAAATATATAGATCATTGACTGTCTTTCTTTATCCTCACGCTCTTTCATAGGACTCCCTAACGCTACTGGATTTCTCAAAGCTAGTCCAAGTCCCAGAAGGTTGCTAAAAGAAATGATGGTGTGTATATTGGCTCAGAAACAGAATTGCAAAGTGCTTTCCAGTTGGTAGACTTGCAGAGAAGATGCACGGAAGTGCAGACCAAATCTGATTCAATACACATTTATTGGGTGCTGCCTATATGCTATTCTGCTGAGATATAGAAATGACTAAGACCTGGAACTGGCCCTCAGTTACCCCAATATTGGAACATAACTCTTGTCCCACCCTCCTTTTTTCTGCCTCAGGGAGCTGGGGGAGCCCCACACTGTCTCCTGGGCAGGAGGGAAAATGAAAGGAATTGGCCAATCTCTCCAGCTTGAGGCTTCTTCTGTTAGTCTGAGACAGGTGGAAGGAAGTGTACTGGACGTCAGTGGAGTATGTGTGTTGGAGGCAAGTGTAATTACCCCTTTTAAAATACTGCTTTGCTAGTTTTCTGTATCTTAGATATGAAATGACCTTTGATGGCATTTTAAACAATACCTTTAGGAAGAATTCCAGTCTGAGACCTCAGATCATACTCAGAGGATTTGTTTAGCTAACTTTCCTCATTAGGGAGACCAGGGCTTCAGAGTGTCCCATGTGGGTGTTCTCCCATTTCCCATTCTAACTACTCAAACCCTCTCAACTTCCATGTTTTTCACTGCAAGCCCCTCCTCTCTCCCTTCCACAGAACACGCCACCTGTCCCAGCCCAATACAAAGCCCCAGTGGCAGCCACCAGCTGTCCCTTAGGCATACTTCAGTTGGATATCAATGGCGTTTCTTCTGTCCAGGCCTTTTCTGGGTCAAGGGGGGAACAGCGGGCTTCTCACTATGGATGGCTGCAACCGGGACATAGCTGCTCAGACCCCTTATGGCCCTCAGGCTCTTATGCACCCAGAAGCTGCCATACAGGGTTTTGATCCCCTCTCAAAAGTAAAGAGCATTGAAAACATGGGGGAGGTGGAAGATTCTCCAACTGGGGTTTCCAATTTCTTGGAAGGGCATTGGAAGTACAGCATCAGTTTCCAGAATGTTAAAATATAAACACCCTGAATTTGGTTATCTCAGCTATTATGGTAAATCACTTATGGTCCAATCAAGAAAAGAGAAACAATCCAGGTATTTCAAACAGAGAGAATTTAATACAGAAAATTGACTACTAGACGAGGGGCTGGAAGAGCCATGGGGAGGAGGAGCGCTACCCAGAGATCAGTGTGGGCTGGAACCCATGGGCCTGCACCTGTGGCTGCGCTGGGCAGAGGTGGTGCAGAAAAGTGTTCCCAGACCAGGACTGGAACTGCAGAGAAGGGCTGCCTTGGTTCCACTGCCCAATCTGGAATTGCCCCATCCTACTGCTAGGATAGCATCCCCAGCCACTGTCACAGTATGGGAGCCAGAAGCAGATGGCCTCTTCCTTTCTCCTTCCATTGATCTTCAGCCAATATCTCCATTGGCCAGGCTTGACAGAGAGCCTGCCAGCAGAGATTCTGGGAATATAGTTTACAGTCTTCCAGCCCTGAACTTGTAGAACAGCATATCCATATTAGGGTGGGGCTGACAGGCAACAGGAAATAACCTGCACATGGAAACCCCCCTCATAAATTTTGATCTGTGCCGGTCAGCACAGATTCTCTGTTGTTCAGGAAGCTTCATGCTAAGGATTAGGACCTGCACTGGAAATGCAGCTGCTAACCCTGTTATGACAGCATCGTTCTTCAAGGGCAGCTGGAATCTTGGGCCCTAAGGCCCAGAGGGACTCAGCTTTTCTGCTGGAAGGCATACACAAGTTTTTTTAATGCACTAGTCAATTTTGGCTGCTATAACAGAATACCAAAACTGGGTGGCTCATAAATAATAGGAATTTATTTGTCACTATTCTGGAGGCTGGAAGTCTGTGATCAGGGAGCTAGCACGGCTGGTTCTGGTGAGGGGCCTCTTCTGAGTTGCGGACTACGACTTGTATCTTGTATCCTTATGTGGTAGAAACAGGCAAGAGAGCTCTTCTGGGTCTCTCTTATAAGAGCACTAATCCCATTCATGAGGGCTTCACCCTCCTGACCTAATCACCTCCCAAAGGCCCCACCTCCTAATACCATCACCTTTGGGGTTAGGATTTCAACATAGGAAGTCTGGGGAGACACGGACATCCAGTGCATAACACCACATGTCTATGAAAGGTGGCTAAAAGGACAAGTATGAAAACCTATTCTTTCCCTTAAAAGTATTCTTAAGGAAACAGTATAAAAACATGATCTTATATTTAAAATTAGCCCTTTGTATGCCAAAAAGAAAATGTTTGGCAAGATAAGGCACTAGGCTTTGTTACCCCAAATCAGCTCCCAGCCTAGGGGGTAATTTGTTTCAAAAAATACCTCTCTTTTCTGAGATTCAGATGAATTATAGAAACACAGAAACACCACCTGAAATATTTTTTATTTAAAAGTACATACTAGGATTGTTTTTTACTTTTAAGTTATTTATGTTTAACATTGAAAAATATTGAAAAGCATAAAGGAAAAATTATTATAAACATTTTATAAACATGATCATAAACATTTTGGTGTACCTATCCTTCAAATCTTTTCTGTCATATAGGGAAAACATCTACAGTTCTTCTTTTACAAACATCTAAAAAATAAAAGTAAATTATGTATAAATTATTTTTTAAATCTTTTCTGGCTTAACAACATGCCCTTAAATCAACTTTCACAACCTAATTTTTGAATAGCTTCTTGTATTCTATCAAAAGAGTTGTAACATAATTTATTTACCCACTTGATAGGTTGAATATTTAAAGTATTTCCTGTTTTTCACTAATGCTATGATGAACATAAATATTTTTGCAGGACTTTGAACATTTCCATAGGAGAGAGAATAATCCAGAGGCAGAATTGCTGAGTCAAAGGATGTGAATGATTTTAAGGCTCTTGATGCACAGCATCAAATATTGTCCAGATACATTAAGCCAATTTCCACTAGTACAGGCAGTGCACCAAAGTGGTTGCCTCCCTAACTCTAGATTCTATTACTTAAGAAAAAACAAAATAAACAGACAACACTAACAGCAGAATACTCAAAAAGGCCATGTGAAGGCATGGTTTTCACTTGTCCAAACAGAATCTGAAAGGTTAAATGCTATATTTTACTGATTATAAAATGCACCCTTTTTTCCTTCACATTTTAACAACTCTGATATCAGCGGGGTTAAGCACAAGTCTTCATTTATGCTATTGTTCTTGTGTGATTGTAATAGCTCCACATTTCCTTCTCAGGCGTTCTGGTTCGGAGGCTAGATTAGTTTGATTCCCCTAGAAATCCATTAACCACACAGTGTGGCTGGTTCTGACTTTCGACAGAACTGGGTGTCCCGGGAGCCCTGTGGAGGGGATCCTAACCTCGTCCTAGAGAGCTGGGGATAGCTAAACTGAGACCAAAGGATGAGAAGGGGCTCACCTGGTGGAGGCTGTGATAAGAAGACAGGTCAGGTCTGGCCGAGGGCCTCACCCAGGCAAAGGCAGGGAGGTGGCTGGGACCTGAGGGACTGAGCCAGGCTTTGGGAGTAGCTAAGTCAGCCAAATGCAGTAGCTTTGGCCTTGGATCCACCTTTGTGTGCCAATGACCCCTGCAGATCTGTGCTTGGATTTTGTGACTCTTCTGACCAGAACTAGGGTCCAAGGCTATGAATATATACAGTACAAGACGAAGGGGAGGCCTTGCAGTGGGCTAGCAAACCTAGGTGGCCAAGAAGGAGAGTAAGGCTGGGTAGATTAGCAGACAGAAGCAAATTAGAAAATTCAGGTCTGCAGTTTGTGCTGGGGCTGGTTTAGTCACTGCGCAGCCTGTGTGGCTATGAAATTACACAGGTAATTGTAGCATCCCAGAGCTGCTGAAGAAGGAACCAAATAACTCTCCAGCCCACTCTGCCAAGGCACCTCCCACCTCTCTGAATGGTCATAGACCCAAGTCCAGCAGCCCCTGGAGGTAATTTTTAATTCTTGAGCCAACCTCCTTAAAGAAACATGGTGGAGATGTTCATTAGCTTTCCACTTCTTTGTGTTTTTTCTGGGGTTTCTTTTACGGAGCAAGGTCACGTCTCCAACAGAGTGGCGCACTCTTCTCTCTTCAACGCATCAGAAGTCTGGCACTGCTCCCGGGGCCACCCCTGATAGTTGGAGTAAGTCATTTGAACTTTTCTCCTTTGGTAAAACAGGTGAAAGCACAAATTATAGTTACGTCATTGGCAAATAAGAGATTAGCCAAGGCTACGTAAGGTTAAGTCATTCCTGCCCTTTGCGTTTAGGCTCTGTCTATAACTCGGTGGAGGAAAGGCTGATCGGTCCTTTTGTGCTCCTGTGCCCTGCATGGTGCCACACAAACCTGTGTGTGGACGGAGCTTCTGGATGAGCAGTCTGGCTGTGCCACTGACCAGCTGCATGGCCTGGAAGAGGTCTCGAAACGCTTCCAAATCTGTTTCCTCATCAGTAAAACAGGAATACTGGCACCGCGGCAGGCACTGCTTCCCTCTATACCCATTTCCCCAGGGCTCTCGCAACGGGCCCCCGCCAGGTTTGGAGAGGCGCTGGTTCTGGGTAAGGCTCTCCCCATCCCAGCCTCCTTTGTATCCAGCGGTGACCATATGTCCAGCCCGTGCCAATGAGATGTGACCAGAAGCCTGCTGGCGTAGCTTCCAGAAAAGCTATTGTTTTCCTTAGAAATAGGGGTAGACTCATCTGGCATGCCTTTTACTCTCTGCCCTTCCCTTTCTTCTTGCCTGGGGCACAAATACTGTTTGGGGGAGGGGCAGCCATCTTTCAACGAGAAGGACAGAGGCTACCTGCTCGGGATGGTGGCACAGGGTCTTGGGTTCCTGATGATTCCTAAGCAGCTGTACCAGCCCTGGGCAGCTATGTGTCTGGACTTTCTGTCACACGAGAAAAAGAAAACCCTTATTTTGGTTAAATCACTCTACTTGGGTTTCTCTGAGTTGTGGGTGAACGCAACTGTAACAAAGTGTCTGTGAGGACGGAATGCGACAAGTATAGAAATTGCCCATTTCACGGTCAAGGTGACTACCCACAGGGAGATGCTCTAGTTTGCAACCTCGGAGAGGTTGGCGGATAAATGGCACAGATTTTACAGGAACCCAAAGGGCAAATCATTTCCAGCTCAGAGTGAAATCTGTATCCAGAAATCCTGGTCTCCTACTCCCTGGCTCTCTCAGCCTCTACTTTCCTCTCCTTGCTTTCTCCTGGTAGCTTTGGCCCTGTGTGGAAATGACTTGATGATGCTGCAGAAATAATAAGGCTTAATTAAATGGAGAATTTGAAGAGAGTGTTAATGAGGTAGGAGTTGGTTTGGGAGCCATCTGAGGCTAAGTTAAAGGGTGGGCATTGATTAGAAGTGCAATCAGGAAGGAATGCTTAACCGGGCCTTGGAAAATGTGCTGTCCCTTAACTCAGGTTTCCAAACATGACATTGTGTGTGACTGGTACAATGTAAATTGGCTTACTTGGGGTGTTGGGGAGAGGACTGTCATCAAGTGGAAGTAAAATACCCCCCTCAACTTTGTTGAGGTTTGTTACAATTGACAAAAATGTGGCCCCATTCCTGCCAAGGAAGGCAGAACCTCGAGCAGAAATACGTGGCCAAGACTGGCTGCACTCTGTTGTGTACCTTTGTCACTTACTTGTGGGAGGTGGTATATTAGCGGCAGGACCACCAACTGCAAGTCTAGCCAGCTGGCCATGGGTGAGTTTAGCAGCTACTGTTTGTGCTGAAATTTTGAAACAGAAAAATGTATAATGGAAGGAATGATTTATTATCTAAATATTTAAACCATTTACAATGTTGCCCAGTTTTTCTGGTCCAGAAAATTGCATATAACCAATGTGAGTAATTACTTTTATTTTAAACATAGAAAACATATGTTTATTAATAGAATATTAGACTCTCAGTGCCTCTACAAATTGAATGTTGAACAGATATTTTTAAAAAATATTATTTGAAGGAGTGCCAAAATAGTAGCCCAAGTCCCTGGGAGAACTTATTGGGGAGAATTAATGATAACAGCTGAGAGGCAACCAGCCCTTGGTGTATGTTTTAATCACTTTACATAGGTTAACGCATTTAAACCTTGAAGCAATTTATGAGCTACAGTTATTCATATTTTACGGATGAGGTAGACAGCTAATAATAAAACTTGCTTTTTCATTTTTAAATATAATCCTTAATGGGAAGTGCACAGGAACAAAGCTAAAAATGCCTGTCTGTGGCCCAGTTAACAAATGTTTTCACTGTCTCTATTTTATTTTTATTTATTTTCTTCCCTTTAACCTAGAGACTATTTCTTCTGCTCACAAGTAGGATGAAAGAAAGAAAATAACTCTTTGGTTGTAGAGAAAATGAGGTAGGAAGCAGTAGCAACTTTTCTTGGCTCTTGGGGGGATTAATTGTCATGGATATTTAATTTAGGATTAATAATTGTTTTAACCAAGCCATTTAAAAATGGGCCAAACCAGCAAGGAAGAGGGAAAATGAATTCGTGATCTGAAATTTGGGGAATAAAGCTTTTCTCATTAGCAAACAGCTTTCTTTTTGTAATGTGAATAAATCTAATGAGGGTCAATTATACGTTTTATTAAATTTTACAAAACCAGTATTACTGATCCTGCCTGCTCCACACTCCCCCGGCTTTGCCTCCTGAATTTTTATTCTGATTGCTTAGGATTCCTTCTGTTGGAATATTGGTGCCATTTACTTCAGATTTTTATTTCCCACTAAACCTTTATTTTGGCGATCTCTTGGATACGATTATCTGGAAAATCCTGGCCCAAATGCAATCCCAACAGTAGCTGATATCCTCTTGAGAAACAAGCCCCTGAGTCCCGTGTGGGCGGGGGTGGGTGAAGGAAAGACGGGCAGGAGGAAGATGGTGAAGGGTGAGTGCTCACAGCAGCCTCCACTTCCCTTTCCCTGCTCAGCCACCAGCCTCTGGGCATGGGCTATGTAGTGCCAACCACAGCTCAGTCACCAGGGAATGGGGCACAGTCCTTGCCCTTCAGAAACTCACAATGGGAATTTATGGCGGGCTCATTTCCTCCAATGATGGAGGATCAGGCAGTGATTGTGTTGCTTGACTAATCCATTCAAAGCCTCTCCCTGTTGGGTACATCGGGAAATTGGCAGTGACATGACAACCACACAATTTTGCCTTTTTCTCCTGGAGGATCTACGTAACTGTCAACGATGTTTTCCTCTAGCAGTGGGTACCTGACTTTGTCAAACCCAAGGCCTGCTTTGCCAGAAGCGTCCACCGCCACTAACTGGACTGTGGGAAATTCTGAATCTCACTTTTGCCAAGTCAGGTACTCGGAGGTCTGCGAAACTTCCTTCTCCTGAATTCTGTTAGCTTAATTTCCATTTGGAAGGGAAGACGGAGGCTGAAAATTCCACTCTGCTTGGCACTGTGCCAAAGGAACAGGGCTGAAGATGCCACTAGATACTTTGTACAATTATTCACCTTTGTTGCCCTATTAAGTGACTCTCTCTTTCACCAGATGTAATTTGGAGCATCTCCGGATTCGCAGACACCCCCCCCACCCCCCAACTTCATAAATATTCAGTGAGGAGGAGTTGCTGGCCCACATCCAAGTGCCCGAGCACCTGGAATGCAATTCAGTTATTCTGAAGGTCCTTCAATATCTTCTTGGTCCAGTCAATTTTTCCACTATCTGTGCTAGAATTATTTTCATTATTACAATCTTTTCTTGTCTTTTGTTCTTAGGCAAATTAAAGAAAATTCCTGTATCCCTTATTAGAATTTCTAATCTACTGTCTCCTCTTCTGGCTTTTCACCTATTAGGAGGGCTTCTTTAAATGCATTGCTAAATAAGCTGAAACAGTGATTTTAAAACACTCCAACAGCCACAAAACACAGAGCATCCATGTGCGCACGTACAGGCCTGGGTGGCCACGCTCGAGCTCGGTGACGCTGTCCCTGGGCCTTCATCCACGCTCGGTTCACAGCTCAGCACAACTTCCCTCTGGCAGGATTCCCTTGGCAAAAAGCAGAGACGAGTTTTTGCTTCCTCTGATTATGGGCCTCTCAGCTCCTCTCAGCGACTTGGGAGAAAGGAACTGGAAGCAGGCCCTCCTTGGTGACTAGGCCTTTTCCACGCCGCGCAGGGAGGGTGGTGAGGGGAATGCTGATGTTCTCTGGGCTCTTACCAGCGTCGCTATGGGGGCAAGACCTGCAGGACCCAAGGCAGCTGTCGGGCTCACGAAAGGCACAGCACTTTGGTCAGTGCCAGCATGTCTTTGTCATGGCTGTTCTTGAAATCCTAATTTTCCACTTTTCCTACTCATTAACATCAATTCGCCTGAGCACACTGAGGTGCCCCAAACCAACAGCAATTTATTATTATTATCATTGGGCTTCAGTAGAGCAAGACCCAGATGTGTTCAATGGTTTCGGAATCAGCTTTGACTCAAATTGTATCAGATGCCTCTTGGTCCCTGCCCTCACGCCCTTCCAGCTCTGAGTGTAGCCACAGCCATGGTGGACAGTCCGGGTGAGCCTTGGGTCCCCCTGCCACTTTGTGCCTCTAGCATCTCTCTACCAGTCACATGTTCTCTGCTTCTTTCTCCGGGGCTTCCCTTATCCTAGGGCGGGTGTGCAGCACCTATGCCTGTGGCAGGTCTCGTCCTCTGGGAAGCAGAGTGCAGGATCAGCCCGGAGAAAGGGAGGTTATGAAGACAGGTGTGGGCAGAGGAAGAAGTCGGGGTGTGATGCAGTCCCTACGGAGGCCGAGCCAACCCCTCCAGCCTCTGGAGCTGAGATGGCCTCACAGAGTTGCCCAATTTGGGGGGACAGGCCAGGCTTCTATGTCCCAGTGTTGACCAGTATGTTGGCTTCCCCGTGGAAGGAAGGATGGACGAGGCAGTGTTCTTCACCTGAGGCATCTCTAGGAGGGCTGGCAGCTGAGGGCTGTCTTTGAGCAGCACTCCTGGCAGGGCAGCCGGGGGAATAAGCCTTCATCTCTGCTGGGGCGTCTGGGGTCATCCACAGCACCCACCGTACATGCACAGCCCAGGGGTACAGGAGAGTTTCAGATGGTGGAGGGTGGGAGCTGAAGGATAAATGCTTCTGGCCACACAGGGACAAAACTGAGAAGCATCCTCTGTACTCCCAAGAGGTCTAACCCCAGCTGCTCTTGGTGATGGCCTCAATATGGCAATTTCTAGCGGCTTTTCCTCCCTCCCCGTCTCACTCTCCCTCACTCCTGCCCCCTGGAATCACTCCCCAGATAAGCCACCTACATCCAAGCCCTCATCTCACGGGCTGCTTTTGGGCGGAGGAGGATCCAGGCTGAGACACACGTGCAGGCTGATGTTTAATAAGGACTTTGTACTATCAGTGGTTATACTTACGGCCTTGTGAACATGCCAGGCCGGGCCTCATCACCAGAGATGATTACCAGCCACTCTGTTTCTTGAATCAAACTGTCTAAAAGCCTGAAGAGAGAATGGTGGTGAGAAGAGGCTAGGAATGAGATGGTGAACAAGAATTAAGAGTTGGGAAACCAGGGCGGGAGTGAGAGGAAGAAGCAGCTGAAAATGAAAATTCAAAATTGATTGGGGTTCAAATCCCATTCTATTTATTAAGATTCTGAATATGCAATCAATCTCTCTGAGCCTCAGTGGCACCAAATCTGTAAAATGGGACCCACAAGAGAAGCCCCCTGGTAGAGTCGCTTTAGTGAGAGCAGTCGCAGCTGCTGGCACAGCTGCTGTGGTGCAGGAGCCATTCCAGAAGTGGGAGTGCAACGGGTGTACTATTTCTGGGGCCATTAGCAGATGCATTTGCCTTTCCTCCTTTATCATGTCCTTTTGCGGCCTTCCACTTCTAAGGCTGAAGTGAACCATGAGGTTTATTGCCCCAAGGAAGGAGGAAAAAATGTCATTGATCAGCGCTGAGCCTCAAAGCTAGTTTGTCCATGTTAAGACAATAGTCTCAAAACCCAGGCTTCAGGGAGAAAAATATTTTTTAATTCCTCTTAAACTCCTAAAGAGCAAGGCCTGGTAGATAAGTCCCCTGAGGTTTTATTATAAGCTCAGGGTAGAAAAGCTCAGAATATGATGTAGACAGAGGAAGTGGGAAGCTGCCCACCAGGACTCCTGTGGATTACAGGAAGCAGGAGGCAGATGGTGAAGTATCGAGGTCCTGTCCTCCCTTTTCCAGGCAAAAGGCTTGTGGGGCAAGAGGGATGGCGTGTTATATAGAGACTGGGAGGAAGGGCTTGCTTCCTTCTAGAGGTTGCGCTGGCCCTGCCCGTTGCCCCCCGCCCAGTCCATACCTCCCCTCCCCTGTCCTGCTCTGTATCTGGGTGTCTGCTGCGGGCTCTGTTTCCCATGGTTCCAAGTCACCTGGGCTCGGCTCATGGGAGGCCCTGGGGCAAGGCTGGCTGCCGGTAGAAGGGACAGGCCAGGGTATTTCTCCTGGTTTCTCTGCTTCTGTTGGGTCTCCACCAGCCACCATGTGTCCTCCATGGCTTCAGGTCCTACTAGACAGGCCTGCTGTGGTTTCAGCTTTCCCAGGTGACACTGGGCCTTGGGCTCTGATAACCGCACCTTGTCCTTTTGTCACTCCAGCCTGAGGGTGGTGGCGGCTTCCTGCCGTTGCTAATGTCTGGGTGCCTCACCCCACCCTGTGTGGCCTCTTGGCTTTTCCATCATCGGTGTCACCACTGGGCAGTATTAAAATCCCTCTGTTTTAAACACCCAAGGAGTTTCTGTTTTCTGGTTAAATACTGACTTTGAACACCAGAAATACAGCAGACCAAAGTTGCACTGGAAATGTAATTTTGTGAAATATGAGACAAAACATATCTTCATAATTTTTAATTTCATTTTTCAAGCTTAAAAAGATCCTGTTCTAATGTTTTTCACTGCTTGAAATGACATTTTAGTCCTCATTTTAAGTGAATTTATGTCAAGAGGCCTTTTCCAGATACAAGTTACCCTGTTTCATTCTTCCTAACTCTCAGAGTATTTTAGAGAATCAGATAACATTAGCTACCTGTCAACACTTCACATTTTCTAACCAACGTGGCAGGGAAAAGTGGCTACCCCTGGGGACCTGCTCCCATAATTTGGTGTGGCTTTTTGCAAAAATGAGTCCTCCTCTTTTTAAACTATTATTTCTATTATTTCAGGTGTAGAAAGATCTTGGGTTATATATCATATTAGCATTACTGCTCTGTAGGAGTCATCACTCCAGTTCAATGTATTTTCCTTTTTATTCCAGATCCCTTCTTCTACTCCCTTTCTGCAGGCACTTACTTCAATGTGTCTCATAAAAGCCCTTGGGTAAGTCTGTTTCCTTGTGGAATACAGTTGATTCTTGAACAATATAGGGGTCACACACACAGTTGAAAATCCATGTAGAACTTTTGACTCCCCCCAATCTTAACTACGAATAGCCTCCTGATGACCAAAAGCCTTACCAATGACATGAACAGTTGATTAACACATATTTTGTATATTACATGTATTATATGCTGTATTCTTACAATAAAGTAAGCTAGAGAAAAGACAATGTTATTTAGAAAATCATCAGGAAGAGAAAATATATTCACTACTCATTAAGTGGAAGTGGATCATCATAAAAGTCTTCATTCTTGTCTTCATGTTGAATAGGCTGAGGAGGAGGAAGAAGAGGAGGGTAGATCTGGCTGTCTCAGAGATGGAAGTTCAGCTGTGAGGTTTTTCAGACTGTTGCGAATCTCCAAAAGTTTTTCCAATATATTTATTGAAAAAAAAATTGTGCGTAAGTGGGCCTGTGCAATTCAAAGCTGTGTTGTTCAAGGACCAACTCTATATTGGGCCATTTTGTTCCATTGGGTAATGGAACTTGCTTTGTTGCTTTCTTTTTTCTCTCGACACTTTGTCTAAGATTATCCACATTTTTGTACAGCTAGTGTGTTACTGTCAGCTGCCGAGCAGGCTGCAGGGTGTGTCTACACTTTATCCACACCCCCAGGAATGGGCCCCTAGATTGCGGCTATTGCTCTCCCAGCAAAACAACACAGAAGTGAACACCCTTATACATGCTCCCTTACAGACCTGAGTGAGCTGGTCTCTGGGATATTTACCCAGGAGAGAGTCCTGGGGCATATACAACACAGGCTTCCTAAATGACTGTCCCAGTTCAGCCTCTCACCAGCAGTACACAAAATTTCCCACCTGCCCACAATCTCATAAGCCCTCATTGTTCATTACCTTTCTATTTTTTCTCTCTTTTTATGGGTGTAATCTGTTATGTCTAGTGTTTCAGTTGCATTTTTCTGATTATTGGTGAGTTTGAGAATCTCATCTGTACATTTTGACAATATGTAAAAAGTACCCTTTTCTATGTTAGGCTTCCTGTCTTTTTCTTGTTAATTTTCAGGAATTCTTTGCAGAGTATAACAATTAATTCTTTACTTTTTTTTGTTGTTGTTGTTAGCAACAGGGTCTTGCTCTATCACCCAGGCTGGAATACTGGAACACAATGGTGCGATCACAGCTTGTTGCAACCTTGAACTCCCAAGCTCAAGCAATCCTCCTGCCTCAGCCTCCTGAGAAGAAGCTAGGACTACAGGCAGGAGCTACCGTACCCAGCTATATTTATTTATTTATTTAGATAGGGTCTTGCTTTGTTGCCCAGGCTGGTCTTCAACTCCTGGCCTTAAGTAATCCTCCCATCTCAGCCTCCCAAAGCACTGGGATTACAGGCGTGAGCCATGGGGCCCAGCTTTTATCTTTTTGAGTCACTGCAAATATCTTTTCCCAGGGTTGACACCTGTTTATCATATTCGTCTATTAAACAGAAATCCTTTCACTTAATATAGTCAAATCTATTGATTATTTTTGTCTTATCTTTTTTGCCTATCTCTTGGTTGCAATGATATTCTCATATATTTTCCTTGATTGTGTTTATTGTCTTCCCTTTCACACTTAGAACTTTAATCAACCTGGAGTCTTTCTTTAGAGGGTGTGAGGCAGGGCTCTTTTACTTTTTGCACAAGTGATCCAGTTTCCCACCGCCATTGACTAAGCAACCCATCCTTTCCCCAGGGCTTCATGGTACTCCCCTCATTGCTATACCAACTTACCACACAAAGATGAGCCTGGTTCTAACCCCTCTATTCTGTCCCTTTGATCTGTGGTATTTTTTGGACATCTCATATTTTATCTTTTAAACATCTTTCAGGTTTTACATTTTGTTTCATAATATTGTGTTTGCTATAATATACAAATCATATTTTTAAAATCAAACACTTAAACTTTAAGGGCATTTAACCTAAAAATTAAGAGCATGGTCTCTGCATCACAGAGAGCAGAGTTCAAATCCTGCCTCCACCACTCAACATCCATGCGACCTATGGAGCAAATGACCACAAACTTAGCCGTTTACAAAACACAAATCTATCATCTTACAGTTCTGGAAGTCATAAAATAAAGTGGATTGACAGGGCTGTGTTCCTTCTGGAAACTCTAGGGAAGAATCCATTTCCTTGCCTTTTCCAACCTCTAGGAAAGCTGCCCATGTGCCTTGACTTGTGGCACTACATCACTCTGACCTCTGCTTCTGTTGCCACATCTCCTTCTCTGACTCTGCTGCCTTCTTCTTTCTCTTATAAAGACCCTGGCGATTACATTAGGTCAACTAGATGATCCAGGATAATCTCCCCATCTCAAGATTCTTAACTTAATCACATCTTCCCAGTCCCTTTTGCTTTGCAAGGTAACCTGTTCACAGGTTCTGGCGATTAGGACAGGGACATCTTTGGGGAGCCATTATTTTGCCTACCACACTGTGGACAGGCAACTCAACCTTTCTGTCAGTTTCCTTATCTATAGAATGGGGGTGAAAGGTAATTAGATGTTGTTTGGCACAATGTTGGGAACATAGTGAATGCTTAATAAGTAGTACATATTTCTATCTTCATCATGGTCCAGCATGATGCAACATGTACTACAACTGGAGAAATTCAGAGTGGATGAGACATTTTATAAGTGAAATGTTGAATTACTGGAAATAGTCATAACAAATAATTTGATTAGTATTTCAATACTAAGCCAGGTGTCCTGTTAAAGCCCAGGCCTCGTCATGTTGTCATTTTCTAATTGTTATTCCAGTGAGTAAAGTCAAGGTGATTTACTCTGCATTTGAAACATATGACCTCTGATGTTCCCTGAATTCCCTGAATTTGTAGGAAACTAAGATTTTGTCACCAGCTCTCTTTTGCTGAGAGTTGGCATTGCATGGTTTCAATAAAGAAAATCACAGAGGACTGAAAGAGGCTTGTGTTCATAAATCAAGTTTCACGTGTGAGAGATCTCAGGGGACTTAATTTGGTGAAAGGAAGTTCTCTGAATCAAAGCATATTACAATTTGTGTCTAATCAGATTAAGTAGATCGAGGAAGAGGGAGATCATCTCTTCCCCTGCAAGGCTGTATATTTCCAGAGCAAGAGCCATCAGTGGGAGAAGGCTGGATGTCAAGAGCAGGTTGGGAACACACTGATGAGACAAGGAAAAGACCAAGTTCAGGCATATCACATGGCCAGCACCAAGATCATTGCAATTACAGAAAAATTTTATTCTGGTGCAAATCTCAGCATTTTAGAATCCAGAGAATTTAATTTCTGGACCTGGAGTTAGATTGACCATGTCTGAATATGATATTTACTAGCTGTGGTCTTGGGCAGTGTTTTAATCTCTGTGCCTCAGTTTCTGTTATTTCAAAAATGGTGATATCACCCATGTCATTGGTGCCTGTGCAGATTATATGAGTTAATCTAGTAAAAGATTAAACTGGCCTGTAACTCAACCACAGTTAGCTATTACCACTGTTGTTACTGTCCATCTCTAAAATGAATTGGATATTTTCTGAGGCTTGTAGGGGTTGGTTGATTCCTGCATCATTCTGCTGATAGAGACATAGAATCTAGACTCTTTGTCCAAAACTGCTTCCACTGAAGAAACATACAGAAATATGGAAAATGTTATGAGATTTCATGGGGAACATCAAGGGCAATACCACCCTATTGTAGTATGATTGCGAAAGAGCCCAGGTTACAAGTTCTCCAAAAAGTGGAGCTCCCTGATCTCTGCAGTCAAATTTACCCTGGACCGCATGGATTCAGAGCATGGTTACAAGGCAAGTTTAGCAGATGTGAGAGCTTAACAGCGTATTGGTTAGTGTAGGATCGCTGCTGTAACAAACAAACCCCAACATTTCTTAACACAATTGAAGGTAATTTCTCTGCCAAGTCACCAGTCCAGAATGGGTGTTCCTGCTGAGTGGGCAGCTCCCCTTCAAGTGGTGACTGTGGACCCAGGCTCCTCAAGCTCTGAAAGCAGTGCAAATACTTCCACTCACATTCCATTGACTGCAATTGTCACATGGACGTGGCGAACTGCAGCGAAACCTAGGGAATGTGGTCTTGCTGTGTTCCCAGGGATAAGAGGACATAGAATTGACGACTAGCTGGTTAGTTTCTGCTGTAGGCAGCGACATTTTTTTCAGAGGACTGAATATAAACTCAGGCCAGATTTCATTTGTGAGCATACCCTTAGGAGGGACTCCACCGCCATCATCCCTTAGATCCAGTGAACTACTCAGCCAGGAAGAGCCAAGGCTGGCCAGCAGCACCAAGGCCACAAGTGAACTAACAAACCACCAAGGATTTGGAGATGATGGTATCTTTCATGTTTTGGTGGCAGGGAGAAGGAGGGAGTGAAGAGAAGACCAGGGAGTGGAGGATATTAAGGTAGCAAAATGGGAAGGTGTTATAGACTGACTGTTTGTGTCTTCCCAAAATTCATAGGTTAATATCCTAACCCTCAACATGATGGTATTAGGAGGTAGGGTCTTCAGTATGTGATTTGGTCATGAGGGTGGAGCCCTCATGAATGGGATTAGTGCCCTTATAAAAGAGCCCTTGGAGAACCCCCTCACCCCTTCTGCCATGTGAGGTTACAGCCAGAAGTTGGCCATCGGAGAACCGGGAGCAGCCCTCACCAGACACTGAGTGTGCTGGCATCTTCATCTTGTTCTTTCCAGCCGCCAGAACTATGAGAAATAAGTTTCTGTTGTTTAAACGCTACCTTCCATATGGTATTTTGTTATAGCAGCCTGAGCTGAATAATACAGAAAGATAAGATAAATAATTCCTCTGGGGTTTAAAAACATAATTTTTATTATGGAAAATTTAAGCATATAGAAAATTTTTTTAAAGTTGTTTAATATAAACATTTAAATTAAAGAGGTAAAACCATATTTCATTATGGAAAATTGTTAAAAGGAAAATATTCATAATTATACCACCTTACGACAGGCAGTTATTGCTTTGGTGTATTTCCTTCTAGTCTTTGGTTTGGTTTGGTTTGGTCATAAGTTTTTACACAGAGTTGTAAAGAAGAGAAATGGTTACAATCAGAGACTTGGTAGTATGTCCTTGTGGGGGCCTAGGGGGCTGGGGGATGGATTGTTCTCTCTGGTTTTACCAAGAATCCCCTGCTCTGTGTTCCTCACTTTGGAGGAATGTTACACATTTCCAATTCTCTAGCAGGTAAGGAAGAAGGTGGTAGGAGAGGAGAGTAGAGAGAGAGGAAACATAACCCTAATCGGTTATATACTCAGTTTGTTAGTAGCTCTGGTAAACAGGTTCCAGGGAGCAGCAAAAAACGCTCTATCAAAATGAAGTTTAAAACATGCCTCTAGCGCAGTCACACTTGGTGTTGGACCCTGCGCTAGTTATGATACTAGTTGTGCTGCTATAGCGAAGGCCAACAAATCAGTGGTTTCCACAGGATGGGAGTTTATTTCCCCCTTTCCATGCCCCTCAAGTGGGGAGGGTTCTAAAGTCTCCCAGAGGTCCAGCAGGACAGAGGCTCAGTTGCCCACAGTGGCAAACTGCTCCCCAGCGCCCTCCGTAACGCCTTCCCTCTCTCCCCTCTCACTTCCGGTAGTGGTCGTGAGAATGTGCCTAACAGTCCTGCCTCCAACTAGAGGCAGTCTAGTTGCCCAAGGGCCCCACCACTGCTGCACGTGAAGCCCAAGGACATGCTTTCCAAGGGCTGCTCCCAGTCAGTGACTTAACACAGCAGGGACTCGAATGCAGGTCCCTGCTAGGAAAGTGGGACTCCTCCAGTGCTGGCTTTGGCTCAAGCGTTCCCTGGTGGCTTTGCCGACCATTCCATACACTGCCTGGCAGTGTAAGACTTTCCCTCCCTGTCTCTTCCGCTCAGGGTCAGACTTGGCTGGTGGTCTGACGGCTCTCCCCATTTTCCCTCCCACTGACAGTTCCCCTAATAAAATCCTTGCATGTTTAGCCCCATCTTGGCAGCTACCTCTCAGAAGACTCACACTAACACATTTCCCCCACCCCCCTGCTGATGTTTCCTGGAGTCACCTCCCAAATAAACAACTTGCACTCAAATCTTCGTGTCAGTGTCTGTTTCTGGGGAAGCCAGCCTAAAATAAAGGGTCCTCCAGAGAAACGGCACGCATCCCTTGCACGCGCATTGCCCTGGGGCAGAGTCCGGTCACAGGGCCACCCTGAACCAGGGGGGCTGGGACATGCAGTCTCTTTCTATGAGGGACCATGCAAGGCAGAATGGATATCAGGGGGCCTGCCGGCAGTTGTGGCCACTCCTCCTCACTCTAGCCTTCAAGGTCAATGTTCTGGAGCAGAGTCTGTGGAGTCCTTTGATAAATCTGTGCTGACATAAATTAATCAAAATTAACCCAAATCTAACTTCATATTATAATGATTTCTGTGTTTGCTCCAAACCAAAATTGTAAAGTGGGTAAAGTGTATGCCCTGAACCTTGCCCATCTCTTGAGATATGGTCCTTTCTTTCCTTTCCAAACTCCCTCCATAATGCCAGCTGCCCAGCCCCTCTCTCACAACGCCTCACCCAACGCACTGACGCTTCAGCCCAAATTTCTCCTCCTTGCCCTACAATGTGCCTGTTCCATTATCCAAGGTTCTGTGCATTACTAATTTGATAAGTTAATTTAACATAAAGACGTCAATGTTGGCTTAGGCTGGACTGTGGCAGCAACGAGATGAACACATCTGGCCTCTAACCAGACAGAGCCTGTCGTGCCTTATCCAGAGGATGGGATGGTAGCTTGCCTGGTGACTGTCACTGAGTCCTGGATAGTAACAAGCCAATAGTATCCATCTTAGGCTTTTCTTACAGTGCAAACAGCAGAAGCCACGGACCAGGCGTGTATAAGTTACCCCACCAAGAAGGACCTGGTAACCCAGAAGCTAAGACTCCATACATTCCGTGGTCTCAGTTTCCCTCTGGGCCATGCTCCTTGGGATTTTTTTTTTTTTTTTTGTTCCTGTCATGTTCAGGAAGGAAGCACTAGGCTCCTTGATTCAACACTAAACTGTTCACAGTAGTTACCCCTAGAGTGTGATTGCAGGGTAGGGGACTGTAAAATGGCTCCTGCTACTTTTTATATTTCTACAGGGTTTGAATTTTTCATATCAAGCATGTGTTGTTTTGGTAACTTTAGAAAATCATGAAATTTAGCTGCTGTGATAAGCCAGTTGCCTTGCCCTGTGGTGTGGACTAGGAACCTGTCCCGAGAAGGTCTCCTCATTTTTGGTGACCAATGACAAACCCCATCATTAAGGTCTCCTGTTCTCTTCTGGGAATGCACTTGGATTCTTTCTGCTATTAGCTTTCTTTAACGTGATCGTCCTGCATCCCTGGTTTCTGTCTGCCCCATGAGTCAGCTGTTCTAATTTATTTTAAAACCCTAATTTTAAGTAAAATTAGAATGGAGACCACATTTATTTATCTGCAGTGCCTGGGCCCAGTGCCTGGTATAAAGTTGACACTTGACAAATGTTTTGAATAATGGCTGAGCCCTCATATTAGTCAAGGGACTCCTAACGACCACTGAGTTGTTTCATGGCAGCCACTGCAGGTCCTCAGGGGGTGGGAGGTGAGCCCTAAATTCTTAAAAGGCTTTCCCTGGGACGTCGACCCAGATACCAGATGCAGGTGGGAAGGGAATGTGGTAGTCTGACTAACCGTGTAATACTAAAATTAGGAGTAATACCTGAGAATACAACTGCTTGTGCCCTACTTACCTAGTCACTGCGCAAGGCAGGTTAGGTCGGAAGGGGAAGTTCCTGGCCAGAATCTTGGAATCTTACTGCAAGCTTGGGAAACTATTAATAAAAAGAAACACATAATCGGGGGTTTGTTTTGCTTTTGTTTTGACAATGGTTTGACACTCTCAGAGATAGCTCTCCTGATGTTTTCATTGGCCACTGTATTACCTATTATTTAGCTTTTTGAAGTGCTTTCCTCCAAGCTTCACACCTCTGAGCCCCCAGCCACATTTTACTAGCATTGCTTGTGTTGTGAGAGAGGGGGCCACCTCGCGTTCTAACAGGCAGTGGTGACAGCAGACATTAAAGTCCAGCCCTGGCCCTGCCAGTCCTGGTTCTGTGACTTCAACTCCTTGAACCTCAGCTTTCTTACCCATTAAATGGTATTCATAATGATAGCTGCCTCTAGGGTTGTTTTAGGGATTAAATGAGTTCATCCACTTAAAAAAAAAAAAGCCTAGGGCCTGGTACATTGTAGGGACTCAATAAGCGATAACCATTGTTACCATTATCAACACCAAAAACTTATCAAAGAGAACCACAAGGACTTGGGATAAGGGCCCAGGACATCTACCGCTTTCGGGCCAGATAATAATAATTCCAGTAAAGTTCTGCTGTGTCATTCTCCTGAGACCTCATGTTCTGTTCTTTGCAGAATTGGGAAGTGAGCGGACTGGGGCATGGGGCATGGGGCATGGAAGAGAGGAGGGAGCAGAAGGAAAAGGAGGGCTGCTCTTGGTTGGTTGGTGGTTCAGAGGCAGCAAAGCCTGCAGGGAGGAAACAGGAATTACCAGGCACTGAGGAGCCCCGGTGCCAGCTCTCTGCTGACATAATTAATGAGGCTGTTGTGCCAAAAACGAGGCATGTTGTTAATATACAGACCTGTTGGGAGCACAAGGGAAATGCAAATAAAAGTTTCGCCAAAAGGGGAGTGGGGTCAAATCAGTTCCAGAGGGAGACCAAATTATCTGTAAGACTCTACTGTGAGCGGGGCGGGGATACTAAGAAGAAAAAGGGTAAGGAATTGATTTCAAACACAGTCAAACACAGGACCAATAGCTACAAAATACTTAGCGAGCTTTTAACATTCCCGACTGCTGATTTTACTTTTGTCTCTGTTTTTTTCAAAGTATGTCCAATTGGTCAAATTCACTCAATGAAAACTAAAATCCCCAATGGAATTTTAGCATTCCGGACTTTAAATATACAATCCGTAAGACACATAAGAAAAGACTTTATAGAGATTGTTTTCATTTTTACTTTGAAGAGCTCTGGGTTGCTGAGAGAAAGCAGTCTTGAGCCTATATAAAATTGCTGTGATGTTTTTTGTGCCTGATGTTTCCATCATACAAAAACAAAAACGATTATTAATTTTTGTGTGTGTTCTCAATGGCGAATTCAATTTTATTTCAAAGGGGCTTTGAGACCTGGACCAAGGAGACGGCGCCAGGGGCTGACTTTGCGTTCGGTCCCGGGTTGGGGGGCGGGAAACCGAGTAAGGTCGCCAGCATTGCTGTCCCCAGCCGGGATGGCTGGGTACGGGCTGGGAAGCAGAAGCACCGGCGTCTTTCATCTTTCGATGCAGATGCTCTGTTCGGTGGCCGAGCAGGGTCCCTCGCACCCGCCTGCCCACGCACCAGCCCCGGCGCCCCCGCCAAGCGCAGGGCCCCGCACGGGACCCGAGGGTGGGGGCGGCGGGTGTCCCCGGGGTCGGGGGCAATACAAGGAGGTCACGTCCGTCCGTCCGCCGCCCCCCGTCCCCCGCCACTTCACCGCCGCGCCCTCTGCGACCGCCGGCTCTGTCTCCCCAGGCCGCGCAGTGACCGTGAGAGCGCGCTGGGAACCACGCGGCAGACTGTGGGAAGGCTTGTTTTATTTCCTTGCGGTTAATTTGTTTCCCTTTTCTTTCTGCCGGCTGCGCGGTGTTTGGTGACTTAGAGCACGAAACACTTACAACGGGCCTGAGGCTCCTAGCAGGCCGGCAGAGCGCTGACCCACCGGAGGGGCGCTGTCGGCGCGCGCACGTGCGTGCGGGGGGCGCGGGGGACGCGCGCGTGCTCGTGGGTCGTGGGTGCGCGCGCATTGTTTCTGCCTCGAGTCGGGTCCCCGCGGGCACTCCTGTCGGAGCGCGTGTGCGTCCCCCGGGTCCCGCGTGCCGTGGGGGCTCGGGCACCGCGCCGGCCCGAGGGGCGGTGCTCGGCCTCTCCTGAGGGCCCCACTCGCTGCGTGCCTGCCCTGCGTCGGGGCACCGCTGCCAGCACTGTGCTCAGGGTCACCCAGGTGGCCCTCTGCAGCAGTCCCAGGAAGTCGGCGCTATTATCATCTTCGGTTTCCGGACGAGGAAGTGAGGCTCAGAGAGGTTCACTCGCCCAGCTATTAGGAGACCTTGAACTCAGACAGTCTGGCTCCAGATACTACATCTTAACCCATTACTCCTTAAGGGCATTATTCCTTATGCCCATTATGCCTTAAGCGCAAGAGCCCCGGGACTCCCGTTTCAAAGGCATTGGTTAAGGGATCCTTTTCACCTCCCTGCCTCTAAAACACCATCATTTCAGTTAATCCCAAACCCAGAGGCAGCTCACTGTGTTGACTCGAAGTCATTGACTTTGGCGTGGCAAAGTGGAATCTCTCGAATGGTGTTTTATGATTACATCAAGGGCACCTGCATTTTAAGCTGATCGGTAGCATCTTTTAAATGTAATAATACATATACTTTGAGAACATACTTGATTCTTTGTTTCTGATTTATTCATTATTTTTCTGTCCGTAAGAGATGCATTATATTAAAAAATACAGGAGAGCACAAAGAGGAAACTAAAAGTTGCCCATAATCTCAGCCACCCCCCTCCACATACTGTACGTTGAAAATCTTTCCAGTTATTTTTTTCTAAGCATATAATACGATAATAAATTAAAATTAATGTATTAGAAGAAATTTAAAACTATCATAATGTACATTGTGTTTTATAATCTGTTTAAAATTTAACAATACATTATAAACATTTCCCCGTATCAAATATTTTTCTGCAACTCTGTTTTTAATGACTGCACAATATTTCATTATATGAATTAACCATGATTTAACTAATCACTAGCCTTACTTTTTGACATTTGGTTTGCTCCTCAATTTTTGTTAAAAATCATGAACACTGGAATGCAGCAATCTTTGATACACTGTGACTATATCCTTAGGGTGAATGGTTAGCAATGAAATTGCCAGGTCAAAGAATGTCACACTTTCAAAGGGGCCAAACTATCCTCCAGAAAGGCGGGCTTGATCCACATGCCTCCAGGTAGAATAAACATGCCTGTTTTCTTTCTCAATTCTGGGTGTCCTTGCTCAAAAGAATCTTTATTAATAAACGAATTACATCCTAGCACTCTGGGAGGCCAAGGCAGTAGGTTTGCTTGAGCTCAGGAGTTCTAGACCAGCCTGAGCAAGAGCTAGAGCCATCTCTACTAACAATAAAAAAATTAGCCAGGCATTGTGGCACATACCTGCAGTCCCAGCTACTCAGGAGGCTGAGGCAGGAGGATCGCTTGAGCCCAGGAGTTTGAGGTTGCGGTGAGCTACGATGATGCTACTGCACTCTACCCACAGGGACAGAGCGAGACTCTGTCTCAAAATAAATAAGTAAATAATATAAACAAATTACATCCCTAAAGAAAAAATACCTTGGTTATTTCACTGGACTATGCTGGATTCCAAGAGAAAGAGACTTTATGTGATTGCATATATTTGAAACATTCGAGAAATTTAGTTTATTCAGATACTCTCCAAACTGAACAGAGACTAGCAAAGGGCATGGTAAAATAGGGACATTCTGGGAAAAGAAACTGGGAAAATTAATTCTCAAACCATTTTTTTCTAAGGCAGTGAGACAGATGCTGTCTATAAAATGAAAAAGGAGGTATTAATTGCCTCTTTTGCTGGGCCTTTGCTCCTTGGCACCTTTCCCATTGTCAGGTCTGAAAACATTGACGGTGCCGCCTGCTGCAGAGCTATTGCAGAAATATTCAAGGCGGCAAACCTGGTCAATTAAGGATTTCTGTTAATTTTCTTCCCCTATTCATTCTACCAGCTGCCCTTCCCCCCATATCAGCAAGTTGGAGTGACAAATATTTAAAGTCAGCTTGTCATGCATGAGCAGCATAGCCGTGTGAATGACTGATTTTCTTGACATTCTAAACAGCTCTGTGTGTGCATGTGTAGACCTGCAGACCCCAAACCTGCCACTGTCTGCCTCACAAGATGGCATTGGTTTGGTAGTTGAGGCAATGGTGGGGATCTGGGCAGGTGGCATTTTATGACCAGGAAATGAACAGACATATAATCTCCAGATGTTTTAGGAATATTCGTGTTTCCTGCAATGACCTCTAGGTGGATTTCCACAGTGACAAAGAGGAGACTTTTAGGGTGTGGTTTAAATTCCTTTCCTTGCAGAGCTTGCTCTAAAATCACTTTTGCCTAACAGGCTTGAGACCATTAGCAAATCTGAGAGATGCACTTGGACCTAACTGGCCTTTTTCTCCCCACTCAGCATTGCAGCAAGAGTAGCAGATGTCTATTTAGGGAAGGCATGTTCTCTTTTTATATGCAAACCTTGTTGCTAAAAATTCTCTTTTAGATGAATTATTAAAACCAATTTATGAAATAAGGACAATACAGATTTCCTCTAGAATCATTCTTCCTCTCTGATATGTGAGACCTGTGTCTGCTGGAGGAGAAAAGCAGAGAGTCTATGAGAGGCCAGGTGGGGATGGGAAGGAAGTGGTAGAAGTAAACAAAGGTCATTTTATAGTCCTCAAAATTCCCTCAACGCTTGGACATCTTGTCCAAGAATCTGGAATTCTTCAACCATCATATACAAATGCACAAAACCATAGTTATTTTTGTAAACCTAGATTTCTTCTCATGGTCTAATGAAGTAGGAATATTTAACTTATCAAAATTCCTTTAAGAAACAGTACTGTTTCTGTTTGGGAACAGGCACTGATGCGTGTTTAGGACATCAGGATGGTGCTTCCAAGGGAGAAAGTAGGCTATTCTTTTTCATCCAAGGGAAGGGATTTTATGTTGCTCTTGAAGGGGACTCAGTAGGAAAAAGGAGCTGGAAGAGTTGAATGGACATAAAGCCACAGAAAAGTGCAGTGGCCCCTGATGTTCTCAGATCAGTGATGGCTGGGGTGCCTGGTTGATTGTTTAGACTATAAACCTAACATGAGGTGGAAACCACCATCACCCCCAATTCCCTTGTGAAGTCTTCAGTAACATCTACTCTTTTTAAAAGCCTTTGCTAATGAATGCTCTCCTTACATTTTTTGGAAGAACTCTGTTATAGAATTTATATCCCTTTTTGCAATACATGAATTTTTATAGTAATTATGAAAAAGAAGTTAACCATTAACTTGACATTCACACTTCTATGCCAAACTTGGATGCTGGCTCACAGGAAAGAAATCCCTAGTTATACCCACACAGGGTAATCTATGGCCTTGATACCTACAGTGTGGTCCTGGACCAGCTGCATTACCTGGGAGCTGGGTAGACCTAGGGTCTCAGTGTGTTTGAGCTGCTATAACAAAATATGTTGCACTGCATAATTTATGGACAATAGAAATTTATTGCTTGCACTTCTGGAGGCTGGGAAGTCCAGGATCAAGGTGCTGGCAAATTCAGTGTCTAGTGAGGGGCCTGTTCCTCATAGCACCTTGTTGTTGTGTCCTTATGGGGCAGAAGGGGCAAAGGGCTCCCTCAAGCCTCTTTTTTTTTATTTTTATTTTTTGAGACAGAGTCTCGCCTCTGTTGCCCAGGCTAGGGTGCCATGGCATCAGTGTAGCTCACAGCAACCTCAAACTCCTGGGCTCAAGCAATCCTCCTGCCTCAGCCTCCCAAGTAGCTGGGACTACAGGCATGCACCACCATGCCCGGCTAATTTTTAGATATATATATATTTATTTTTTTTTTAGATGTCCATCTAATTTCTTTCTATTTTTTTTGTTAGTAGAGACGGGGTCTTGATCTTGCTCAGGCTGATCTCGAATTCCTGAGCTCAAACAATCCGCCCACCTCAGCCTCCCAGAGTGCTAGGATTACAGGCGTGAGCCACCGCGCCCATCCAAGCCTCTTTTATAAGGATGCTAATCCCATCGAATTGGCTCCGTCCTCATGATGTAACTACCTCCTAAAGGTGCCATCTCTTAACACTATCACATAGGACATGAAGTTCTCGGGGGGCACACCAACATTCAGACCACAGTACCCAGTGAGTCAGAATCTGCATTTCAACAAGATCCCCAGGGAATTCAGGTGCATGGTACAGGTACAGGTGCCGAGTCCTGGTCTGCAGCACTAACTAGTTCTACACTTGGCTGCATGTCATAAAGCTCACCTGGGGAGCTTTCCAAAATACAGATTCCTGAGTCCCATTCCTAGGGATTCTAATTTAATTGGTTTATTGAGGGAGAGCCCTGGACATCTGGATTTCGAAAGGCTCCCCATTTGGTTCCAATGTGTGGCAAGTTCGAAAACCCCTAATTTCAGAATACTTCCTTCTCTAAGCCATGTTTAAGCCCAGACACGTTGCGAAGTGCCTGGCCTGGCCACAAAGTTTGCTGCTTTGGTGAACCACAGCTCTCCCCCAAAGGCACTGCTCCCTGTCCTGGAGAACGTCTGTGTAACTAGTCTTCACCACAGCCTCAGTGGAAGACTCAAGCCAATGGCAGACATTCAGAGGAGCCCCAGGAGCACTCTTCTCTGGCACCTTGTGGGGGACCCCCCTACGAGGCTGCCTAACATGGTGGTGGGTGAGGGCAAGGGTGGTCGGATGGCCTGGGCCCACACCACAGCAGGTGCCCTAATGTAAATTACCTAGATTACCTGCTCGCTCCAGGGCTCCGTTTCCCCTCTCTAAGTGGGGTGAGTAATAGTACCCACATCATGGGTTGTGAGAATGGGCCAATGAGAATGCAGGGAAACTACTTCGGAACTTGTATTCAAATATTAATAAGGGTATGCATGAGGACTAAGAAGAAATACAACCTAATTAGCACTCAACTTTCTCTGCTGTTAGAAGCCTGCAGAGGGGGATGCCAACAAAAAACAAGCCCGTTTGTGCTGCAGACACCTGGAAAAACTCAGGAATTGGAGGACCAGGTATCTCTGACAGCAGGGTTGAGTGGGGGAGCTGAGGAAAGGAGCTCGATACGTCTGTCTGAAGAGCAGTTAGAGCCCGTACGGCACAACCCCAGCCTTCCCCACCCCAGCAGAAGTCTGGAGTTTTACCTTCTGGAGAAACTGATCCAGGGTGACTTCCAACTCAGAGATGCCAGGCACAGCTGGGGGTGACAGAAACGAGGTGAAATGACATTGTGAGACTTCAGTCCTCTTTCTCCAGTAGGTTCCCAGAATGGTGGTTTCCGGGTGTGCATTCCCCAGGCCGGAAACCAGAGGAAAGACCAGAAATACTAAATTTTGGGGAATCTTCCAAAGGAACAGTAGTAGAGCTCCTGCCTGGTCATTCTCAGCAAAGACCCCCTTGGCAAGCTCTTCCCACTTAGTGAGCCTCCAGCCACCCTGCGATGCCACCTTCCTAATGGAAATGGAAAAGCCAAGACTGCAAGAAAAACCTTCATGGTGGAAAGCAAGCACCGAAACAAACAGGAGACAAGGAAGGCAGAGTAAACAGAGATAATGTCCCACCCTTGAAGGAGAGGAGGCACTGGGTCCGTAAGACAGGATTACTCAGCGGACAGTTGTTGAAAATGAAAAAGCACTAATAAAATACACTAAAAAGGATGGGGCTAAAGTGAAGGTAATACGTCAGAAAGTGTGATAGAAAACATTCGATCAGTATTAGAGGTCCAATATAAAATAAAACATATTCCAGAGAGAACAGAGAAAATTACCAAAGAAAACAGTAATTTGAAACACCCCAGAACAAAAGAATATGCTTTTCCAGACTGAACAGGCCCCAAAAGTGCCCAGCATAATGAATTTTCAAACAAAAAGGGAGGGGGAGCCCCCTAAAGCACATTTTTTGTGAGATTTAAATATTTTAGGGATAGTGAGTAGATCCTAAGAACCCCTCTGCGAGGGTGGGGCAAGAACAACAGATCAGAGGGTCACACACAAGGGGGAGGGGTCAGAGTGCCATTAACCATCTAAGAAACATGGGAACATAGACGACCAAGGAACAGGACTTTCAAAATGATGAGGAAAACATATTTCCAGCCTAGAACTCTGTGTACCGCCAAGCAAGCAAGAGTGGTCTCTGGAAGCTAGTAAAAATACCCCCAAATCAGGAAATTAACGAAGAAAGAGGAAGCCATAGGATCCGGAAAATGGATTCAACACAGAAGAGAGGCAAAGAGAATTACAGGTTCGGTGAGTGAAACCCCAAGAAGACCACTGGGCAGCAAGGATGATGTGCCACCAGCTCAGACTGGACAGGAGGAAAGGCGGCTCCAAAGTGCGGATGGGAAGGATGTGTGCCAATATACCAAGGAGAATTTGACATCTCCACTGGAGAGTTAGTGGAGGAAATTAGTGATGGGTACATAAATTATGCAGGTGGGAAAAAAGTCAATGATTAACTCCAGGGAAAACAAAAAGTCACATACCAAAGGAAGCTAAATACTTTCTTGAAGCCGCTTGACCGATGTTTACTTAGTAAAAATAATATGTTCATTGAATATTGATTTAACAAAAAATGTGACATGATTACATCAAGAGGACGTAGGAGGGCAAGTAGATGAGGTGAAGGTATATTCATTAAAACCCTCCTCATCCGTAGCAGGGAGGCGGGAAATAATATCTCAAATGGAAAAATCAAGACTAAATAGTATAAGTCTTTTACTCAGTGGAGGTAAATACAAAAACTATTTGCTAAGAGTTAGGACTTGGGTGGGCGAGGCATGGGAAGGGGATTACTAGCCTTATGATAGTATTTGACTTTTTGAAATACTTTGATAGAAATAAAATTAAATTTCAAACAACACAGAGTGCCATGCCTGGCACAGGTGAGTGCTGGCCATCGTGGGGAAGCTGTTCTTCCCGTTCCTTGTCCGGCCCCTTTGGGTTTTTCTCAGCAAACGCTGCCAGGTGAGCTACAAAAGGTGGCCATTCTGGTTCCTCATAACTTTGCCTCTTACTCGCGCACTCAGGAGAGACCCCACTGCAGCATCCAGGGTGGTGGTGGTTTGTTACTGTTCTTTTGCTGCATTTGCCCTCAGAGAGGAGGTGCCTCACTGCTGGACTTCGCTGGAGAAACTCACAGTGCACAGGAAACTTTGATTCGGAATGGTTTTGGTGCTGCTTTAGTTACTGAAATAAACAACTGGTGTTTACAATAAGAAATCTGTACTTTTTACCTTATATATAACTAGGGATTTCTCTTCTTCTAAGGATTTTATGTGACAAATCAGTATGTCTTTTGGAATGGATTAAAGGTTCCCCATTGACATAAATGGTTGGGGCCTTTTTGCAAAACACCCCTTTGCCTTATGCCCTGTTTGGGGGGTAAGTTGAGGATGAAGGGCTGATATTTTACATCTGGGCTGCTGAGGGGTGAAGGGGCAGCACCCTGGATTCCAGGGGCAGAGGGAACTTGGGGAGGGTAAGTGCTGGGAATTTGCAGAAACCTTGTGGAGGACATGGGACTTGAACTTCACAATGGACCCAAGGGTCTGAGGTCCTATTACCTTGATTTGATAGGGCCAGAGAGGCCCAGCTGACATCAGGGTTGTAGGAGTTTTCCTGGGTTTCTACATTAGCACACCCACACTGCTGTCTTCACCCCACTAGGGGTGAGGAAGTTCTGACATTAGGACAGAAGACAGGCTTGCTTCAAACTAAAAAAAAATATATAGATAGATACAGATAGATAGCCAAAGTGTGTTTCTTTTCTTAAAGGCATTTTCCCTCCCCCTTTCCCATAACCAAGCTGAAGTTGCTCCCCCCACACAGGGCACCCCTCTGCGCGTCTCAGTGCAGCTCATCGTCTGCTGTGACTTAAATAGCAAGAAGAATTTTTAAAAATAAGTTTTGTCATCAGTCTTGCTTGATCCTAAGCAGCACTGCTCCAGCAGATGTGGCAAAATCCTCTCACAGGCCGCCTTGCTTTGTTCTAGAGGCAATTTATGTGGAAGGCAACGAGTTCCCCGGCGCTAGAGGGCATGGAATTGGACCTGCCATCCTCCCCTGTTACTGGGGGGAGGTGTGGGGGTGTGGGGGAGTGGGGGTGAGTGTGAGTGCACGTGTGTGGGGTGGGGGGGCTGGGGCAGGAGGAAGGGGAACCCAGCTCAACCCAGTTAAGAAGTTGAACCCAGATTTCTGGGCATATTCTTTTTTAACAAAGAGTAATATGTTCTGTCTTAACTATGCAGCGTCTTGGTATGAGAATCTCAGCAAGATTCCACCAAGTTTAATTTTAAAATGCTTGTAATTTGAAGGTGGACTTCAGAAAGACTTTATGTTTGCACTGGGGGCGACTGTAGATCATTTCTTTTTCGGAACGAACTCCTTGCCCTTTTTGCACAGGGGAGAAGATGGTTCTGCTGAAGTAGAAGACGCTCATCCTTTATTATCCACAGGACAGTGTTTTGTGTTTTATGTGAAAAGTATAGGTAGATTAAGAAGAAACACGTTCCTCCATGGTGTGGGTTTGCCGTATGTCTGGATTGCCGCCATGTGACAACCTGGGTCCTAACTTTAAGGACAGTGCTCAGACAGAAAAGTATGTGTGTCCCTGAGTTGAGAGCTTCACATACAGTGGCTCAGCCACGGCCACAGGCCACGGGCTCCCAGCAAGGATTTTAGGTGGAACATGGTGAACACTTTGATTTTAGAAGTTCTGTGTTTACTTTAATGTGTATTAGGAAAGGTTAAACCTTTCCCAAAACCAGCATGTCAAATGCACAATGACACGGAAATATAAAATTCCTGTGAAACAAATCATTTAGATTTTTAAAAATGTGAGTTTGTTTAAGAAAGTCACCAGTTAACAATCCAGGAGCTTTTCACCCAGGGTTAGCTGGGAAAAAGAATTCTCCCTGCAGGTCCCCAGGGAGAGACTTGATAAAGGGACCATTTGCAACTGGCTGGGACAGGGTAAAGGGGGCCCTAAAGAATGCTGCAGCCCCCAGAGAGTCACTCGGGGCCTGCTGTCACCACCCTAGGCTTGAAGGGTCAAAGGTCCCCTGAGAGCAGGAGCCCCGAAGTGGGTGTAGCCGTGGACAGAGTGGGGCCCCAGGGTGAGGACAAGCAGCAAGAGACAGCCACCTACCTCCTCCCACAGTCTCAGCCCTGCCAGTGCCCGCCATGGGCCAAACCCAGCAGAGGCCAGCAGGTTAGGAGGCCGGTGGATCCCGCAGCGCCAGCCTCGCCAGGGGTGCAGATCTGGGCAGCTAGGTCCCGGCAGGGCAGGAGCAGAGAATGCCCCGCGTAAGGTGGGATGTGGGTGTGGCAGGAATAGTGGGTGGTGAGTGGTGGCTGGAGTGTGGCTCTCATGACTGTCCAGTCAGGTTGGTATGTATGATCCTCACCTTGCAGATGACAAGCTGAGCCTTAGAAAGGTTAAGAACTTGCTTAAGCTTCCATAAGTGACAGAGCCTGAGTTCCTAACTAGTGCTTTGTATTGCTTTGTGTACACACACACAGACACACACACACCACTTATACAAAAACCAGCAAACTGAGGTATTGGGGCTGTATTCACAATGAATACAAATAGTAAAGCATATTTTTAAAATGCACGTGAAGTGCTGACGTTTCATGCATTCCCATTCGCTCTGTGGGGCACACAGGTGGGCCCCTCGTGTGGACAGGTTCTGTGACCAGACCACGGCACAGCGTCTTGGTGGTGCCCCTGGCCCTTGCTATTCCAGCCACAGAAACACAAACCCCATTTGTCCAAGTGCCAGAGTCTGGCTGGCTCTCCTCAGGGTTCACACTCAAGGACAGGCTGCTGGCCAAATTAAAGTGGGGCCTGGGAGAGTCCAACTGCACTTAGATAATAATAATAATTGCATGTACTTTCTTTAATGAGCTCCCATTCCCACTTGGCAGCAGAAACACTAAATTCAGTCCACTCCAGCAAAGCCCAGTCTAATCCAATAAAAATGTTAGTCTAATCCAGGAATTCAATCACTAACCAATGCAAAGTTCTCTCCCCAAGGTGCTGCCCCTCCTCCACCTGCTGGGCCTATCCCAGGGGCTTCCTGCCAGCCCACAGCCCAGCAAGCAGGGCCAGGGAGAGCCAGAGCCCCATGGTGGTGAGGGGCGTGGCGTTCATGGCTGCCGCTCTCACCGACTCGCATCCACCTGCCATCCTGCCATCCTGCAGCCTGCCTAGCTGGACGCCCCCGAATGCTGAGTGGCCTGCAGAAGCACAGCGGTCACCCTTTACCCAAGCAGGCGGTCCACCTCCCGGCCTGCGCCAGCCGGTCACTCTGCTCCGCTGGGCAACCTTTTGAAGTGAACTGTACTTTCGAAATAGGCTTTTAAAATTGCTACAGATGAAAATTAGGGAAGAAACAAATCCCTACTTGGTGTCGCGTAGCCCAGGTTCCTTGGGCCAGAGAGTGTGAGGCTTGGCGCAAGTGGAAGGTGCGAGCCCAGGACAGGGAGAGTGAGGCCGGCAGGTTAGGAGGCCGGTGGATCCCGCAGCGCCAGCCTCGCCAGGGGTGGTGCCTTGCGGAGCAGGCCCTGCCTCAGCAAGAGGCCGGCGGGCCATTTTGCATGTGGGGTGCTCTGCACAGACTTTACCCGCAAACAGGCTGTTATGGAGGAACTGGGAGGGGATTTACCTTTGGTTCTCTCCTGTCTCCTGCCTCCCACTGGTCGGAGTCACCTCCCCCGTGCTCCGGGGCTGCATGGCCTGGCTCCGGCCTGCCCAGTGGCAGGGCGCATCATCTGGGTCTGGGAGTCGGGGAAACAGCCAGAGACTTCCAAGGGGCCTCCGGGAGCAGAACCGAGCCGCTTCCCAGAGTCCAGTATGGCAGAGGCTGGTCATGGTGGTGGCTGCTGAAAGCGTCTGTGGCAGCACTTGAGTGTTAGATACAGTGGGGCTGTTTTGTTTTTGTTTTACATTTTCTAGAAGAAATCAAGCTGAACCAGCATCTACAATACTTCAGTATGAAAGAGACACAACGGGTAACTGCGTGTCTTCAGAACCTCAGGACCAAGAAGAGGGGGAGGCGTCTGCAGCACGGCCCAGGGATTCGCCCCTCAGTGTGAACTGGAGCTGCAGAGTGTCGTGCTGGCTAGACAGGCTGCTGTCCCACAAGGCCAAACTCCCCGACTGCACTTCCCTTGTAATCATTCACTCCCCGAGCCTGATGTCCTGATACACAGATGAGGATAGTAGCTCTGTCTGCCTCACCAAGTCGTTGTGAAGAGCAAATGACATAGTCCAGTGTTTCTCACTTTCTGGGCATTGCATGCTGCCGTTACACTTTCCCCCTTACCTGTGTGCCATCTGTCTTATTATTTAGTTGATATTTTTCTTTAAATTGACTCCATTTTAAACCTTAGCCTCATTCTAAGCAACATCATCTGTGAATTCTCCAGGTAAATATGCTGGTTATATATTTTTTTCCTAATACACATTAGAAAAAGCATGTTAGTCTTAGATGGTTAGTCTTAAATTGCGAAAGTGATCGTCATGGACGTTATGAAAAGGATACAATGCCACACTGGTAGACCTTGAGCTAATCCTCATATCCAGGCGGTGTCTGGTGGTTAGTAAATGTTTGCTGTGTTGGCACCTTCCGTGCTGGCCAAGGCTGTGTCTCGTGCTTCCTGAGTGCAGGCTGCTTGTTTTGTCTCCAGCCCTTTCGTCTCACCCTGGAGCATCTTGCCAGTGGGGCAATGGGCGTCTCCCACTGACTCTGCAGCTGCTCATGGAAACACTCTTCCATTCCCTTCCATTCCCATGCAATTGCCTCATTCCTGAAGCTCCTGTCATCGAGGTCTGCTTCCTTCTCCCCGCCAGTGGCCACCTTTCACCAACCTCCTGGTCACTCCCTCTCTTCCCTGAAGGCTTTGGCACCTGACTCTTGGCTTTCCTCGTCACCCCAAGCTCATGCATACACCTCAATGACTTCAGCTCTCATGTTGACTTACATCCAACATCTTCTGTCAAAGGTCCTTGACCTCTTCACCTGCAGGAACTATCCTCCCCAGGACCTCTGCAGCAGAACCCTGGCAAGGCCACATCCTGTGGAGCATGCCACCTACTAGCACTGCACGGTCTCGGAGATCTTTCCATCGCAGACTTCAGCCTCTCCCCCTCTGACTCTTTGTGCTATTACTCTCAGTGTTTTGGTTCTTCAACTTCATTAGCACTCCCATCCCTAGATGCTTCCTTTCTCACCACCTTCCTGCCCAGTCTAGGTCCCACGAGGAATTGCTTAGCACCTTGGAAGTTCCCGGCCATTTTCAGATTCCACCACAACCACCTGCAAACCCCTAATCTTGCAGCAATAACCAACCTGCAGGCCAGTGCTACACCTGGGACTCCCGTGAGGCAGGTGGGAGGTGAGCACCATTGAAGAAAATCCACCTATCCTTCTCCCAGAAGTTTGTTTTGTTCTTATTTCCCTATCTGTGGTAACATTTCTGTTAGGTAAGGCTGCCGGAGAGGCAAATAAGTATATATTTGTAAGTGTTCTGCAAATTATAAAGTGCTAAAAAAAAAAAAGGTAAATTATTGGTATCTTCATTGTAAAACACCTCTCCCGTTGAGGGCTTCACAGCAATTCTCCTGTTCTCATTTGGGATTTATAGTTCTGTCTGGAATGCCTTTCCCCTTCTTACTCAACCTTATAGGAATCAGCTCCTTTGGGAAACCACCCAGGTGTGGTTAGATGTCTGCCCTCTGGCTGTGCTCTCAGAGCACTCACGGCAGGCCTTTGTAATGAGCTGTTTATCACAGGACTTTGTAATAAGCAGCTTATGTATCTGTCTCCCCCATTAGACTGTGATGTGGGTTTTTGAGGGGAAGGACCTTGTCCTACTCATCTTTGATCCTCCACCTCTCAGCCCAGAGCAGAATCACAATCGTCACTTGTTGAACCAAGCTGAAATGAACTAAAGCCAGAAGGGGAACTCTAACCTTTTTTGGAGAACAAAGAAGAAAATTTATTACATTAAAATGACAACAAGTTTCAATGAATAATTAATGTTTTGTCTGTTCAGTGCTCCTCCTTTGTGGGGGAGCATCTGTTCTTTCCTCACTGCAACCATGTGGAATGGAAGTTAACAATCACAGGATCCCCTCCCCTTGGCCACTGTTGATTGGCTTCAGCTGGGCCAATCAGAGTGCGTCCTGGGATCTTTGAACTGGAATTAGAGTACCGGATGCACTTCCTCTTTGTTGGTGAAGCTGTGAAATGTGGGGCTGGGGAGCTGCTCTCAGCCATGTTCACCTACATGGAGAAGACAACAGTGTGTGGTGAGAGACATACACCAAGGGAGAGAGAGAGATGAGGGACAGAAATGACTTCCTGGTTCCCATTGTCCCAGGTGCCCAGGCTGCCAGTCTGTAAGAGACTCTCACCAAAGTCCTCTTGGCCTTAAGCAAGACTGAACTGAGTTTCTGTCATTTATAGTGAAAAGGAGCCTGACTGATTTCATATGCTCAGCCGTTGCTACTGATTTCTACTTTTCTTGGGAAACTAAACCAACTTATAATTTAAAAAATGGTCAAAAGAAAGGGATTGATGGTTGATCTGATAATTTCATGACCCTCATTTTTTTCCATTTATTTTATTAAGATATAATTTATGTAGAGTAAAATTCTCCCTTTTTAGTATACAGTTTTGCAAGTCTCAAGAAAAGTATAGAGTCTTGAAACCACTACCCCAGTTATGATAAATACCAGTTCTAATGTCCCAGAATGTCCCGGTCCTCCTTGGTTGTTCAGTTCTCAACCCCACCCTCAGCTTCTGGCAACCAGTGATCTGTTTTCTGTCTTCAGAGTTTTGCCTTTGCAAGAATGTCACATAAGTGGGGTCCTATAGTATGTAAGAATTAGCACAATACATGTGTGACTCATCCGTGTTACTGAGTCTATCAGTAGTTCAGTCCTTTCTATTGCTGTTTCATATTCCCTTGTATGATGCACCACAGTTTGTTTATCCACTCCCCAGTTGTTGGACACTTGAATTATTTCCAGAGGATTTTTTTCAGTGTCTGTTCCACCTTCAGCTCCAGGTGTTGGGTATTTCCTTTGTATCTGTACACCAAAGAGGATGTCTCTCCATGCCCTTGCCCCCCTTCTAGCAATAGATGCTGTCACTTGTCACCTGACACTTGCTGGCCTAATCATAGCATGTGGGTGGGAGAGAAGCACTCTGTTCTGATTCAACCTCAGTCTTAGGCAGGCTCTGTGTCCCTGTGTCTCAGGAGTGAGGCCTTCCGAATGATTCTGCACTGCATCCAGCTGTAGGAGACCTTTAACAGTTTGGGCCCACAATGTGTTTCTGCCTCTTTCTTAGGGGTAGAGATTTTTTTGTGTTCTCTTGCTCCAGCTGCAATGGGTGCTCTAAAGGCAGAAGAGTTTGCCTCTCTGCTCCCAGCATTTTAATGTTGTCATTCCATAGGGAAGAAGGACTTCTTGCCTTTCCTGCAGTAGCTGCTGTCCCCTCCTCAGGGCTGCACCATGACGGCTGCTTTCTCAGGGCCCTTGCTCTGTTCCCAGTCTTTCTTATGCGTGCCTGCTGAGGTTAGTGGAGAAGAGTCTGTGTCTTAGTCTGTTCAGGCTGCTATAACAAGATACCGCAAACTGGGTGGCTTATAATCAACAGAAAGTCATTTCTCACAGTTCTGGAGGCTGGGAAGTCAAGATCAAGGTGCCGGCAGATTCCATTTCTGGTCAGGGCCTTCTTCCTTTCAGAGGGCGACTTCTCGCCGTGTCCTCAAATGGCAGACGAGGAAGCAAGCTCTCTCTGGGGGTCCTTTTATAGGACACTAGTTGCATCCATGAGGGCTCTGCCCTCATGACCTAATCACCCCCCAAAGCCCCACCTCCAAATGCTGTCACCTTGGTTAGGGTTTCAACGTAGCACCTTGTGTCTGCGACTCCCAGGGGCTCCATGTTCTCACACTACCCCAACTTATTCTTTAGTCAGTCATTACAAATTCTGTGTGAACTGTTCTTACTGGCTAGGGTGGCATCCGGTGACATCTGTTCTAACTAAGCAAGTGCTCACATCCCATCTTTCCTTGGAGGTACTTGTCTTTCTTTAGATTTGGGGTTAGTTGTTTACCCTGTGGCCTCAGCTCCCGTACAGGTACAAGAGAAGTTGTTAATTTGCACAGTGTCCAGTTTTTTCTTGTTGAAAGGGTGGAAGTGATGTTTTTCCAGCTTTTTCCATCCTAAGCAGAAGCCAGAAGTCCATCTTCACTTTTTAAAATTTAATTTAATTTAATTGTGTTGTACTGTATTGTATTTCACCACAGGAGTCCAGATTGCACATCCTCACGTTTAAACAGAGGGTGGGATGACAGAACCCCTGGGTGGGATGGAGAGGCAATGACTTAAGGTGGGAGAGGGCGCTCCCAAGGGCCAGCTCCAGCCCCCGGTCATATTTTGGTTGACCCACAGGTGTTTGAACAAAACCTCAAGTTGGCTTTAAACATTTTAAAATCTGAAATTTTCTCAAAATTTCAAAAATCCAAAAAACCCTGGATTTTTGGTTTCTCTTGAAAAAACTGCCAGCCGTGATCATCCCCAGGCAGCTTCCCTGGTGTGGGGCACAGTTCTCCCGTTCCCTGTCACCCCCCCCCACCCCCCGTGCAACACTCGGCCTGCCAGGCCTGGTGGGCAGGAATGAGGCTCAACCAGTAAAATTTTGCCAATTTTGCCAGTTATGCCAGTTATGCCAGTTATGGAAATGCTGAAATCGTTCTGTGCCTGTGGACAAATACCAGTTCCCGGACCCCCCAGGGAGCCCACACCTCAGCCAGACGGTGCCTTCCCTAGGACCCCTCGTTCCAAAGGAGTGAAGTTGGCAAACCCAGCAGCCCTGGTGCATCCACACTGACCATGGTGCCTGCCCCATTCTGGAAGAGTGACGCTCAAAATATTTAAGTTTGCAACCCCTGACTTAAAGGATCTCGAACAAGCGCCGGGCTCTGGAAGGTGGGAAGAGGTAGAGTGATGCTGTTTAAGGTAGTATTGTCAAATAAAAAGGCTTCGGAGGGCCTGGTTGTAAACATCAGGATAAGCAGCAGAAGTGTGACTTTGAATAGTGGTTCTAGGAGAGTGAAGAAGAGACCAAAAACAAATAGGAAGTGAGAAACAGAGAAGGACATCAAAGAGAAGCTTAAGCAACAGGAAAATCAGGAAGCAGGGCTGATACCTGTTGGAGATAAACGGGAAAATGGCTATGCCTCTGGGTAGCCCATTATCTGGGATTTTTGGCCTCTTTCTACTTTAAAAAGATGCATAATTACAATAAAGTAATTAACTGTTTTGTAATTAAATACCAAAATAATTAAATTTAAAAATTAAGCATGATAACATCAAGTTGTTCAGACAGGATTAATTTGTGTCTTAATCTGATAAATCACTTTCATTATTCTTAGGATTAAGTTTTAGAGAAAAGAAATTGCAAAAAAAAAAACAGCTCATACCTTCCACAGAGAAAGACTGCCTGGGCTTTTGATTCCGCATGGAGCTCTCTCAAAGGTCAAGTGCTGGAGGCTGATTTTAAGCCATGAGTTGGAAGAACAAGAGAAAATATTCTTGAATGGACTGTTTTTTCTGAAACTTGTACCTGAACTTATTTTGTTTTGGGATTTTGAAAAGTAACCAAAGTTTCCTCACAAGTTTCTAAGAATTTTTTTACATAAATTAACATATAAATAAAATAGGGGCCAAAAAAGTAACCAGATTAATAGTTATCCATCCAAAAACAAATATGTAAGATCTACTTAGTGCTCAGTACTATGCTAGAAAATGCAAGAGCATGCATGCAAAGATATATAAAATAGTCTCTTCTTTCTAAATTCAGGGCTTTCTTCTCTTGCTGTGGAGAAAAAGAATGTATGAATATAGAAAATAAAATGTCAATCAGGAATTCAATAATAGAAGGTACCCATGATGGTTAATTTTCTGTGTCAACTTGGCTAGGCCACCCAGATATTTCGTTAAAAATTATGCTATATGTTCCTGTGAAGGTAGTTTTTAGATGGGATTAACATTTAAATCAGCAGACTTTGAGTAAAGCAGTTTATCTCCATAATGTGAGTGGGCCTCATCCAATCAGTTGAAGGCCTGAGCAGAAAAAGACTGACCTCCCCTGCACAGGAGGGTGTTCTGCCAGCAGACCGCCTTTAGACTCGAGCTGCAACTCTTCCCTGGGTCTCCAGCCTGCTGGCCTACCCTGCAGATTTTGGACTTGCCAAGCCTCCACAATCACATGTACCAATTTCTTAAAATAAATCTCTGTCTCTCTATATATACATGCTGTTGGTTCTGCTTCTCTGGAGAACCCTGACTAATACAGCAGCACCAAAGTGAGAGATGGCTCAGGGAAGCTCACGCTCTCTTTGGCAGACTCTGTTGTTACAGCAGCAAAGTGCTGCAGAACGGATGAGCCCACAGTGTCCTAATAAAACTGTGTTTATAGAAACAGACAACCCATGGGCCACAGTTTCCCAATATGATCTTTTAAAAATATAGCATGAAAATGTTATTTATTTTGACTACTGAGGTTTTTGGTGCCCACTTCTATTTTTCACGCCAGGTGATGCCTCTCTTGCCTCACTCTAGTTCCAGCCTGGCTCCCTGGCAACAGGACCCGAATGGTCCCCATGGGGATACAGTTCAACTAGCAGGACCAAAATGAGGCATGAATGTCCTGGGAAGACGACCCTGTTGTCCCGCACAAACTTGAATGGCTCTAATGTGCCCTGGGACAATTTCTCTGACCACTCTATGACTCAGTTTCCTCATCTATAAAGTGGTGATCATGATAATGATAACCCCACATGTTTAGCAAATTAAACCGTAGAACGAATTGAGTGCTTAGCACGGTGCATGACATAGAGTAGTTGCTCAACAAATTAACTGCTGTGTCCCCATTATTGGCCTCAGAGTGGGCAGTGACCTAAGCCAGGCCAACCAGAATCCTTTCCTAGGGTTTTGCACGCCAGCAGTGGGACCAAGGCCCTTCCCTCCTTGGTGATGAAGCTGTGGGTTGGAAATGGGAGAGCTGTTTCCTGCCCTGTAGAGGAAGCTGGTTCTGGAAGGACAGAGCCAGAGAGAAGCAGAGGTGGGAGACAGAGGTGAGCCCCAGTGGCTTCCAATCCCTGATTCCAGCTGTTCCATGGGGCCCAGTTGCACCCCAGCCATTCCTGCAGTTGTATGATCCTTCAAAGAAATCCCCCTGGAGCTGGGGCTGGCTTGAGGCATGTTAGTTTATTAGGGCTGCCATAACAAAGTACCACGCACTGGGCGGCTTAAGCAACAGAAATTTATTGTCTCCCATTTCTGGAGGCCGGACGCCCAAGGTCAAGGTGTCTGCGGGTTGTTTTCTCCGAGGACTCTCTCCTTGGCTTGTAGATGGCCATCGTCCTCCTACCTCTTCACATGTTTCCCTCTGTACATGTCTGTGCCTTAGTCTCTTCTCGTAAGGACACCAGTCATACTGGATTCGGGCCCACTTTAATGACCTCATTTTAACTTAATTACCTCTTTATAGACCTGCCCTCCAAATATGGTCACATTCTGACTGGGAGTTAGGACTTCAACTTATGAATTTTTGAATTTTGTTGAGGGCACAATTCTGCCCCTAATGAGGGGTTTAAGTTGAGTTTCTGTCACCTGCAACCAAGAGAGCCCTAACTAACATGCATACATACTCAGGGAAAATAAAATCAGGGAAAATAGTTATCAAAATCTTAGGAGACACTGTTTGTATGTTGTGGATGAAGACTGATATTTGTATTTGCTTACCTACATTTTCTATTTTTCTTCTGCAATGAACGTGCATTCTTATTGTCATAAAAATGTTTTAAAATATCTCAAAGCATGGCAGAGACATGCAGGTGATGGACAGGGTAAAACCCAAGGGTGGCATTGAAAGCACCGGGCATTGGGAGGGGATAGGTGCTGATTGCTGTGGACAAGCTCTGAGGGCAGCCATGGTGGGGTGAGCGGAGAGGCCACAGAGACGTGCCTGGGAGAGTTCAGAGATCAGGAAATGAGGCTTCCCTCTGCCAGTTAAACCATAAGCAAGCAAAAATGGATCCACACAGAGAAATGCCAAGTCACCTTAAAGAGGCAGGAGGGCTGCAGCCCAGACTGGCTCTGATTGGAGGAATTCAGGGGCTGGAGTCGGTGCCTGAGCATTGGGGGTGGGGAGCGCAGGGGGAGGGGAGAGAGGGAAGCACAGGGGCTCCTGGGGGCGGCTGCAGCAGTAGGGCCTGGAAGGGATCAAGCTGCCCTTCCAACCGTATGTCTTGGAAAACCATGAAGCCCCTCTTAGGCTCTGATGCATTTTTGTTAAAAAAGAAAAACACAACAAAAAATTGGGGGAGGCTTCTATTTTTCTTTTCTTTTGTTCTTTATGGTACAGAAGAAACAAGACCCCTGTGCCTGGACCAGAGGGGAAGGCGGTAAAGAAAACGGTGGGCTGCACTAGCTGGGGATGGGGTCACGGCACTGAGACCTGTGCTTGGGCAGCCAGCCTGGGGGCTAGGGGAGGGTGCTCTGGAGAGAGGCTGTCACAGGAGAGGGGCTCGGCCGCTCAGAGAGGGAGGCCTGGGGAGACCTGGCGAGTGGGAGCTCCCCTAGGCTGGGGAGAGCCGGTGGCAGCTTTCCAGCACTGTCATCTCCAGGGCTGCAGGGAAAGTCGCTTCCTGTTCTGCGCTCTGACATAACCCCTTCCTTACTCCCAGGTCTCAGTCAATTCCGTGACACCCACCAGCATCCTGCTAGTGAAGAGCAAAGGTGGAGGGTGGTGGTTACAGGAAGGGGCGAGGCAGCTGTCCAGCGGGGAGCTTCAGGGAAGACTCCTCTAGGAACAGCTGAGACAGACCCCCTTCCTCAAAAAGAAAGAGGAAGGCGAGCACCAAAATGCAGGATGCTAGCTGAGGGGAAGACACAGGCAATTATAATTGCCATGCACTCTTTTCTGGGCAACAGTCCCCTCCCATGGAGCAGGAATCCTGCCACTCTGTAAGGGAGAGGCCTGGGATATTGATTCTGAGTTGCCCCCAGAGAGGAGTGGGCCGACAGCCATCCCAGCCAGATTGTAGGTGACCAGGCCCAGAGAGGCCCACGGTCACACAGCAGGTACATGGAAGAGCCAGGACTGGAGCCACGCGGAGCACGTTTCTTGTGGGGTCCTGACTCGTCAGTGTCCCATCCCTTTCTCATCACTGCTGAAGCTCCAGCACTCGGCCACTGTAAAATCCAGCCGACTTCCGGCTGCGAGTACATCCTCACCCTGCGATCCCGTTTCTAATAGAGGTTTTCCTCCCTGGAGAGCGTGGGCTGACGATCCTTGGACGTGAGAACCCGGAGCGCCTGCTGGTTCTGTTTCTCCCTGGAAACGTGGCCATCTGCTGGAAGCTCGCCTCCCCCACAAGCCAGTCCCCCCGCACCAGTCACCTTTGCATGTTGTACTGGTTGCTGTTATGCTCTGCCCAGACCCCTGGGGTCCACTTACCATGTTTGTGCCTGCAGGCACCCCGGGTGCTTTCTCCCCAACAGCCAGCCCGACAAGGACGCACTCAGGCTGCTGAAACCCATTTTGCCTGTGTGCTTGGAGAGCTGGCAGTGCCTGGGACCGTGGGACCACCTGGGACCAATGACTGATAGATAACCCAGCTCCCTCACCTTGATGGAGACACTCTGAGGTGCGACCTGCACTGTCTCCAGAGCTCCCTGCGGGAATGAGTGACAGTTACTCCCCGAGCTTGGTGTCACACTCTTGCTTCTTAGTCCTACCTCCCTAGACCCCTGCCAGTTTTTCCAGGGAACACTTGCTAATAAATCATTCCTGCAGAAATTGTTTCCGGACAAATCCTCATCTCAGGGCCTGCTTTTGGGGAACTCAACCGAAGACAGTTATATTAACAAACCTAATCACTGAGCCTCCCCAGCCGAGGAGGGGCCACAGGGCGGAACGAGGCCAGCAGTTGTGTTTTGTTCAGCATCCCTCCCCCAGCCCTCCTGGTTCTCCTTCAAAGCAAACACTCTGTCTTCCATGTGGGAATAAAATTCTTGACCTTAGCTAATGGAGTGCTTATCAACTGTGTTGATCATTCACAAAGAAAAGCAATATGTGGCCACAGCATAGAAGGTGCTTCAAGAGTCGGTACTCTCTCCTGCAAACCTTGCAATCACCTGTGAGGAAGGAGCTGTCATCATCCTCTTTGAACTGATGAAGATTCTGAACCATAGGGGCTTGTTTACCCGGTCACATATCTGGGAACAGCAGGGACTGCATTTGAACTCAGGCAATCTGACTCCAAAAGACACGCTGTCATCACTGTGCCACATAGAGACCCAGCAGAGCCATGTCCTCTCTCCTGGCCACTCCCCTCCACCCAGGGCATCCCATAACTGGTGGAATTTCAATCTGGTTTTTGCTGGTCTCTTCCCTTATTATTTCCTTTCTCCCTTTCAACAGCTTAGGGCTTGATTTGGGTAGGCACAAGAATAAAAAATGATTGAAGATGATGTATTTTTGGAGGGATTTGTGTCTTTCTTTAAAAGAAAAGACTAAGCATCCACATATATTTAAATCTTCAACTTGCAGAGTGGCAGTTCCTGGGACCCAGCATTTCCATGAGCCATCCAAGGCTGCTTCCAGAAATTGGACCTTTGTTCTCAGGGGCTGTGGGTGAACCAGAGCAAGTCGTCGGGAGAGGAAATCTGCCCCGCACCCACCACCTTGTGCCACTCCTCCTCCAACAAGCTGTCAACTCTGCAGTGGAGAACAGTGCCAGCCTGCAGGCTTTCTGTTCCCGGAGCTCAGGGGATGACTCAGTTACTGAGGTATTTCCTTTTTTCATGAGCCTACCATGCAGAGATTTTCAAATTATTTCCCTGAAATGTTTTTCCCCTCACCTTGCTGCATGTCTTGTCCCCAGAAGGCACCCTTTTTAATAGATTCTTCCTAACAACATACCAGCCAGCATCTATTAGGCTCTTCCTAGATGCCAGGCACCCAGCTCAGCATTTCACGTCTGTCACCTCAGCTCAGCCTCATGGTCATACTAGAAGATCTGCATGCTGGTGTTCCCATTTTCTGGATGAGGAAACCGAGGCCCAGAGAGTTGGGCAAAGATCATTTTGTCCAGAAGGAGCAGAGCTGGAACTCAGATTCATATCCGTTCGTGTCTTTAACCACTCTGCTATACCGCCACCTTACTGTGAAAAGATTCCTATGATCCACGGCAGAGTGCATCATTTGTCTGAAACTGTCGCTTCCCTCCTTTCCTTTGCTGCGACTTTTCCTCGGGCGGATCTTCCGCCCCTGACTTTGGCTTTGGCTGTAGGACTGACTTTGGCCAACAGAAAGAGGGTACAAGTCAGAGTGTGCCGCTCTGAGGGCAGGCATGGTGTGTTTCTGCCACTCTCTGCCACAAGAAATGCATGTTCTTGAAGCCACTGATTCTCAGCCTGAGCCCCAGAATAAAGACCTGCAGGGCAGACCTGATCCCAGCCTGAGGCCCTGGGGTCAGCCTCTTTCATCAAGACCAGCCAAACCACAGCCGACCAGTGCACCGTGGGCACAAAATCAGTGGTGGTGGGTGTGAGCCACTGAGCTGGTGGGGCTGTTTGTTACATATTGTTATCGCAACAGAAACCTTTCACCATTACGTGTGATAGCATTCTAGTCTAGCCAGTGCCCCACGGCCCAGCTCTCAGCATCATGATGGCAGAGTGCAGGACCACAGTCTGAAGGGACCTGGGAGATCATCTGACCCAGCCCTCCTTCCTGGGCTTCCCCCTCCCTGCCCCCTGAGGCAGCCCACTTCCTCTCTGGACACAGAAAGGACATCTTCCCTAGAATGAGTCTTGAAGGTCTGTGCTCAGCTAACACAATTCCTGCCCCTTCTTTGTATGAGCAGCACCTGAGTCCCTCGTGACCCTCGTCACTCTCTTACAAGCCCACTCCTACTTGTCAATGTCCCTCTTAAGCAATGGTTGGGGCCACTTGCCTGTGGGCTGTCCAGTCCCTGCCTAGTTCTTTCCCCCATTCTTCTCTGAGTCATGGAGGGGTGAGGCCCGCAAACCAGCTAAGTGTGGCTGTTGGAAGTTTCTGGGGAGAGATTGGAAGAGGAGAGGAAGAGAGGCACCCCACCTCCCCACCTCCCCACCTCCCCACCTCCCCACCTCCCCACCTCCCCTGCTTCCAGTGGCGTCTCTGGCCGTGGCTGTATGTCCTCCATGGGTCCAGCCCCTTCCCGCTCCGGGCCCTGCCACTGTGTCCTTCCCTTCTGTGTCCTGTCTGGTGGCCCCTAGAACCCGGGTCTGAGAACATCTCATCCTCCTCGGATCTCCCCAGCATGGGGGGTGGGGTGGTGGCTTCCAGCTGCAGCGAAACTCTGAGCTGCCTCCCCCTCTGTTTCCCCGCAGCTAGTTCTTCCCACCCTTGGCCCCTCCATGTGAAATCCCCTCGTCTCAACTCCTCGGCCTGGGTTCTGTTTTCCTCCACGGACACACACTAGTCCAGCCTCCTGACTGTGCAGGGCCTCATCCCACGTTGTATACAACACGCCCCCCCTTCACACGAATAGAAACGTGAAACATCCATGAGCTGAGTTGCAGTTGACAGTTAACAAAATGTTAAATTTGGTAGCTGTTTAGTTATCCATGTGTTAATTTCAAATAAAGTTTTCGTTTAGCATTGTGTAGCCATCATTTTTTTCTGGCCCTTGGAACATTTTTGTAGCCCTGTGGAGAAAATCGCTCTGGTGGTGACTGAAGTAAACAAAGTGTCCCGGAGAGCAGTTGCAAGGGACTGTCTGCTCCAGACTGTCGCGCTCTCAGTGAAGAGCCAAGAGGAAAAGAGACCCGGAGAGAAAGGTCCTCACTGCCGGGGGCCATTTTGCCCAGGGACTCTCCCCTCTCCCGTCCGGCGAGATGGTGTCGTTATCCTCTGAGAGCCCTGAGCTCAGGAGGACCTTGCGTCTATAAAATGGATTTTCCCACCATCTGAGAGGCAAGAGCATTATAAATATGTCAGTGGAATTCAGATTTCCCAAGTCGCCCAACCACCACAAGAAAGTTAAAAGCAAAACTCCCCTGGAAAGTCGCCGAGACTGTAATGCAGGCTGTGCACAGCAGCGGGAAGATGGATAGTGCCTCTGACAGCCCCTCCCCTGCAAATGGATTCGGATTTGGCTCTGCGGAGCCTGCCCTGCCGCGGAGCCACGTGCCTCACCCTGGCAGGGCGAGGCCACACCCTGAGAAGGAAGCTGTACTGCGGGGTGGAGGGCAGCACCCAGGCGCTGAGTTTTCTCATCACAATAATGGGCAGTTAAATCCAATCTTGGCCTTGTGACCACCTCAGGAGCAGCTGGAGCACAGTCCCTGTCTTGGCTGTGCCCCAGGGTCCCTCTCGTCAGGCCAGACGAGGAGCTGGGCCTTAGCAGGCACATGGGGCAGAGGCCAGCACAGTGCGCACAGCAGGGCTTGGTGTGGAACACCCGGCAGCCTGACTGGCCGCCCACCCACCCTCCTCGAGCCCCAGCTGGTGCCCCTGGGGACCCTCACTGCCCCCAACCCCTGCCGCCGTGGACAGCGGTAGGGATGGAGATGACGGCCTCTCAGTTGGAGATAGACCGACTGGGGACCGTGCTGAAGGGAGGACGACAACACAGCACAGGAGGAAGGAAGAAGGACTCGGGGAAGGCCTGGCTCAAAGGGGACATGAATGCAGTCTTCAGTCACCTGAAAGACACTTAGTGAGGAGGCCTTCTTGACATCTAGCAAGTGTCCACCACTGTGATCGGCACACCCCTAAGGCTGCTGACCTCCCTGGATTTTCCAGAACACCTTGTACTGAGTTGAGAACAGCCTGGCCAGTGAAAGTGCCGTTGCCTAAGATGCCTTTGTTTGTGTGGTGGGGCGCAGATGCCCCGGGGTGGAGGCAGGTAAAGAGGCAGATCGTGCCAGCTGGGCCCGGGGAGCCAGGTGACGGAGGCACTTGAGATGGGATGGAATGGATCCAATTGTATTTACCGGAATTTTCAGGGAGCAAAGACGACAAGCAGCATGGGTTTGAAATGAATCTTCTGATTAGTTGCTTGTGGGGAGGGGAAACTCTGCCCCCAGGGACATGCTGTAGCTGCCTAGGGCTGACACAGGTGGTCACCCAGAACAAATTGGTTGAAGAAATGTGTGAGAAACACCAAAGGGTCTGTAAACTGCCTCCAAGGGTGGGTGGGTCTCTTTAAATGAAGGGTCTGGGTTCGCTGAGTGAGAGGTGACAACCAGTCTCTGCCAATGATCTTCTTCATTCCCCCAACAGAGCTCAGCCCTGCCCCTAAATCACTGTTGAGCAAACATTTGCAGAATACCCTATTCATGGGGACCTCACTCTTTGCCATCCCAGATCACTTAGGTCAGGCAGGGTCATTAGAGTTCAGGGATAGGGAGACTGAACTCTGCCTCTAGTCAGCTGTGTGACTTTGGGCAAATGACTTGACCTCTCTGGGCTTTAATTTCTTTATCTGTAAAATGATGAGCTAAGACTCAGACTTGAAGCCCTTGCCCTGGGCTTTCTTTGAAACAAGGCAAGCAGTGCTTGCTGAAGACAATGCTTTGGGGATCCCCATGGGCTGAGGTTGGGAATGAGTGGAAACCATGATGACCAGCATGCACCTGTGTGTGCACGGGATATTTATTAACCTGTTCACTTCTTACAATGGGACCCACCTTGATCAAGCACCTCCTGCATTCCTCAGCTCCACTGAGGGTGTGGGATCATGTCACATCCCCATGTCACAGATGAGAGGGAAAATGCAGGCATGAACCTAAGGCCAGGGCAGGTAAGCAGGTGTGTGGCCCAAGCCAGGCCTGATCATTTGCAGCACCAGCCCATGATGCTGGTTCTCCACGCACCTGACTACCTGTCCAGAGGGGCTCTGGGCTGCTTCCTTCCTGGGAGTTGACACCCTCTCGGATCCTTACTCTGCTGGGAAAGGCCTTGAGACGAGAAGAGCCTCGCGTTCATGGAGCCTGCCTAAGTCCTGTTTACCACTTAGTCACAGTCAAATGGAATAAGTGCAGTATTGATTAATTGCAATTTTTTGAAATACATATTCACTCTGATGTTTTATCATTAATGCATTAAGAAGCTGAACAAGCAATAAGACCAAATGGACTTCAAAACGCAGCAGAATTTCCATCCAATGTGGTCTGATTTACAGCCATTACCTCCTGGCAGAAGACAGCCCCCATTACAGCCCACACCTTGGCTGAAACTTGAGAGCTCTTTGTTCCTCACTGTACTTATCTATTTCCTCAGAGAGCAGGTGCACCTGGGCTCTGAGCCATGGGCGGCCCTTCTTGGTGATGGGGGCACGTGTACAGTGGGAGCTGGACAGGGAGGGCAGTGAGCTTTTTGCTGCATGTGGATGGGGGGCACTGTGGACCCTGACCTGGTCATGGGGACATGGTGACCTCGCCTCCTGCTCCTGCCCTCCCCAGCAGCCGGCTCCAGAGGGAGGGGTGGGCTTGCCAGCCTGGTGACTCGGCCCACTCTTATCCGCTCACTCTGCAGATCTGGCCAGCGCTGCAGTGCCCTGTGCGTCCGTGGCTGGGCTGGGCACCGGCTCCATCATTAGCTGACAGGAGGAAAAATCGGCCAGCTTTCTCCTGTTTAGGGGGCTCAGTTTCTTCATTTACCAAATAAGGAAACTGAATTGGACACTTTCTGAGCGCACTGAAGAGCCAGCAGTTTATGACTCTTCGCCTCTCCCTCCTTCTCTCTTCTCCTGCCCTTTTCTCTCTCTCCTCTTTCTCCTCCTTCTCCTCCTCCTTTTCCTTCTCTTTCTTTTCTAAACAATTTTATTCTTGCAGAGTCTTGTCAGAAGCTCTTTTGATGCACTGACAGGGACAAAAATTACCTAAAATAACAACAACAACAACAACCATCACCACCTATTTGAGAAGCATTGCTGCAGAGCTCGATGTCAACAAGGAGAGCTTAGCATGGCATCATTAAGGGGGTTGGCATTTTCAAACTTTAACCTAAGATACCCCAGAGAGTGAGGAGGGACGTTGCCTCAGGTGGGGTGCAGGTCACAAGTGCCGTCCACAGAAGTGGCCATCCCGGAAGGGAGAATTCTCTCCCTGTCTCTGCTTCTCCTCTCAGACTCAAGGGTCTGTCTCGTTACCAGCCAGGTGAGGTTGTCCCCTCCCCAGATTCTCGCCAGCCCAGAGGTGGTGAGCACAGCCCCCTCTGAGGCTGGCTGCAGCATCCTTGAGCCCCATGGGGGTTTTTCTAGCTCTGCTGAGGCCGATCCTGTTTGGAAAGCCCGGGTCTGAGCTGAGGGGGAAGGGCTTGCAGGCCTGGCCAGCCACCCACTTTTTTCAGGGTTGTTTCCGGGGACCTTGCTGTATGTTGGGCACTCCCTGGTGGCAGGCCCTGCATGGGCTCCAATGACAGCATCTAGAGAGGGATGGCTTCAAGAAGCGTGGTGTCTAGCGGGCGAGCTGGACAAGTGAGCTGTGACCAGCCAGTGCACCGTGGAGGGAGCAGAGGGGAGCCCAGGATGCTGAGGGAGCCCAGGGCCACAGGTTAGGGTGGGCTGGGCAGGGAAGGCTTGGTGGAACTGGAGCTCAGTGGGGCTTAGCAAGCAGGGGTTGGGGACATCCCAGTGGGAGGCAAAAGCCTGGGGGCCCAAGAGACACCACTGTGTCCAGAGAATAAGGAGTGAGGGTGGGGATGGCCAGCAGTCTGCTGAACAGAGAGGAAGGAGCCGGGACCTGCGGCTGCTGGTTTTACGTGGTAAGTGACGGCCCTTCCTCCGTGCTATGCACTGGGCTAAGGCACGTTCAAATGTGACAGCCTGTTCAGCCCTCTGAACAGCCCCAGGACCTCACAGAGCCTTACTCGAGTCCTAATCCTAGTCCACCACTTATCAGTCAGAGGAATTGGGCAAGTTACTTAACCTCGCTGGACCAAATCTCCTCATCGGTAACGTGGTGCATGCAGATTCCATGAGGATTCATGCAAAGTGCTCAGGCCATGACAAGTGCTCAGGGCTCACCCAGACCTTCAGACCCAGTCTGTAAACAAGGAAAGCAGTTTGTCCAAGGGCACAGGCAGGATTTGAATCCCAGCCCTGCTAACCCCAGAACCCTAGCTCTTTCCTCTAGGGAGCTGCCTCTCCCTGATGGGGCCGGATGCTTGGATGCTCGGGTGGGGATCCCTAGGAGAGGCTGACAAGGGGACTGAGGGAACCAGCCGCCCACCCCAGCCTCAGCAGCTGCTGTCCTGGTCTTAAGCTCAGAGGAACTGCTGCTCCAGAGCTCCCGCAGGTGGGGTGCGGCTGAGCGCACACCCTGGTTCCCGCTGCCCCAGCCTGCTCCTGCTGTCTTGCTGCCCTCCTCCAGCGAGCACTCCCTCAACACACCACTGCACAGCAGTCCCTGTCACCAGCTTGCTTCTGGGGAACCTGACCCGAGAAATGCTACAATTGCCATGTTGCTTCTCCCACCCAACCCAGCCCCTACCAGACTGTTCTGCACCAACACGCCAGACGCCCTGAAGGACCTGCCCTCTTCCACTCTGCTATGCGGCTTCCTCCCAGCTGGGCCTTTGCAAACACAGCTCCCTCTGCCGGCAATGCCCTCCCCAAAGCCCAACTTGAACATCACCCCCTGTGGCACCTCCGTGAGGATACCCAAGCACTTTGCATCTGCACCTGGCACTCATCGCCCGGATCACATGCTGTGACTTTTATTTGTCTGAGATGGGGGAAGGTGCTGCTCTGCCTGACAGAACCCTGGGCCCTCAGGGCCTTCACCCCCACCAGGGATGCCCAACACATGTCAGGGGCTCCGTCCTGCCCGCTGGCTGCCCTGGATACGTCACACAACTCTGGGTCTGCCCTGCAGTCAGTCTGTCCCCACCCCTCATGGGCCTGTCTGGCCTGCCCCTCTCCAGGCCTCCCCTCTGGCACCTGGACGTGTCTCCTTAGAGCCCATCAGGTCACCTCTCCTGCCTGCTGCGTCCTTGGGAGAGACTTGGAAGGAAACTGAGGCTCAGAGGGTGGTGTGGGTGGCTCCAGGCCACGCAGCAGCTGGCAAGAGGGGGAAGCAGAACTCTTGACCCCAGGACACCTCTATTCCAATTTGTATCCCTGCAGGTGAGGAGGGAGGGGCGTCTCTGCGGGAGCTCAGGAGAGGCCCCATGTTATTGATGTTACTGTGAGTCTGAAGGGGAGATGTGGGCCCTCACTTACAGAGGGTCCTGCTTCCCCAGCAGAGGACAGGGGCGCCCCATATTGTACCAGTTGGGGTGGGTAGAGGACAAAATTTACCCCAAATGTTCAAATAAAGAAACTTTAATGAAGGGGTACGCCCAGAGGGGCAGGCAGGGGTAAGGGAACAAACAGATATTGAAGCCTCCAGAGAACAGCAACATCAGGAAGCTGCTGCCATCCCCAGGGCTGAAAGGGCAGGGGTCAGGAGCAGGGTGATCAGAGCCACCCGCCCTGATACCGCATCCTCTCTCCTCACATCCCCAATCTCTTGCCAGCATCTCCCGCTGGCCAAACCCAGGGCCAGAGAGCCTGGCATCAGCCTCCCAGGATACGGAGCAGGGCCAGGAAGGGCAGAGGGTGGATCTGGGGGTGGGGGTGGCCAGTGGGTAATGACCCACTTGGGGAGAAGAGATGATGCCAGCTTTTAATGAACCAGCAGTTGGTGTCTGGGACCACGGAGAAATGGGTGTGCAAGGTATGTTCATAGTCATCTGAGCTTCTCCCACTGTGTTCCCAGAGGTTAGTGAAGGGTGTCCCAGTGGGCCACCACTTCTCTGTCAGGGCCCAGGAGGTAATGGAGACCGAGCCAGGGTAGCTGGGAATACAGCCTCTGCCCGCCATGGGGTCAAGGTGCAGACCTCTGTTAGAGGCGGTATTGCTTTCAGAACACTAGGCAAGGGAGTTGCTCAGGCCTGGCTGAGGTTGCCTGGTGACATTTACCCTCCACAGTCCAGTGGACACCTTGAGACACAGTGAAGCAATCCCCACACCTGAGTCTCCTTGGCCCAGCACAGTAAGGGGACTGCTAGGGACACCCCCTGACTTTGTGGGGTTTGGCTAACCCTCTGGGGGGAATGAAAGACTGTTAGAAGAGCTGACACCCTCATGGTGTTGGAAGCACAAGCTAGTTGGCAAAGGAGAGCCAGCTGAGAAAAAAGAGGGGACATTTATCTGCAAGGCAGCTCTCTAGTAAGTGGCAGGAAGCACAGACAAGAAGATAGATCTACGTGTAGAGTAACGTGTTTCTTCTCGCCCACGCCTTTCTCCAGGTCATTGGGAAAGGACCTGAAGAGTCATTAGCAAGACATGGAGGGGCACATCCTCTTGTCCCCTTCCCATACTAGTATCTGCCCTCCCCAGATATCTTCAGGAATGCCTCCCTATCTGGGAAGAATAATGTTACAACCAATGCACCATGACACTCGAGAGTGTACTAAACTATTAAATAGAATGCAAAATCCACTGATTTTCATTCCTGTCTTGAAAAACTTTTGTGAAGGGAGAGAGAAAACCCACAGTCTGGAAAAGGGACAGGGTTGGTGGGCGCATAAGAATGGGGGACCTCCCAGCTCCTAGGGTTGCCCTGAGGGTGCAGCACAACCTCAGAGAGGAAGGACTTTGGGGTGCATGGGTTGTCCAGCCCACAAGGCTTGGAGGCCCCGTGCCAGGCCAGGCTCCAGTGGCCTCAGCAGGCGTGTTCACTGCATATCTCAGCAGGGACCAGTGTGAGGCCCTGATGGAAGGATCCTTGAAGAATGCTGTGCTGCCACTTGACGCCAGGACCTCAGCATGCCTCAGTCCTGGGAGGAAGGGACTAGAAGAATTTCCCTTCAACTCCCTAGGAGCTCAGAGTCTAGTTTTGTCTATTTCTTAGAGAATAAATAAGATGTTTCTTGCATATCTGCGGTGACAAATTTAAAACCACTGTACATTTATTGCACGCTACGTGCCCTGTGCTCATGCAGGAAGGCAGCATCGAGGGATGGATTAAGAGCCTTGGCCGTGGAATCAGACAGCCTGGAATCCATTTCCCGGGATTCCACTTACTAGCTGGGTGCGCTTGGTTAATTTATGCTGGTTAACTCAGCAGTTTTGCAACTAGAGAGCAGAAAGTCTTTCCAAGGGGTACCTTGGCATGGATAGTGCGATAGACTATAAAAATGGCCCCCAGCATGTACCACTCCCTGGAGCCTATTTCCCTACCCCTTGAATCTGGCGGGACTGCGACTTGCTTTGTCAATAGGAGGTGGTGGAAATGAACTAGTGCCAGTTCCGAGCTGAGGGTCTAGCCAATGGGAGACACCAGCAGGAGCCCAGGTGCAGAAGTGAGGCTAGATACTTCCTGCCTTCCTGCTCCCTGCCCTGGGCTGTGCCCCTGACAGTGGCAGCCTCTCCTGCAAGCTCCAGCTCCCATCGGACCCTCAAGATGCTGTTTCCTCTCTGGCCCATTACCCTGAGGGTGGTGTCTTGGCCAGGACTCCCCAGAAGCAGAGGAAGAGCTGAGGATCTGTGTGAATGGGCTTTATTAGAGCAAGGCTTCCCTGGAACATCCAGGAGGGGCGTGAGGAAGGAGGAGGTGAGGGTGTGAGCTCGTGGGGGGCTGGGGGTGGAGGCCACATCTCAGAGTGTTCCCATCAGAGGCCAGGGACTCACCCATCAGTCCTTGGCCAAGGGCTGCTCAGGGGACACTTCTGGCTCTTTGTGTGCACTGGCAACACTGGACTCCAAGGACGGCCCCCTGGTAAAGAGACCAGGTGCTGGCTGCAGGGCGGAACCCACTAGAATCCCCACACTTAAGGACACCCCTTCCTCCAGCTTTTGTTTTCCAAGTTTCAGCATTCACAAAGGTAAGCAGTAAGAAAGCATGGGTTTAATTTCTCCAGGATAGTGCAGCCTTGCACAAAAGCAGAAGGAGAAACCTTGGAGCAGTTTCTCCTTTCTGCCCTGGAAAAGCTCCTAGGAGAGGAAATACAAAGGGCTCTGTTACCGTCTAGAAGTGGGAAGAGGGAGGAAAAAATTAATACCTCTAAGTTATATTGCCCCAAATGTGTGTTGAATAGAACTGACCTATTAGAGTAGAATCCCTGGGTTCAAATTCTGACTCTTCCATGTTCTAGCTGTGTGACCTCAGTCTGGTTATTTAACCTCTCTGTGCCTTTGTTTTGTCATCTGTAAAATGGGAATAACAGTCATAATAATAATCATCATCACTTCACAGAGTGATTTTATTAAGTGAGTTAATATATATAAAGAGCTTAAAACAATGTTCTGCGTGAGATAAGCGATCCGCACTATGCAGGTTTTAGCTGTTGCTATTGTAAATCATTAAAATAGTCTCTTTTTAATTTGAATAGGCATGTTGTAAATAGTTTTCTTCTTTAAAACAGCTTTGGGTGAGCAGATAAAATTTCCCACCTTAAACAAATGAGAGTTTGCACCCTTTTCCCTGATGCGTGAGGACAAGCCGTCACATACACGGAATCTGGTGCAGGTGTTTGAAGGTGGTGTCTGTGTCTGGCTGAGGTTTAGAGGGTGAGTCTGAGCGCAGAGCAAGACCTGTGCTTTCTTACCGCCTACTTCCCTGAGTGCTGGAAGTTGGGAAACCAGGGTGGAGGGGGGGAGTCTCCTAACCGCGGGTCCCGGCGAGCGTGGCTGCTCTCTCCCTTCCCGGCCCGGCCCAGTGGGTTGTGCCCACTAAGCACATTTCGCTTTCCTGCTACTGAAGCAGAGGCTGCAGGGCTGAGGTGCTCTCTGCAGAGAAGCAGTGAATCAAGAGGTTAGCAGTGTCTATTGATTTAGTAATTCGCACGCACTTTTCCGGATAGATTATCTTCCCGGAGACTCTGACAGCAGCAGCCAGCAGCTAATGCGATGCAGGGCTGGGGGGAGGGGAGGGGTGCGGAGGCGGCAGGAGGGTGGGGGGTGGCGAGGAGACAGGCAGGGAGGCAGGGAGGGCGGCTGAGGGTGAGCAAGGAGAGGGAGGAGCCGGTCCACATCCTGCAGGAAATGGTAGTGAGAGTGTCCAGGTTCCCCCCCAGAATCCCCTTAGAGATGAAGGCTTGTTCCCCCAGTTGCGCTGCCTGCCAGGAGTGCTGCCCCCAAATGCCCTGAGACCCTCAGGGTGAAGAACATTGCCTCATCCAAGGTCACACTGCTCCTCAGAGGCAGTCACATCCCACGACTGATCAACACTGGGGTACACACACCCCCACCCCCCAACTCAGAACGTCTGCAAGGCCACCCAGCCCCAGACCCCCCAGACACCTCCTCCCTCCACCCCACCCTCAGGGGTTGGTCCCAAGAGCACACTGGGATGAAATTCAGTCCACTAACCCTGGCCTCACTGTCTGTGTCCCAGGGAGTCTGACCTGCAACAGGGCCCAGTTGGCCTCCTGACTCCTGGCCCCTGTCTGAGTGGAGCTTGGGAGCGAAGCCACCAGTACCACACAGCTCTTTGACTTCTTATCAAGGCCTGTCAATACAGGGTGGTCTTTGCACAAAGTGGTGGTGTGAGGTTAAGGATCTTCCCCCCCGGCAGGGCCCTGACCAGGCACACGTGGCCCAGAGTGGACCCTCCACCTCCTCCACCTTGCTTGCCAGGCTAGAGCCTGCCTTACAGACCCAGAACTTCTCTGGTCCAAGGTTCCTCCCATTAGGGAGAAAGCTCTGGCCCCGCTGCTTGGTCTAGGAGCTGCTTGAGAGTTACAGCTGCTGGCAAAGCTGGGCTCGGAGAGGTCTGGCAGAGCGTGCAGTGCTGGACCGAGGGAAACGTGTAGGGCTGAATGCAGACACCAGGAGCAGGCACCAGGAAGCAGAGAGAGCACATTGGTTTAGGATTTGAGTCTCCTGATCACTTATATGTTCTAGCTTTTCCTTCCCCCATAGCTTTGCTCATTGTCCTCTTCCAGTCATGAACTCACCCAACGACATACACATCAGACAGGATGCTGGGCATCAGGAACCCAAGGAGGATGCAGTGAAAGATGGTGCCACCCCAGTCTGCAGGCATCTCCATCTTAAGGGAGATTTCTATCCATCCATCCATTCATTCATTCACTCAATAATTACACATCCAACACCCACTAGGTACCATTAGTTTAGATTAGATAGCTAGATAGATGGATGAGATGGTCGGTCTGCAGTCACTGGTGGTTTTTGATCTTTCTTTCCCACTGACATCCATGGAGAGCAGGGAACATGCTGTGGGGAGGGGGTTATAACAGAAGCCCCATGGATGCAGCAGCATCTAAGCTTGGGCTTGAAGCAAGCATTTGCCAATGGTTGTGGGGAGATGAGCCCAGCCAGGACCCCCTTAGAGAAAGCATCCCTCCATCTCCCCATCTGCCAGCCAGAGGTGCTTCGAGGGTTGGGCACACTCTTTCATTTGCTCCCTCGCTTGCTCAGACACAGACTGTTGCGTGAAGGGCTTGCTGGCCACAAGCCCCCTTAGCCAAGGACCCCCGGCCCTCTGAGCCTGCGGCTCCCTAACTCATGCTCTGCTTTCAGGAGCCAACTCCCATCCCATCCGTTCAGGTGCTTCTGGCAGTCGCTGGAAGGTGTCTCAGTTGTGGCTCCCACACAGCCTGGCTGGCAGTCGAGACCCGGTGGTCTACATCACCCTCCTCCCACCCAACTGCTACCCTCTGTGGCCCCAGGCTCTGCCAGCGGCCATCACCTCCTGCTCTCTACCGTCCTCTACTCCTAACACCCGTGTCTCCACCAGTTAGGGTCCCAGGAGGAGACAGAAACTACCAGTTATTTGAACAGAAAAAATTTAATACAAAGAATTGTTAACTGTGAAACTGAAAACATAAAAGGAGAAATCTAAGGTAGAACAGAGGTAGCAACGGTAGGAAGCAGCTACTACCTCTGGTGCTGGGGACACCCGGGGAAGAAGTTAGAATTATTAAAAGACTTTGAAGCTTTGGGGAGGGGCCTCGCCGATCTCTAGGGGTGAGGTTGGAGAGGCAGCCAGCTGGTGTCCACATCTCCCAGCTCAGAGAGGCCCCTGGAGCTGAGACCCAGACCTCCCAGGAGGGGATGCTGACGGCTTGTGCAGTGTCTTGGTCGGGGAGTGGGTGATGTAGCTCGTTCTGCAAAATGGAAAGTGGAAAAACTGCAGCGTGGACTCAGCAGCTGCTTTGGGAAGGAACTGCTGCTGCCAGGGAGAAGCAGCCTCGCGGGGCGTTGCTCACCGGAGCGGAAAGCACGGGGAGGAGCGGGTCGCGGCTCCCCCTCCAGCCTTCCGTGTTCTCCAGCGCCCCCTAACGGCAGAGCCTGTCAGGGAGCCGCTGGCAAAGGAGCCGAGCCCAGCGCCACAGCTCCAGAGTGGGTGCAGAGGGGTGGAGTTGGAACCCAGAGATGTAGCTTAATGCTGGCACCCCAGGTGTGCTCTTGCTGACAGCACACACAGGAGTCCCCAAGGCAACACAGCCCAGAGAGATCTGCGAGTGTGGGAAGCATGCTCTCTCCTATTTTTGTCCAAAGAGCTGTTGTGCGGCTTTTTCATCTCTCAGTGATCTGACCAGGACACAGACACGGTCCTTGAGGACAGATGCAGGTGAGAGACACCAGGAGGAAGGCAGAATCGATCCTCCCTTCCAGGGATGGAGGTTGTATAACAGGGACAAGCTTGGAACAAAACTGAAATACCTTCTGGGGAGAAATCATCCTTAGTGGCAAATTGATTTCTAGAGGAACCTTTTATTAATTTGCCAAGCTGTTTGGAACTCCAGCAGTGGACAGAGCTCAGGGCCAAGGTGGGCCTGATACAGCCACAACCACACCGCGAGGCAGGCAGGCTAGGGCCAAGGAAACTGAGGCCCAAAGGAATCAGCCGGTCAGACAAGAGGGCGGTGGCAGCTGAAGTTCTGAGCTCTTAGCGTGATGGTTACTAATCAGATGATCCTGGCAAAGGAAGATGGGGAGCCTGCTGGGCTCCCCAGCAATTAATGGGGTTAGGAGCTCAGGCTGGCCCGCCCCCACAGGCAAATCAGGCCCCAGGGCAGGGCTGGCTCTCATCAACAGAGCCCCAGGTCGGGAACCGAGGGCACGGACAGCCTGGGTCTCCTAATGGGCTGCTAATTGCTCTGATTGCAACTCCAGGGCAGAGTGTTGTTTCTGGAACGGCAGAACTCTGACAGGGAGGAAATACCAGCAGAACATTTTTGATGAATAATTCAGTGAGCTGAAATGGGAAATGAAAAAGTTTTCTTTCCACAAAAGTTGAATTTGAAAAAAAGAAAAAGGAAAGAGAAAATAATAATAGCAGCAAAGCTGATCATTCTGGTCTCCCCACATGAAACTTCTTTGCATAACCATGAAGGACTGCTCACTGCGATTTGTTCAGCTCAGCCACTGGACCTAAGCTGAGGCAGGAAGATACTCAGGTCACCTGGGATTGATGGGAAATTTGATTTCATCACTGCCACCTTCCTTTTCAAGCATCTATTCTATAAATATTAATTTGGCAACTACCCAAAGCCAAGCATGGTAGCTGGTGTTAGAGATTCTGTAGTGAAGAAAATAGACATTGCTCTTGTTCTCCTGCAGTGTGTGTGTGGGGAGGGGTGGGGGGGTGTATTCAGACATTAAATTAAAAGACACACCAGTCCATAACCTGCAATTTGAGATACATGCTGCATCACTCAGGATTCAACCGGAAAGAAAGAAACTGAGTATGTAGAGGAGAGGGAATTGAATGGAGGGAATTTGTTACTTATATATATGTGTGATGGAAATGCTGAAAAACCTGGGACAGAGAAGGAACCCAGAGGTTGTCAGCAGTAGGACATCATTCAACACAGGGACAAAGAGAGGAGGCGATGTTCAGAGTGCAGGACCTGGGACCACCTGGGGAGAACTGGAACCAAGATCGGAGCTGCCCACGGAGGACTGGGCCCGTGGGACAAGGAGGTGTCTGGGGTGAGTGGAAGACCCAGTAAGACTTCATCCTTTGGGAAGGTAAAATAAAAATACAAGAGAAGGGAGAAAACCCCACCTTCTCCCCTCCTGCCTTTTTGATGTTCATTAGTACTCCCCAAAAGCTTAGCTGCTGCAGAAGGAAGAAAGCAAGGTAGACTGGGAAAGCAAGGTAGTGTAACCACAGGGCTCAGCCCCCAGAGGTACACGGCAGGCCAGGGGCAGCATGGGGTGATGGATCTGAGAACAAACAGACCAGGAAGAACAGCACTCATTCCCTGAAAGAAAAGAACAGTCTTTGGGGGGAGAATTAAAGGTATTGATATTTATAGAATAAATGCTGGGAAAGGAAGGTGGCAGTGATTATTAAATTGAATGATCACACCTGTAATCCCAGCACTTTGGGAGGCCAAGACAGGAGGATCACTTGAGGCCAGGAGTTTGAGACCAGCCTATGCAACACAGCGAGACTCCCTCATCTATACAAGAAATATGAAAAATTAGACCGTGTGGTGGTGTGCACCTATAGTCCTAGCTACCTGGGAGGCTGAGGCGGGAGTATCACTTGAGCCTAGGAGTTTGAGGCTGCAGTGAACTAGGATCACACCACTGCACTCAAGCCTCGGTTACAGAGTGAGACCCTGTCTCTTAAAAAAAAAATTGTGTGATCATGAGAGGCCTCTTTGAAGGAGTTAAGTTGAAACACTAAAAATTACAATGAGCTATCCAAGTAAGAAGAGGTGGGGAGGACAGGGGAGGAAGAGCTTTTTGAGCATGTGCAAAGGCCCTGAGGCCAGCGGTATACATAAGTGTCAAGAGGAGAGTTGAAGGTGGGGAGAGTTGAGGGTGGAGATGTGATTGGGGCTAGGTGACATTAAGAAGTTGTTTGGTATTTCAGAGAAAAAAAAATTTACACTTAATTTCCTTAAATAGAAAAGAAGATTTTGAAAAGGTTTTTTAAAAATTCATATAGTGTCTGTTTACTCTTAGACAAAGCAAAAATGAAAATCTTTCCAACTGTCCCAAGGACATGTAAGCAAATGTGCTTTGGGAATGGGGTGATGCTGTATTCACTCTAGTTCCCTGGAAACAGATAAAGCTATGGCCTGACAGAATCTGTGAAGAAATATTTAACACAGCAGATTGATTTTTCTGGAGTAGTTTTTTCCAGATTCCCTCAGTGACCATCCATGGAAATGAGTAACAATTCTTGACTCCATTTTCACTTCTGCCATCAGCATGACTTGCTTACATCCCCTTCTCTCACCTCCTATGAGACCCCATCAGAATTATTTAAATGCCTCTGAAAGTGTGACTCATTTAAAATGCATTTAAAACCACACTTGTATGCACAGTTAATCTTATTTTGTGCTTTTTGTGAATATATTTTAATCTATCTTAAATTTTAATCAGATGGAATTTTTAGGAATAGATTATTCCATGAACTGCAAACTTCCATGGTGCTTAGTACAATGTCCTGAAAAAACAAATGCATGAATTTTTATAAGTAAGTCAGTAAATAAATGTTTTGTTAATATTTTATTCAAAAATGTTTTAACTGTGTAACCAGAATTATGTTAAGTGATATGGATGTTAAAAGAATATTAGTAGTATTTACTTCTAGCCATGACAGAGTAACTGGGATCAGACTTATTATCTTACTGTTAACTAAAAAACTGAACAAAAAATGCAAGACAAGAGTTTTCAGACATTGGGTATCTCTAATCCCAGAGGAAAAGATGGAACAAAATGAGTCCATTATCACCTTAACTTTCTGTCTGGAGGCACTTTCTGCAGGAAAGGTGATTCTAAGCAAAGAGCATCTCTTCTGAGTTGAAGAGATAGAAATTGTAGCTCAAAAAAGCTAAAGGGGTTGGAATTTGCAAGGCAGAGTACTGGAAAGGAAGAAGCTACTTAAAGAAATAACTCTGGAAAATTGTACAAGAATTCCCTGAATCTGTTGCTAAATGCTAAATCATACACCATAGAGTAAAGATCCACAAAGCTGAGAAAAGAACAACCAGGGAGCTATAAGCTGAACAGTTCATAGAGCTGAGAGATAATCAAATTCTAACTAGCTAGAGTAGAGAGTTCTCAGACTCTCAGACCTTGAGTGAGTCACCTCTTAGTAGTGGGGCTAAACTAATCTTAGAATTAAAGCTATTCATGACTCACCCTAAGAAAGTTTAAAAGCTTAAAAACAAACCTCAAAAAGACCAAACTGATAATGCAAGTAATTTGACTGCTTGCATAAAAATGTTTAACACCCTTTAAAGGTACACAACAAAATCTAGCATTTAACAATGTGAAATTCACAATATATAGCATCCAGTTGGAACTTACTAGATATATGATGAAACATGACAATGTGACCCAAGACCTGGAGAAAATTCAGACAGTGGAAACAAGAAAGGGGAGATAGAGATTGTGGAATTAGCAGATAAGACCTTTAAAATATGTAGTATAAATATTTTCAAGGTTTCAAAGAAAGGCATAAATGTAATAAGAATTGAGATGGAAGATATAAAAAAAGAATCAAACAAAACTTCTAGAGATAAAAAATAAAATATCTGAAATAAAAAATTTGCTAGATGAAATTCGTAGCAGATCATATGTTAAAGAAAAAATGTTCACCAACCTTGAAGACATAATGATAGAAACTATCCAAAATGAAGCACAGAAGGAAAGAAAGACTTAAAAAAAAAAAAAAAAAGAACAAACAGTGACTTGTGAGACAATATCAAGAAATCTAACATATGTGTATAAGAGTCCCAGAAGGAGATGGAACCGAGAGGAAAAATATTTAAAGAAATAGCCAAAATTTTGCAAATTTGATTAAAATTACAAACCCATAGATCCAAGAAGTTTAGTGAATACCAAGCAGGATAAACACATACCAAGGCACATTACAATCAAATTTTTGAAAATTCATGATTGAAAGAAAATCTTAAAAACAACCAGAGAAAAAAATACACATTATTTAGAGAGAAACAAAGCTATGAATTTCATAGACTTCTGTTCAGAAGCTATGCAAACCAAAAGACAATGGAGTGACATGTTTAAAAAAAAGAGCCCCATCAACCTAGAATTCTATAACCCCCAAATCTTTCAAAAACGAAAGCAAAATAAAGACTTTTTTTAGAGAGAAAAAAGAAGATAATTTGTCACCAGCAAACTTTCATTACAAAAGTATGTTAGGGGATGGTCAAAGAAAAACAAAATGGAGGAAAAAAAGTATGTTAGGGGTAGCTTTTCAGGCAGAGACAAATGATATGAGATGGAAACCCAGGTATACCCAAAGACATAGTGCTGGAAATAGCAAATATGTTGGTAAATATGAAGAGTAGTTTTTTTTTCTCATTTGTAATGACTGTGTAAAGTAAAATGCTAATAGTATATTGTGTGGCTTACGGCGTGCATGGAAGCAAGATGTATGACAATAGCATCACAAAGGATGGGTGGGGAAACGGAGGTATGCCATGGTAAGGTTCTTTCACACTGTACATGAAGTGACTTAATAGCATTTAAAGATACACTGGAAAAAGTTAAAGGTATATTTCTTTAAATCCCCAAAACCAATAGGTATAACTAATAAGCCAATAGTGACAGTATAACGAACATTAAAAAATACTCAGTCCAAAAGAAGTCAGAAAAAGAGAAAAAATAGAAGAAAGAGCAGATGGAACAAATAGAAAATCAATAGCAGGATGGTAGCTTAAATCTAACTATGTGGATAATTACATTAAATGTAAATTGACCAAGCACTCCAGTTAAAAGGTAGAAATTGTTAGACTAGAATCTAAAAAGCAAGACTCATACATGTGCTAGCTACAAGAAACATACTTTAAAAACACATACGTGGGTAGATTAGAAGTTAAAGGGTGGAAATGTGATACCACACAAACACTGATAATCCTAAGAAAACTAGAGTAGCTATGATAATACAGATGAAGTCGGATTCAGTACTAGCAATTACAGTATTACCAGGGATAAACTGAGAAATTTTATAATTATAAAATGTTCAAATTATCAAGAAATCATATAATTCCTAAATGTATATCCACCTAGTTAACAGAGCTTTAAAATACATAAATCAAGGAAGGACAGAACTGAAAAGAGAAACAGTCAAATCCACAACCATATTAGGAGATTTCAACACTCTTTTCTCAGTAGACAGAATCCACAGAGCAAGGGAAGGTCTTGAAACACACTACCGACCAACTTGAGTTAATTGACATTTGTAGATCACTCCATCCAACAACAGTAGAATATTCTTTTCAAGTGCATACAGAACATTCTCCAAGTAGACCATATTCTGGGCCATTAAAAGTCTCAATAAGATTTTGCAGGTGGGGGGGAGATAAAAAAATTTTTTCAATAAATAAAAGTCTCAATAAATATAAAAAAAATTTAATTTATTCAGATGTCCTTTTCTGACTGGATGAATCAAACTATTAATAAAAATTACCAACAGAAAGATATCTGGGAAATCTCCAAATATGTGGAAATTAAACAACACACTTCTAAATTACCAGTTGGTCGAGGAAGAAATCACAAGGGAATTTGGAAATGAAAAATCCACTAGAAGGGCTCAGAACCGATTTGAGATAGCAGAAGAAAGAATTGGCGAACTTGAAGCAAGATCAGCAGTCACAAGGAAGAGATTGTCGTCTCCACCTAGATGTTGTCATAACAGAAAGTTGGTTAGGGCAGCTGCAGCCAGATGATGGCGTCAACCCTTGAGGATGGCAGAGCCAAGGAGCAGAAGGAGCCCCAGTCCTTGATGACATCACAGAGCTGCTGAATCAACTACCCCTTGAGCCCATCCTTGTTCCTGGACTTCCAGCTCTGTGAGATGGCATATTTCCTGAAAGCCTGAGTCATTTTGAGTTAGATTGTCTATCTCTTGCAGTTGAAAGAATATGATACATCCTTCGTCCTTCATGGGGTTGAAAGTAACAAGAGGAATTAAGAGTTTGGGGGAAAGGACATATTTTGCTTTTAGAAAACCCCTTTATTATCACCCTTTACTATTTTGCTCTCTGACCTCAAATCACAGAATGTCAGAATTAGAAAGGCTTTTAGAACTTGTTCTTTGACCTCCCAAGACACACTGGGCTCCCACCACCGTCTATATCTCATCACTGTATTCTGTTTTTTGGCAGAGCTATCTGAAATCATCCTTTAATTTATTTGTTTTCTTATTGGTTGTCTTATTTTCTCTGCTGGATCATGAACTAGAACATGAGAACAGGGAACTTGTCTGTTATAATGGAGACTTCTAGGTCATGTTTCTCCTCCCTGTCCTTATAAACAGACATCCTATAGTGATGGTGTGGCAATATATCTAGCTTTAAAAACTACATTTCCCAGCCCGCCTTACTGATAAGTGACCAATTACATGTAAGTGGATATAATTCCGTGGACTTTTTGGAAAGCTCTTAGCTGAAAGGGGCTCTCTTTTTGCCTTCTTCCCTTCCTGATGTGATGCAATGGCTGGAGTTCTAGTAACCATCCCTGTGGAGCCACCATACTAGCTCTGATCTGCAGGTCTCTGTACTTGCTTCATGCAACAGAAATAAATAAACCCCTGTCTTGTTTAAGCTGCTATTCTTGGGGCTTTCTGTTATATAGAGAAAAATGGAATAATATTCATTGTTAACGTTTGTCCTCTTCACAGGTATGTCTCCAGGGCCTTAGAACGGCATCTGGCTCATCATGGGTGCTCAATTACTATTTGTTGAGTGAAACAATGGGCCCCAGCCTCCCCAGCTAATAGATGATGGCACTGGACCAAGGGAAAGGGAAAAATTTTCCCTTGTCATGTAGCCCATAAGGGGCAGACATTGCAGTATATTCGTTACCCGCATTACCCTGCTTCCCGTGGCACCAAGGGTGTAGTGGAAGGAAGCCACCTGCCCATCATCTCCTCCACAGTGCACCTGGCTTAACCCTCCAGCCATACATGCCACACGAGCTTGGTTGAAGGGCACAGTTTTCCACGGATGCAGTGGCAGTAGCAGTTCAGACTGCCCCACCCAGCTGCCTGCCAGGACCTGCCTAACTCTACCATGCTGGGGTGGGGGAATTAACCATGGTCCCTATTCATTTGGATTATGCCTTTCCAGCAGGATTTGCTACAGGCACAGGGTGTCCCCACCACTTGGAGACATGGGTGGGGACTCAGCCAGGGGCTCAGAAATGTCACCCTGCCCACCCACCTGGAGCACCTGGCACATGATTAGGAACATCACCTTATCCCTTACCTACTCCAGAGATGGCCTCTAACCAAGCTGCCCCGAGAGGCCCATGCTCTTGCTCCCTGCAGGTCAGCACCAGGTATTGGGGCAGAGGGGATGCCCATAATGTCCTTAGGCAACCTCTTCCCTGACTGCCCACACCTCCATACCCAGATATGGGAGAGAAAAAATTTAGGTCCTTGCATATTACCCATTATTATGCATATTCTTCCTCCCTTCCCACAATTCCTAGATCTAAGTTATTAAGGAGCCACTTAGGACTCTTGTCAAACCTGAGTCAGGTTGGAAGTGTCAACACCTAGACTCTCCTCTGTTTAACTGACAGCAACTTAGTTTATTTTTTTCCCCCCGACTGGCAGAGTACAAGATGGTAGCAGTAAGGATAATAATAGCTATTATGTACAAGTGCTTATGAAGCTCCAGACATGTTACTAAGTGTTTTACATAGAGGTCCCATTGAATTTTCACAATAACCTGATGAAACACGTATCGTTACTCCTGTTTTAGAGGGAAAAATTGAGGCTCAATGCCACAGTCAATAAGGGGGAGTGGGAATCTCTAGACTAAGCTCTTATTGTCATGTGATACAATCTCTCTATGAGAGGATTCTGTGAGCCACCCTACTACCCATTGTAAACGGAACACAACCCTCTGCTTGTCTCCATTCATTTGTTCATTCATTATTTACTAAATACTCACCACCATGTGACATGTCCCATGCTAAATACCGAGGCAGCAAAGATTCATACTCCACGGGCCCTGTGAGGGGTTAGATTATTACTCAGCTCAGCCTCAGTCCCCTCGCCTTCTACTCTGGGTGGAAAATAATTCCCTGCCTCACTGACTTTGGGCATGGCCATGTGACCTGCTTTGGTCAACGGAACGTGGGTGGGAGTGATGTGAGCAGAAGCTCCAGGAGTGCCTGCATGGGTGGGCTCCTCTTGAGCTCCTGCCATTCACCATGAGAAGAGCATGCCCCAGGCGGTCGCTGGTCTAAGGAGGACTCAAGACACATGGAGCAGACCCAGATTCACCCACAGTTTGAAGACAAGCCCAGCTGACTAGCAAAACTAAGACCGCCTCCCACCCCAAATTGTTTTAGGCACTGAGTTTGCAGGAGTGGGGAAGTTTGTTATACAGCATTATGCAGCAGTAGCTGACTGGTACAGGTCCTGCTCTCAAAGGGGCTCAGACTAGTGGGGAACATGGAGAGGCAGTTATAGAGTAGTAACAAGCTGGAATGGAAGGATAGACAGTATGCTCTGGGTACACAAAGGAGAGCCCTCACCCAGATTGGAACGGGCTGGGCAATGAGAAGGGAGGTTAGAAGACACAGGAAGAAGCAGCCCCCATTTGCAGCGACATGAGCAGTGCACACCTTTCCTCCTAACTGGCAGCCATGTGAAAAGCTCAGATGTCGTGTGTGTGCACCATGAATTCTCAGTCTCACAGGTAAAGCAGACACTCATCTGAGAGAGAAAGGGATTCCGGCCTCCTGGATGCAAGAAGAGGCCCTTGCTATGCGAAGTGCAAGCCTTCCAGAGGCCCTGTCCTCCCCCACGCCCTCTGCTCCTCCTGAACACTCCCTACTGCCTTCTGGCTGGGCTGCCCCGACACCCATCCGAGCGGTGTGTTCTGGGCCATGTCTTGCCCCCAACACTTTGGCAAGGGATGCCCCGTGTACCAGAAAGCGCCTCTGATGAAGAGGGACAGGAGGGTGATCCCACAGCAGAGAAAGGTGCCGGGCTCTGTTGTGCGTACTTGCGGCCTCCCCTCCCGCCATGACGGGGCACACAGGAGAAGCCCGCGCCACGGACCCCTCACTCAGAACATGGAAGGCCTCAAGAGCCTGCACGACCTCTGGCCTGGCCAGGTTTTCCCCATGAGAAAGTTGCTGGCCTCAGTCGAGACTGTGGGACTGCGAGCCCCTAGAGGCAAAGCCGCACGTGGATTTACAGCCCGAGCCCCAGCGCAGGGTTCATGGCAGGCAGGGGGCTAAATGCCGGATGGCCTGATTTTCTCCTCGGAGGAAAGGGAAGCAGAGAGAGACAGAGAGAGAGAGTGTTTGGGGCTTTCCTGGCAACTCCTCACACATTGTCCTTGGTTTAGAACTGGAACCTACTCTGCTCTGTGTCTTATAGCACTTACTCATAAAATAAATACTCAGTTTACTCTTCACGGTTTTCTTGAGACACAGGGGACACTCAACAGGAGACCATCTGTAGGGGCAAGTCCCAAACCACTCTGTGCAAGCAGAGCTTCCTGCCCCTCCTGCAGACACCACCAGGCAAATTGCTTCCGAATGCACACTGTGTTCTGTCCTCGTCAGGGTCCCGGCTTAGCAGCCCCAAGACAAGAATGTGGATGCAAGCTGGTCATTCTGGGGGTGACTCCAGGAAGCTGGCAAAGGAGTAGGGGAGTGAGACAGGACAGGGCCAGAAGCCACGGAGCGGGTGCTAAAGGGTAGTTACAACTGTGGGCGATGAGGGCTTTGTTCTGCTGGGGACTCTGGAGAAACTGTAGAACATGCCTCTGAATGGTCCCTGCAACGGGACAAGGAAGCTGGGGTGTTTATCCACCAACCCCCTCCCACACGAGTTGACAATCATGCCTGGGTATTAGCTCTCTGGCATCCTGGGCTGTCCTGGGCCAGCCAAGCACTCCTGCCACCAGAGAACGCCCAGGCAGAGGGGACAGAGAGTCCCCAGCATGGAAGCAGACTGACTTTAGGTGAGCCTCAGCGTGGGACAAGGGGGACAGCATCTGCTATGTGTCTTTTCCCTGCTCAGACACCTGAGCTCACGCTCTGCTGCCTGGTTTTCAGAGCTCTGCAGGAGCCAACACTGGGATTCCCACCCAGTCTTGCTTCTCTTATTCCTTCCCCTCTAACAGAGAGGGCTGTTCATTGGCTGAGCAGCCTCTCCTGCCTCCATGCCTTTTGCCGCAACATTTCTGCTGCCTGAAATGCCCCATCCTCTTTTTCTTACTCCTTAAAATTCTGCTAGTATTTCAAGGTCTAGTAAAAATTCAGAACTTAAATTTTCTCAGTGAGAGTTGGAGGAAAAGATAAACACATGTATATTGATTAACAGAAGAATGATTGCTGTAAACATTGGCTAAAATGGTACAAAATCTGATTTGGGAAATCCCAATAATGAGTCATGTGAGGTACTGAGCATTTTATACACTCTAACTCACTTAATCCTTGCAACAACAACACTCAATGTCAAGGTCAGGGGGAGCCGACACTCAGCGAAGTTAAACGTCTTGCTCCTAGCTTTACGCCTGATGGGGAAGGAGCCAGGATTTTTGACTTTCAAGCCTGAATGCTGAGCTGGTTCTCAGGACAGTATTTCCTCCCCATGCTTCTGTTCTTTGCTCCCCTCCAGGACTCTGGATCCAATAAAATAAATGGGAAGCAGCATCACTTTGATAAGGGCCAGAATCTGCCACTGGCTCCCTCGTCCCAGGGCTCCCTGGTAACATTGAGTTCATCCACAGGCCTTAAGGAAGCCTCCTGCTTCCTCCCCACCAGATCTGTAATGGCTGGCTCCAAGGAGCAGACCCAACGCAATCTACTGGCACTGATGCCCTAAAGCTGACAGCCAGCTTACCCCAGAGGGGAGAAGTGGAACAAAATGGCTGGCCTGCTTGGGGTGCCAAGTCCCTTCACTGCCCCCAAGAACAGAGCACCTACCTGGAAGCAAAATGTGGCCCCCTGGGGAGTGTGCCAGCAGGAATGTTGGGTGAAGGCACCTATGGCTCAGAGACTGACCATCTCTCAAGGAGTCCCACACTGGGTAGCAACCAAGAGACTCCGTCCAGCAGCAGTCAGGACAGTGGATGTGCCCAGACCATGAAGAGGAGACTGTAGTGACAGCAGCACCATGGCCAGCAAAATGGCCTGTGAGTCCAGGACAGGCCCCTTTGGGGTGCAGAGGGAAAGGGGCTGGGGTCCAGTGATCAGGCCAGTGAGTGTTTGAAAGTGTGACCTTGCTGGCCCTGTCACAAGCCAGCAGCTATTGGTTATGCAAACATAGGAAAGGCAGTGGCCTGTTCTCTGGAAGCTCCTTGGAATTCCCTTTATGACCATGCAAAGTCCATCCATAGTGTCCCCCTGGGTATAAGAATTCTATACTCACAGTCACCAACCAAAGAGAACCAGCACTTTTCTCTTCTCAGGAATGGTATTGTGGGCAGACTCAGAGAGAAACCATTAAAGCATGAGGCCATGAAACTAAGTCAGGAGCGTCTATTGCCAAGGAGAAGGTAAGGAGTGAGGGCAGGCTGGGAGATGGGGGAGTTGTGTTCCCATGCCACCTGGAGGTAGCTGCAGGTGCAGCTGGGGTCCTGAAATTTCAGTTCTAGGCTGCTTCATTTTTCAAATAATTTTAAAATGATTTAACTATTATACATAGATGATCTCTTCTATCCACCCCAATTCTGTTACTGTCCAATATTTTAGTTCTATCTTGTTTTTAATGCAATACATCAGATGTAATTATTATTCCATAATCAGTAGTTATGCACATCAATCCACAAATTTATATCAACTTATTTACTCATTCTGTTTTGTGCATCAGACCTACCGTCTGGAATCAAAAGAACATCTTTTCAAATTTCCTTCAATGAGAGCTAGAGTATATTCTTTCAGTTTTTGCTTGTCTAGACATGCTTATTTACCCCTCATTATTGAAAGACAGTTTTTTCTGGATATATAGTTCTAGGTTGACAGCTATTTTCTTTCAGAATACAGTGGGTTGCATTTCCTTCTGGCTTCCACTGTTGCTGCTGAGAAGTTAGATGTCAGTCTAATTGCTGTCCCTTTGTTTTGTAGAACACCAAATACAAAGAGAAGATCTTAAAAGTTTCCAGAGAGAGAAAACAGATTATCCATAATTAGATGTGCCTAGATGATGAATTCTTTAGATTTAAGCTTGGAATTCATTCAGTTTCCTGAATTTGAGGATTGGTCTCAACTATTCTCTCAAGGAATATCACTTCTCTCCAGTTCACTCTATTATCTCCTCTGGAACCCCTATTAAATATTTGTTTAAATTTTTTACTAGACCCTCATGTGATATATGAGATGTTTTATTTCTTTATCCAGAATTCAGAGCTACAGTTTCTTGAAATACATCTTCGAATTAACTTAGTCTAGCTTCAACTGTACCTAATATTCCACTTAACATACCCATTGATTTTTTAATTTTAATTTTATAATTTTACTTTTCATTTTCAGAATAAATGGGGCTTAAATTGGTGTGGTAGGCAGAAGGATAGTCCGCCAAAGATGTCCACTTCCTAATCGCTGAAACCTATGAATATATTATGTTACATGGCAAGGGGGAATTAAGGTTGCAAATGGGATTGAGTTTGCCAATCAAGTGACCTTAAAATAAGGAGATTATTGTGGATTCTCTGGATGGCCTCAGTGTAATCACAAATTTCCTCTAAGTGTGGAAGAGGCAGGCAGAAGAATCAGTGTCTGAGTGATGTGGCATGGAAGAGACTAGACTGGCCATTGCTGGCTTTGAAAATCGGTGGGTACCATGAGTCAAGGGATGAGTAGCATCTAGAAGCTGGAAAAGGCAGGAAAACAGATTCTCCCTAGAGCCTCTGAAGGGAGCACAGTCCTTCTGATACCTTGGTTTTGGCCAGTGAAACTGTTTTTGGACTTATGGGCCTTTAGAACTGTGAAAGAATATGTTTTTGTTGTTTTAAGCCATTAAATTTGTGGTAATTTGTTACAGTAGCAACAGTAAATTAATACAGCTGGGTTGTGAAGAACGAGCATGAGTATGATTGAGGAAGAGACAAAGCAGAGGCTCCAGTTCGAGGCCACAGGACAACCCACGTTGCCATCTGTGTTCCAGGTATTCATGGAAGGGCTTAGAAAGCCTGAAAAACACCAAATTCCCTCTCAGCAGCCTCAGGAAGTTTTTCATCTGTCTGTTCCCTGTTGTGGCTAATAAAAAAAAATCATGTTTTTTGATGATTCCATTTTGCATGACTGTGGACTCATTTAACCATCATTCCTGGGAGTTTTAAGCAGACTTTTAAAGCATAATGGATGAGCTGGTTGATGGGTGTGTTACTGATATGATCTATCAGGCTGATATTGAATTAGATTTAATTAATACCTAATGGTAATTTAAGTAGTTAAAACCACTCTTCCATTCTTTTCTTATAGGCATATGAAAGCTGCTCACACATGTTCCTGGAACTGCAAACAAAACTCTGCTTTGGGGGATAACACCAAAAATGCTCTTTCAGTTATTCAGTGAACATGTATCCATTGAGCTTGTATTTTGGATGAGGCACTGTGCTTCGGTCTTCAGGATATCTCAGGGTCAATAGAGTCCCTGCCTTCATGATGCCTATTGCCTTTGGGAAACACACTCTATGTAATACAATAATTGATTGATTACTATTGTGATAAGTGCCACAAAGGAGAATGCAAGGTGCCAGGAGAGCTTATACCACAGGGGCTGAGCAGGTCTGGGGATCAGGGAAGCTTTAATGAGGAAGATGGGTGGCTGAGACCCAATGAATGGTGAGAATTAATCAAGAGATGTGGGGGTAGAATAAGCCAGGGAGAAGCCCGTGGGCACCCGTGTTGGGCATTAGCCAGGCGGGGGCAGCCACACCTCTGGAAACCTATCCAGGACATCCAGTGCTCGGCAGAGGCAGTGAGGACAGAAATCTGTGCCCAGGAATCCAGCAGGACAGCACCTTACAGAGAGGATGGTGGCAGGGACGGGTGCCTTGGACAAGGGAAGTGAAGATACCAAGGTAGAGACCAATGCTGGATACTTCAGAATCAAATGCCAGCCTAGCTTCTCACACACAATTTCTTTCTCTATCCCTTTACCTGCTCTGCTCAGGAAAAGTTCCATGCTTGAAATCACACAAGATGGATCCCTTCACCCCAAGCAGTAGATGTTCACAAGGGGCCCAACCTTTGCTTTCTACCCTGGGCGGGGGGCATGACCCCAGGCCACGAGTTGGTTCACCAATGCTGTGGTGGGGGCAGGTACCAGAACAAGGTGCAGCCGGCCAGAAAAGCTGCTTCTCAGAGAGAGGTCAGAGCAGGACCAGAGACAAGTCTGCTCTGGACCACAGAAAAGCCATTTATACCTCCCCATGTGAATTCTCATGTGAAAATAATTCAAATTTTTTTGAAATGTCAAAGTCTGGTTTAAAAAGGCAAAAACACCTTCAGGATAGCTATGGCTGTGACCTTGGGTGAGACTCGAGGGGGTGGGGGCTATAAAGAAAAATGTGTTACTGTGTTTCCACTTGCCTTACTGTGTTAGTGTGCACACTATAGCCATGTGTGTGTGTGAGGGAGAGAGGAATGCATGACTCCCAAACCTAGTGGTTGGAAATACTAAACGTTGCTGCCATATGTGCAGAGACTCCATAAGGTCACCACAGAAGAGGAAGAAAGCATTGCAGGCTGGTTTGAGGCATGGAAAATTGGAAGGGACAGGACTTGATTTGCTACCTTATGGGTAGAAAAATTCAGATAACTACAAGTTGGCAAAGATTTTAAAAACAATAATAATTAAAATATTGAGTCATCAGCATTTCTACTCTTCTCTCTGAAACCAAATGCAAACAATGGGGAGAATGAGGACAGACACAACAGCCAAAACACCAAACCAAGATCTTAAATAAGAGTTGCCATCTTAAAAATGGAGGCCTAAGAGACAAGTTTGTATTCAGGTATTTTAATTTGGGAAGTTACTCCAGAGGACAGGTGTAGGGAACTGGGGAGGAGGAAATTGGGAAGGGAGGGAAACCAGTACAAGGATGTATTCTTGAATTGGTCATTGTTGTGGGCAACTGGGGCCTATTGAGATTTTCTCAGAAGCTGTGTAGAATGTGCTTTAGAGTGTGTGTGCCTGAGGAATGGAAGAAAGTAGCATTTATCCACCAGCTTCTGCTTCCATTCATCAGGGGTTGCTCCGTGAAATGCTAACTCACACGCACTATCTCTGCAAAATGTGGGCTTTCAGTGAGATAGGGAAGGGATAAAAAGTAAAAAGCAGCCCTGAATTTGATGATGTCAGTGGAGTGAAGACAAAAACTATTGATCATTGCAAGAAATGTATGGAGCTTCCACCTGAGACAGAAGGACTTCCTGTTACCCTGAAGCAAACCCATTCCCCCTGGGCAGAGTGTTGGTGAAAGAATATGTAGAGACCATCCACCCAAATCCCAGATGGTTTCTGACCCAGTTATTTCCCTGACTCCTTCCCTACACACTGCCCAGCTCCTATAACAAAAGGATGATGAAGAAAGCATTAGCCTTCATTTAAAAATGACCAATAATGTGAAAGAAAATAGTATGGGGCCCAATCAAAGGTGCCACAAGAATAAAATAATGAAACAAACACAATAAATAAAAAGAAGATAAATAAAGCCAGAAAACATGCAATGAAGCAGCAGAAAATTACAGATAAATATTTCTCCATGCAAAGAAACAAAAAACATATATAGCTTTAATAAAAAAAAGAGCATGAAAAAGAAAAATAAGCATACAAAGAAAAAGGTGACATAGTAACATAAGAAGATGAAATGTGATCTGGTAGATCTCAGAAAAATAGAAGAGAAAAATAAAACATATTACAAAAATAAAAATAAAATTATAAATGGAGGGGAAAAAAGATGGACCACTGTGAAACACAGGGATAAGGGAGTGTAACAAAGTCTTCTAATCTCCAGCTTCAAATATTCCTTCAATTCAGTGAAGTTTTCTTCTACTATAACTTTGAATGTTTTGTTATTTTTTTAAAAGTCTCTTTCTTTTAGGGCACTAATTATGCATGTGTTGGTTCTTCTTTGTCTTCTATACCTTTCATTTTTTTTAATCTTTTCAAAACTCTGTTCTATTTCATTTTTGCTGATTTAATTTTACCTTTTAAAGATTGTATCTAAAGGGAAAATGGTAAAGAGTGATCAGCCCTAAGACACTTCCTAGTAAATTTGCCAGACTTCAAAGGTCAAGAAAGATCCTGTGGGCTTATAGAACACACACACACACACACACACACACACACACACATAAGATGTCAAAGGAGATATTTCTCTGTGTTTGTGTGTGTGTGTGTGTGTGCGCGCGTGCGTATTTTTTTCATGAAGTCAGGGGGCAGAAGGAGAATCAACTTAGCTTTAGATTTGTCCACACAGTATTCAGCATTAGAAGAGAGTGGACCAGTGCCCACAGAGTCATCAAGGAAAGAAAATGTAACCATGAATTTATCCCAGGACAGCTGCCATTCAAGAGTAAATGCTGCACAAAATCATGTGAAACACAAGAATTAGAGAAAAAGGCCTTCCTTAATAAATCAAAGTTTTAAGAGACAAATAGAAATGCTGTGGTATTATAAAAAAAACTGCTGGTAAGCATTGAACCCATTTACATGTAGAACTAAGGCTAAACTAGGGAAATGTTAGTTACAAAACAGAATTTAAATGTTAAAAACTATTACAATGTGAGATATTACTAACAAAAATTGAGAGGTGGAGGGCAAGATTCAATGGTGCACAGTAGTTTAAGCACCTCAATTTCCTCACAGCTCACAAAGGGCAGTCCACAGACACATTATACGTAACAAGCTAACCAACAAGGGTGTCTCCGTGTTATTAAATTACATAAAATAAGCAACTAAAAATAATAATATAATAAACACACCTACTAATGGATGGTACACCAGGAAGGTAGAAAGAAGTACAAGCGTGATGATTACTCACATGTCACATTAGGAAATAAGTAGACACTACCTAGAAGGGATATCTTAAAAATGAATTTAAGTTATTATATAAAACTATGAGGTAGTTTTCATAGCACCATTAGAAAACTTTTAAAAAATAGGTTAAATCCAAACATCCCAAATTATTAGAAGGAAAACACATATGCACATGAGCAGAACAAAGAGACTATGGACCATTTAGTGAGTGATAAAAACAGAGAGCGTGACATAGAACAATATATTCAAACTCTACTGTCATATAAACAAAATGCAATGAGATGTATTCACTTATCAAAAGATAAAAGACTTCCAGTGTGAATTTTTAAAAAGCAAGACTTAAATATATGCTGTAAATATTTAAGAGATTTTACAATAGAAAAAATCAATAAAACTAATAGTTGGTTCTTTGGGGGAAAAAAACCCTAGAAAGACTAACAAAATAAAAAGAAGACACAAATCACCAACATCAGAAAAGAAACAAGAGCTGTCACTACAGATCCTGCAGAAATGAAGAAGAAAATTAGAAAATATTACAAATAAACTTATGCTCATAAATTTGACAACTTAGAAGAAATGGACCAATTCCTTGAAATTGACCACACTCAGCCAAGATGAAATATATAATCTGAATGAAACCATTAAAATTTTAAATTCATAATTTAATGCTTGCCCAAAAGACGTCATCATGCCCACCTGGCTACCCTGGAGAATTTCACCAAGGATTTAATAAGAATTAACACCAATTCTACACAACATCTTCTGGAAAACAGAAAGAGGAAGTGTAAGACGAAGAGAGGAGTCAGGGATGACTCCAAAGTATTTGGGTTGAAAAAATTAAAAGATGGAGCTACCACCAACCAAGATGAGTAAGCCTATAGAGGCTTAAATACGAGGAGACTGGGAAAATCATGGGATGACTTGGGACGTGTTAAGTTTGAGATGCTTATGAAGCCTGGCAATGTAGACCTCAGGTAGCAATTGGAAGTTCAGAGGAGAGCTATGAGCAGAGACACTCACTTGAGAGTCATGGGTGTCTGGGGCAGCAAATGAAGAGTGAGCCTCATGACACTGCAATACCTACAGGATTGGATTTGCTAATATTTTGCTTAGGATTTTTACACTGGTGTTCATGAGTGAATTTGGTACATCATTTTATTTCCTTGTATTGACTCTGACTACTTTTCATACCAAGATTATACCAGCCAGTAAAATAATCGTTACACTCTTTGAGCCAGTTTTGTTTATAACTTCTAAAACTCTCCACTTCCAAAGATACAAGATGTATTTTCTAAACCTTCAAGGAATCTTAGACTACAGATTTTAATTTTTTATTGATCATTAGGCTGTTAAATATTTTAACTCCTGTTTGAGTCCATGTATACTTCTTAATTGCTGATGTTTTAATTTACAAAATTATTGGAATAAATACATTAATTCATTCTCAAAAGATTTTTAAAATTATGTATCCAAACTTTTGTCCCTTTTAAGCCTAAGGTTGTTTTTGCTTCTCTCTTTCTTTCTCAATTACCTTCTGGTGGTGTTTAGATATTTCTCTCTATTTTTGATGCCTTCCCATCCATTATAGTATGCGTGTGTTTGAGTAAGTACCAATATATTATTATCAACATTTCTTGGTATGTGATGAGCTTTTCTAATTTGAAGACTCATTCACACCTGCCTTAATTTATTATGAAGCATTTCAAGTAGACTAAAAGCATAGAGGATAATCCAATGAATATACATGCACCCATCACTCAGTATAAGTGATAAAACATTGCAAATACAATTGAAGGCCTGTGTTTACCTCTCCCAATCACATTTTCCTCCCATATTTCTAGCAGCTATCACTATCCTAAATTTTGTTGATCAATTCCATGCATGTCTTTGTACTTTTTCTACATGTCAATATATCCATAAGCAATATATAGTAATGTTTTCCATGTTTTTAAACTTCAAATAAATAACATACATATACAAACTTCTATAACTTTGGTGCTAAACAGTCTTGTTTTTGAAGATGATCCATTTTTTTGTGTGAGTTGCTCTGGTGTGCCACAGCTCACTGGGGATGGGCTGCAGTTGGCTGACCCTCAACCCTCCAGGCAGTCAGATGGGTACTGGGGTTGCCAGACCCCTAACTAGTTGCTCCCAGAGCTACTGGATAAGACTCTGTTCCAGGAGCTAAAGAAACTCTGTGGGGCCAGTCCAAGGCAGTGATAGGGAGGACTTGGGGGAGGGGGTGAGCCCTGGCAGATTCAGCTCCAGGTAGAGAGCTCCACATCTGTCTCCCTGCCTTCACAGGGCTTGGATGCTACCCTCTATGCTTCATCCTGTGTCTTTTAAGTGGTGGGTAAGTAGGTGCAGGTGTCTGCCCTAACAGAGCATGTGCAGTCTGCACATTAGAGCTTCTGCCTTATTTTAAAATGCTTCATATGAAAAAGTTTGCTGTTTCTTTTAAACAGGCAACCTTTACAAATCTCTCTGCTCCAGGACAACAGACGGACCTTAGAATGATTTTAATCTAACAACCTATCTCTCTTTAAATGTTATTTTTATCCAGTATTTTTCTCCTTGTTTCTCTTTTTATATCACAAATTATTGCCTCTATTGCTGTTGCACTATACAGTCAGTATTTGTTTAGCTTTACCCAAATTTGTGCCAGGCTACTGCTAACCCACATAGCCTTTTTGTGCAAATTAGGAAAAGGTAATTCCTTCTAAACACACTTTATTTCCATCTGTGGAAACTAATATTCATTCAGTAATATACATACATACCACGATAACAGAGCACATAATATACATGCAACCTACACTGTCTACAATGTAACTGTCATCCCCAGATGTGGCACCTCTGTCACCACACCTGGAAATCTTAGGTTTGCCAACTCCTTAAGTCTCATTCTGCACTGTAGCTCAGTTCTTCCTTCTAGGTTCAATTTCCTTACAAAATGACATCCTTTGGATGTCCCTCAAGTTTAGGTCTCTAGGAAATAAATTCCTCAGTGTTTGTTTAATTAATGTTTTTATTTCATCCTTGTGTTTAATGAAGGGTTAAAGTAGTTTAAAACTCTATGTTAATAGCTATTTTTCCTCAACACTTTGAAGACAGTGTTTCATTGTCTTTTGCTTTCATTGCTGATAGTGAGGAATCTGTGGTTGATCTAATAGTTATTCTTTGTAGCTAATCTGTTCTTTCATCTTCCTTGCTTTTAAATTTTTCCTTTTATTTTTGGAGTCCTGCGAATATTTTTTTTAAGTTTGCTATGTGGATTTTGCTGTGCTCCCTGCATCTTAGGATCTATTTCTTTCATCAGTTTTGGAAAATTCTCTGTTGATATCTCTTTGAACATTTGTTATGCTCTCTCCTTTCTCTGGAATTAAAATTAGATGTATATTAGGCTTTCTTATTCTATCCTTTGTGTCTCTTAACTTCTTCCATATTTTCCATGTCTTTGTCTCTCAGTATTGTGTTCTTTTATCTGTCTTCCAATTTACCAGTTCTCTCTTCAGCTGTGTTTAATCTCCTATTTAACCTATCAACTGAGATTTTAATTTCTATAGCTACATCTTTACTTTATAGAAATTCTAAAATCCTTTTGACAGTATGTTATTCCTCTCTCATGTTTTCTATTTCATCTTTTATTTTTTAAACATAGTTTAAATATTAACTATGTTAATATTTAATATAGCTAAATAAAATATTTTAAACATAGTTTATGGTCTATATCCAACTATTACGTTATATAAAAGTAATTGGGGGATTCAATTCTGCTATTTGTTTTTTCAACTGACTCACTGTTAATATCTTGGTTCCTTGTGAATTTTGTAATTTTGAATTTTGAGCTCATTCTCAGTATGTGTCTGTGAAAATTTTATGAGGCCTGGCTTACCCACATGTTCTTCTAGAATGTGTTTGTATCTTTGCCAGTCACCCTAGAGATGTTACCAAAATGCAATTGATATTATAATTTTTCTAATGGAAAATTTCAAGCACACCCGAAAGTAGAGAGAATAGTAAAATAACTCTCCCTTGTACCCACCACCCAGTACAATATTCATCCTCAAAGCTGTTATCATGAGATTTTAAATGAAGAAAATATTGGGCCCTTCTATCTTTGCTAAAAATATTTCCATCCTTGAGAGTGTTGAAAAGTAGGTACTCATTTATTTTTAAATTAATGGGCCTTTGCTTGTTTTGTGTGTGTGTGTGTATAATTTAAAGATTTTTATTTCTCTCCCCCCAACTTTGGATCTGTATTCTGTAAAGCTGCAACCTTGAGAGGGATTGGAGTAGAGAGGGCCTTGGAACATCCAGGCTGAAGATGACTCAGACTGTAGCTGACGGAGTTCTTTCCAGACAGTCCTGCACAACTCCAAACCATAATAAAATTAAACTTCCCTTACTGGGAGCCACTCCCCTACCAGGATATGAGATCCACAACAGCAGAGATCTTTGGGATTTTCTTCTGTGATGGATTCCAACGTTAAGAACAGTGCTTTGAGCAAGGCAGTTTCTCAATACAAATGTGTTGGAAATAGGAGAATAAGAATCGAACAATATAGAGATTCTATTAGTTCTCCTTTACAGATTCCAAAGTGTTAACTGTTAGTAGTCTCACACTTATTTGGTTTTTCAAAATGAAAATGTCTACTTTTTTCAATAATTAAAATGACATAAACTCAGAGAAAATTTTCAAACAATGAAGACAATTCTAAAGAAAAAATTAAAAATCACCTCAAACCTCATCAGCCAAAGATAACCATTATTCACTGGCAAAAATAATTTCCAAATAGTTCTCTGTGAGGCCTTACCACATATGCAACCCTGTCATCTCTGTCAATAAATATATCTGTACTTCATTATTTTTAATAGTTGCATAAATACATACACACATATACATACAGTTAACTCTAGTTATTTGGGGGAATTATATTCTTTAAAGTCATTGCAAATACTGAATTAGCAAATACTAGAAACTTCCACATGGGGAAATACAGGGTTAGATTCCTAAAAGCCTGTGGACATAACAATTTAGTCAACTGGTCAATATATAACCTTGTTTTATGTGTGTTTCTGTTTTAAAACACCTTATTTAATATACATTGTTGAATCTTTTTAACACTGAACTCAGTGGCCAACAACACTATAGCTCATGCCTGAACAAAGTTTATCTAATACATGTATTTTCTCTGTCAGGCATATCACACCAGACAGCTCTTAGGAACACCAGACAGCACTTCAGCACTATGCTTGGGGGACATTTTAAATAGCAAAATTACCAACAAGAAGCACAAAGATGCAACAATGTTGCGCTAAATATACCCCCAAAAAGGCACTGTTTACTGTATGAGAGCTGAAACAAGAAGGCAGCGGTTCACCCTGTTCAACCTTAGCGGGGAACATGCACAACAGGCAACTCAGATTTTTCTCTGTTCTGCGTAAGTCCACAAAAAAACACCACCAATATTGATTTGGGGGGTACAAATAAATTTTAGCAAGTAGACAAATGTGAAAATATAGAATTCACAAATAACAAGGATCGAGTGTGTGTGTGCATGTGTGTGTGTGAGATTTACTTAGCCAGTTTCCTATTGCTGAACACTGAGATTCTTTCCAACTTTTCCCCCTTAAAAATACGATGTTCCAATGTTCCTGTGTACACATTTGTGAGACGATGCCCTCAGCATATACTCCCATAAGGGGCCGCGTCAGTGAGGCCACTTTCACCTTTGATCAATACTGCTGAAGGCCTCTTTCTCCTCCTCCTTTTCCTCCGCTCCCACCTCTTCTATTTCTTCTGTTTTTCTCTTTTCCCTCCCATTCTTTTCCTTCGTCTTTCTTCTCCCCTTCCTTTTCTTATTCTTATCATCTCTGGTTGAAGAAGGATCAAAATAATGGGGAAAGCATGGGGAAAAGCAAAGGGAAGACAGAGCTTGAGAACTGCAGAAAAGGAAAGAGACAGTGAAGGCTGCCAATGAAGGAGGGTCAGTTTCCTTCGTCCTGCCAGTGACATTTTATTTAAAAATACTATTAAATTGTGCATTTTAAAGATTTCGTTTCAAGGAGTGTCAAAGTCTTACGTGATTAGAGAAGTAATCTCAAGGCAAGTCCACCTTGAGATCATAGTCCACCTGGTGGTGGTAAGAGATGGCTGCAGATAAGAGTATTAATATTTGACTCTCCCCCCAGCAGGAGATGGGGTCTGAGTCCCTTCCTCCTGAATCTGACTGGGCCCCTTGACTGCCTAAACAAGAAAATGTAGTGGAAGGGACACTTCCAGGCTCAAGCCTTGAGAGACTGGCAGCGTCCAGTATCTCAAATACTCTTTTGGAACCCAGACAGCATGCAGTCAGCCCAATGCTCAGAGGGCATGCAGGGAGGCACAGCCCCTGGCTGATGGCCCCAGCCGAGCTCTCAGTCACCAGCTTGCTGGCCGGGTGAGAGTCATCTTCAAAATGGATCTTTCAGCGACAGTCAAGCTCTCCATGCTACTGCCACGTGGAGCAGAGAGGAGCCATGGTCACCCAGGCCTGCCTAAATTGAAGACTTGGGTGCAAAATAAATGATTTCTGTTGTTTTAACACACTGCACTTCAGAGTGTCTTATTACCCAGCAATACATAATGAGAACAACATTATGGGTAAAATCTGTCCTATGGAGCAATAAAGTTATATTGGTAATATTTTCACCAAATTTCTGCTTCCCATGTGTTAATCCTGTTTCCAAAAAGGTAAATTAAAACAGGAATGCTTAGTGGGTTTTTGTTTGTTTGTTTGTTTGCTTGCTTGCTTATTTTTTGGTGACTAGAACCCTTGGATGAATTCTATCAATCCATTTTGAAAATAATGTTTTTAAATGCATAAAACAAAATATACCAATTAAGTAGAGATGTACTTACCCAAATATGGGAATTTTTGATAAAGGAATGTGTGTGTGAAGTAAAAGAATCTAGCAGAGGGTTTAATAGGCACTGTAAATTTGAAGTATCATGAGCACAAATAACTTTTCAAGATATCTGTAACACTTTAATATGATGCAGAAATATCTGTAATTTCTATAGGTGGGGACTGCTTATACAACTATGGTTTGCTACCGACATGAACTAGTAAAGAAAATGCTAATTTTTCGGTAGAGATTAGTGAAGAAAATAAAGAGGTATTTTTTTTCCATGCATGCTCACAGACTCTCTGATTCTATTCTCATACTGCAGGTTAAGAATTCCGAACTAACCAGTTGTGTGGCTGTGAAATAGTTTTGCATTTCTCAGTAGAGACTCTTGAGTCTGAAAATAATCTTTCTCCGAAAGCATAAAGAGATGATAGAAGCTGTCAGGAAAACCAGTTTTCATCTACCCACTCATTAATCTGAATTTCATAAGCAACAGGGAGACATATGACTCCTTTGAAAGTTCTATGACAGTTACATTTTCTAGGCACCAAGGACTTTATTGTGTGGAGTCAGTTAGCATCAGCCCAAGCACACATGTGCACACACACACACACACACACACACACCCCAGCATGTTCTACTGGAACCAAAGACAACTGATTCGCTATCACCATCAAATGCAAAGTTATCTGTCTTCCATTTAGTGTAGAAAATTACTTTGTTTCCTGACAATATGCTATGCTGAGGCTACTAAGAGAGAAGTCTCTGGTACTATTATAGTCAGCAACTTAGACTTGCATAAGCAAACAAGCAAATCAACAAAAACTGGGGTAGGGAGTGGTGGAGCGGGCATTGGAAGACTCACAGAAACCAGGAAGATAGAAGAGCTAAACTGTGGGGAAGGTGGGGATATGGCTGGACCGCAGGGAAAACTGCAAGACAGGGCTAGGCTGCAGAACACTATGCTTTCATCTCTCGAGCTGGCTTCTTTCTGCACTTCTCCTTCATTTCCATCTTTTGGTGCAGACTGGCTTCCCTCACTTCTCACTCAATGTGGCAGAAAACATGAACAATAAAAGCTGTGGAGTTTTATGTGTTGTAGCTTTAGCTAACTGGAATGAGGCTGATTTGACTCTCTGAGTCTTATATTTAAAATTCACAGAGACGTGCTTGGATTGGCCAGTAAAAAGTGGCTGCCCCGATAGTAACCATGCACATGGGGAAGAGGTGGAAGTGGGGAGAAGTCCCCAGAAAGGTGGAGTGGGGGAAGGGCGGGCCAAGCAATTGATCACATAAATACAGCGAAGATGGGGATGGGAAGAGCCACGCTCACATTCACACTCTTTGAAGACAAACCCCGAGCCCATGATGACAGCTATGGAAATTCACCTGCTACAAAATAGAATGGCCTCTATGCTTGTGGGTGGCCCTGAGCAGATCTCATAATGCTCAAAACAATTTTTTAATAACCCTACGGAATATATATTTAAGACTATTTTTTCTGGCATATATAAGAAATTTATCTTTAAGACTATATATTTTTGTAGGGAAGATTTGTGGGACTTGACTGGAACCCTCAAATCTCAGGGAAAGTTCTTCTCAGCCTTGCTCTAAAAAAGGAAAGTTGGCAATGGGACACTATCTCTGAGAGCAGGAGTTGCGGTCTGAGGCCTCCCATTAGAAATTCCATTAGAAATGATATTTTTGCAAAGCTCTTTAATGTTTGACTTACTAGAAGACAGCGGGACTCTCAGGTTTGCTTCTGAATTCAATCCACTGTGATACATGGTTTTGTATGACGTAGAAATACAGTTGCAAAAGGGAGGAGTATTAAAACACCCTTTTCAGAAAATTGTGGCTATTCTTTGATAATACACTAAAACTTGACAAGTGGTAGTTTATTAAAGATTAGTGGCAATGTGGACTCTAAAACCATATCAATAAACTTTTCATGTACTATCACTTTAAAATCTTGTATTACTCTAACATTAAAATTATAAATTTTTACATTAAAATCTTCCATTTTAAATGGACCTTTACCCAGACTTGATTTTGTAGCATCACGCATTGGTCACTTGGAAAATATTTGTTCAATTAGCTATGCAGATTTTCCACATACTGCAACATTTCACTATATAACATCAAAAAAACCACACGTGTTAATATCACCACCAATCTCATCAGAAAGCCAAACACAAATTTTCCAAAATTCTAATTTTTGCTTGAGAGCTCAAACGTTATCATTGGTAATAAATACTGTCAGTTGTTTCCTTAAGGTGACATACTCACTGCATTATCGAGAAAATGTCTGCCAAATACCTAAGTTTGTAAGTGGTTCATTTCAGTAAAAACAATGTTCCATGAAAAAAGTGGCTAGTTCATCTCACCACTCAGATAATCACACAATTGCTTTTCCTCGAGATGAGCCTTGCACTTTGGTATGCAGCCTAAGTGCTCTACGTGCACTTCCCATTTCATCACATCGAATATTTAAAAGATATGTACTCAAGGATTGCAATTCAATAAAATCAATAATTTTTACTGGTTCACCAAAGATATTCTTAATTTTCACTGGCATTCTTTCCCTGCAAGTTCAAGGAGGTTAGGAACACAATGACCACTGGTGTAGTTTGGTGGCACCGCCTTGCTTTCACGCTAAGGCACCAGGAGTCTCACCCACCATTACTTCTGCACCGTCAGTGAAAAAGGTCTCACTGGCGTGACTCCCCACTGCAGACCCATGGTGTGTGGTCCCTGCAGGAAGCCCCAGGGATGCTTTCCTTTCTTTCCTTTGGTTTTCCAGGCCATCTTGGAATGTGCCAGCAAAGCAGCATCACAAAAGTGAAAAAGGAAAATGAAGTCTCATGGTTATTACAGAAATTGTATTTATCTCTCAGACCCATCCAAAGGGTCTGCCTCACAGACCATACTTTGAGATTTACTGATCTACAAGTTACAAAGTATTTTCCTGTAAATATCTTTTTTGGTTCTCATAGAAGCCCTTTGAGATGGGTGCTCCTGGGACATCCCTCGTAAGGATGGGGAATAGGAGGCTCTGGGAGGTTAAATGCCTTGTCCCTGCCTCGGAGAGCCAGGAACTGAGAGGGACTAGCAGGGACTATTTGCCATCAGTCTCAGGAGCATGAAGAAGGAAAGCACCTGTCTCCATCCCGACTCTACCTGCTGATCCCTGGGCTGCACACAGCCAGTCTTAGGAGGCAAGGAGGATGCCCAAGCACATGGGTGTACGTGGGCAGCCGGGCGTGTAGAGGAGACAAGGCAGCCTTGCAAGGTGACCCGAGGAGCAAGCCACCCATGGAACGAGTGATCCTCCCCAGCAGGGCCCCTGCTCTCCAATGGACAACGCAGAAAGATTCTTGGAGGTTGGCCTGGCTGCCTGCTCTCTCTATCCGTCTCAGAGAATGAAAGATCTGCAAGAGCAAGAGTGAGGAGGAATAAGCCAGTAACTGTCAGTCTTTGAAATAATATTTATTATTTCAGTTTTCCTACAGCTACATTCAGGGCTGGGGGATACTTGGGAGATATCTAACTCTGTGACTTTTGTGACGCTGCTTTGCTGGCACATTCCCACATGGCCTGGGAAACCAAAGGAAAGAAAGAAAAGCGGGTGACCAAGCATCCCTGGGGCTTCCTGCAGGGACCACACACCATGGATCTGCAGTGGGGAGTCACGCCAGGCCTGGAGAAAACCAGAATAGAGGGCACTATCTTTAGAAAGGAGGGGAGAAATGACAGAAATTTTGAGTAAATGACGCATGCAAATTTCCATGGAGGCAGAACACTTTGTTTTCTCTGTTTTATGTGGTCTCTCCAGTGTCCGCATGTTTAAATTCCTGTAGATGGCGGCTCCAGGTGGGTCCCCAGGTGGAAGAAAGTGATCACCTAGACAGGCAGCAAATGAACTGGCAGTAACGGAAACAGGGCAGGACCAAAAAATGTTAGAGATTTCCTAGAACCTGGAAAAGATAAGGTCTCATGTCCAACTCTACTTCCGAACTTGTTTTTCCAACCCAGGGAGAGAGGGAGACGTGGGGAGATGAGGAAGAGAGGCCACAGAAAGCTGGATCCAAAGCTTTGACACTCCCCAAACTTCCACCCTGTTACTTGCCTTAAGCATGTTTCCGCTTGTATGAAAGGGAAGGAGAGGTGGAGAGGCCAGTAGATGTGGCATCACTCCTCCATCCCTTCAATAAATCTGATTCTGACCATGTGCTGGCGAGTTTACGGCTGGTAGATATAAGTGGAGGATGGAAGGATGGATGGGGAACAGAAGGAACCAAACTCACAAAGTCAAACTCACAAAGACAGAGAGAGAATGTCTGGGTTCAGCAGCTCAGTGTGGCCAAATGTGCAGAAACTGTTGAGTAACCTTAATGTCCTTAAGCAGCACTAACCTGGTGTTCCAGGTAAGCATCTTGCCACGTCAGGGCCTTGAGAGCCACTTGAGGATACTCTGTCATCCTGGGGGAGGGAAGAAAAGATAAGTCACAGCACAAGGTATAAGACATAGTGACAGGGCAAAAATATAGTCCCAAGGGGACAGCATGCAGCCTCACTAATTGTGTCCACCTCCTTAGTTCCTGGAAGCACAAGGTGGAGGCTGACTCAGAAGAGTGAGGCAGAGCACCAGCTCTGGATGGCACATGAAGTCGGCACATGACACACAGAGAGGCGGACTTAATAGTGGGTCCCCAGAGCCACTGGGTTATGTCTCCTCAAATATCCCCTCACCAGGGACCCTGTGAGCCAAGGCCCAAGAATGGAGGTGGTGATGAGCTGGCAGGAGTACGGGCAGGCACGCAGGTAGGGGTGGAGTCATGCCAGCATCCAAGGGCAGGTGTCCAGGCCAGCCGCTGCACACAGGTGCACAACGGCAGAGCCACCTCACTCAGGGTCTCCATGCCCATGCCGGGCTCTCTCAGCTCCATGCTGCCAGAAGAGATCTGCTGCTGGGAAAATGGAATTTTAATTCATTTGTGGGGGCGTGGAAAAAGAGATCATTTCAGCACATAGGGCTCCTGCTTGGGTGGTCTGGTGTTGGTGGGGCACCTTGGGGAGGTAAGAAGGAGGTACTAGCAGGAATGGAAAGAGAGGAGACAAAGAGAGGGGCACGTAATTAAAAGTGAAAAGACATTAGAAACATACTTTACCTACTTTCCTATGTCCTTTAGATTTGGCTTCGGACAAAGACAAGCAACACTAAGCATCATTCTGATGCTGTTCAGTTCTTGTTTGTTTGTTTTGTTTGTTTCTGTTCAGTTCTCAAAGGAACAATAAGTCGTGGAACGATAAAGATCATGAATGGCTTCCAGGGCTATGACACTGTGCTCCAAGCTGTGCTGCGAGGCATGAGGGGGTACAGCCATCAGGGTACTGGTCGTGGGCCGGGTTGCCCTCAGAGCCTTCCCCACGCTGGCCCTGCTGCCCTGTGCCACCACTGCTCCTGTTCCCTTGGCCGCCCATAGGAGGGCTTGGCTCCAGCCAGCGGTGGGGTGGGAGGCAGGGAGGAGCCTCCACTCTGCCCCGGTGGCATCTCCAGCGAGGCTGCGTCTGCCCCTGGCTGAGCCGTGGTGGCAGCTTCCTGTGTGGCTGATCCCTGGACTGTCTCACCATCCCCTGCTGACTGTGTTAAATCCCCTCTGTTTAAAATTCCTGGAGTGGTTCCTGTTTTCTAGACTAGACTTTGACTGATACAGGAGCCCTAGTTTTGCCTATTTTATACATTGGAGTTGCACATCAAATTTAATTAGGAATTAAAATTTCTGCTGGAAAAAAAAGAATAAGGAATGTGTGAATATGACCACTCTTGTTAGACCCAATATGGATAAGAGACTTAAAGATCAAAGATGCTAATGAGTGAAAGGAATTCTCTTTATTTCCATACACACTGAGAAGTTTGCCAGGTGAGTTTTGTGCCTTTACTGGCTTTTTCAAATTACTAAATAAAGCCAATAATGCAGAAGTATATGAAGTGAAAACTGAAAGCAGGTCCCACGCCCAGGACTCATGACCTTGAGGTAACCAGTTTGATTTGTTTTATTGGCTTCTTGACATTTTAAGTATAAATAAATACACACACTCACATATATATATATATATTTAAAATATGATCCCTTTGCACATCTGGATCGTGAACTCCTTTTTTTCATATAACAGTATATTATGGATGTCTTTCCATGTTAGCATCTATAGATCTGCTTCACTTATTTTAGCAGCTGAATAGCATTCCATTGTACTGAGTTTTCATAATGTATCTGATGAGTCTGAGTTCCCTATTAGTTAACAGTTATTTTTGCTATTACCAGCAAATAGCTATTTTACTGTTTTAATTTCTTGCGATTACAAAGAAAGCTGTAGTGACTTTCCTTGTACTATACAACTTTGTGCTCATGTGTGTTTGTGTAGGGTGGATCCCAGGAAGTGGAACTCCTGGAAAAGAGGTTAGGAACCAAAATGACTCCAAAAGACAGTTCATGTTACACTACCGCCAACAATGAGACAGCTCATTTTCTTACATCTTCACCAACACTGAGCCTTGTACTTTTTCGCCATTTGAAAAAAGCTCTCTGATGATCATTTAAGAAGCATTCGTGGGCCTGTCTTAAAATATATACCAGTCAAAGGACAGTTCCTTTGACAATGACAAAAAAACAAGAAACTGCTCCTTGTATGGTCTACACTGGGGATTTCTTAACAGATGTGAGAAGTAGACTAAATATTCGATCTTGACTTTCTATGTGCATGTTGACTTTGTCTTCCAGCAATCACATTGTTGCTGATGAAAAGTCTAATTATAAAAACAAATCTAGATGTAGAACCGAACCAATCCTTGTTGCTTTGCAGGTCATCTTGTGTCTCTGATAGATTTTGCTTTGTTTTGTTTTGTATCCTGCAGTTTCACTCTAACGTTTTTAGGCAGAATTTTTTTCAATCCTGCTTCTAACTCAGTGTGATTTTCGATTCTGGGGATTCATGCCTTTCTTCAGGTCTTGAACATTTCTTCTCCTCATCACTTTGAGGCTAGTCTTGGAAGAGTCCTCCCCAATGATGGGAACTCTCTCGTTCTTCAAACATAAACTCATGTCTCCTGTGGTTAAAGGAGAAGTCTGTGGGAGGCGCTTAGAAAATTCAGCTGGACCGCCACAAGGCAGACAAGTCCCATTGGGAGGTAGGCTGGGAAGGATTCCTCTGGGCTCAGGTGCAGGCAGGTGGTGTCCAAGAACACGGGGTGGCACAGGATGGTGGACAAGAACATGAGGCACCCAGAAGGCAATCTGGAAGAGCTTGGGACCAAACCCAGCCTAAGCACTCGCAACACATGATCCTGAGCCAGTCCACATCAAGACGATGATGGCGCTCACATGGCACTTTACCATCTTAAAAGAATATTCATCTATGTTCCCAAAATGCTGCGATACCCCAACCCTATCGATAAGGTTGTTTTTATTACTGCTCCCACTGACTGATGAAGAACTAGGCCCACACAGGGGAAATTGTATAGTTTATCCATAGTAATATTTCATAATGTTTCCTGAAAACCATGTTGAAGATATTTTTCTTTATGCTTTCCAGTGCCCCTTACATAAACACCATTGAAAATAAATTCCTTTTAGGAATTAGTGGCAGATAAAAACCCAAATAATTAGAATTGTATAATCTGGATTTATTTTCTCATTTGTCTTGGCAATCAGAAAACGGTAGGATATACTTAGTTCTCAGTCATAATTATAAAATATATGGTTATGTGTTTCAGCATTTTGCACTATGCTAGGACCAGGGAAGAAGAGTATGAAAACTAAAGGGCATAGTCTGTGACCTTCAGCAATTACAATTTTAGGGGGGAGCAAACAGGTGGCTCAAGACCTATTTGGTGGATGCTGGGTTGGGACATGCCTAGGGTGGGCAGCTCGGGTCATCTCAAGGTGCTTGGACTGCTGCTTCTCATAACCTCTGCCCCCCCTGCCCACTCTTCCTGCAGACTTCCTGAAGCAAGGGTGGTGTGCTAAGTGTAGCCGGGACAGCAATGCCCAGAACTCTGGCCTTCTGTAAATACGTATCAGACAGGAAGCAAAAGAGAAGAGAGGAAGCCTTTACGGCAGCCCTGCGTGGTGCAGGGTCAGGAGTTCCACAGCTTGGAGCTTTCCCGACCAACAAAGAATTCCCTCCACCAATCTCCCAGCCAGCTCTGGGACTGAAGTGCACAGGCGAGACATTTCCTGCTCGCCAAGAGAGGCTAACCTGAGAAGGAAATTAGGGTGTGGGAGTGGACTGGCTTAGCTGAGAGACCCCTGTGGCCTTGGGGCCACATGTGGCCTTCTAGATCCTTGAGTGGGGGATTTTGACTGAATCCCCTTTTAATAAAGGGATTTGTTCAGATTTGGTCAAGGGGTCACCCTTGAGGATCTGGAGGGCCACATGTGGCCTTGAGGTGGAAGGTCCCCCACCCTTGCCAGGCTTGGATATTCAGAGGTTTTGCTCCATGTCCCTCAGGCCACTCCTCCGGCGCACGTGAGTCTACCTGCGAGCCTCTGCCCCTCGCTGTGCGCTGGGGGTTCTCACTGCGGGTCTTTCCCCAGCTGGGGAAGTGACCCTGGGGGAGGCCAGAACCTCTGGTTCCCCAGAACTAGTTCCAGGGCACCATCATTCTCACACAAAATCTGTTTGTTGGCAAGTGAAGCCTGAAGTCGATGTAAGGCTCATTTCCAGGACGAAAGACTGCAATTTTGTGAAATGATAGCAGCATCGATTGCAGAAACCCAGGGCTGCGGTGCTAACTGGAGCCTCAGAGTATGTCACAGCACTTCACATTGTATGACCCAACCGTTCCGATCCTCCACTCCGATGGAACGACCCAGGCCCCTCCAGAGGCCGGGTCTTCGTTGCCCAGTTCCGGGCCCCCATTTCTCCAGGTGGGCGTTGGGGGCAACACAGGTCTGACTCCCCAGTAAGCCAGAGGGTCCCCACAGGGCTGCAAGGAACACGCTCACTGCGGCTGTGGGGAGACTAGAAGCCGTGTGAGGAATGCATTTGGGGTCCTCATTCCAAGCACATTTCCTATCTCCTAGTCGGATCTCAAGACAGGAAAGGAGGGACTACACTCAGGGTTGAAAACAAAACAGAGTGACTAAATCAGTGAATGAAGCAATGAATGAATGAGCGGGAGAGGGAGAAAACAAAGAGGAGGGGAAGAAAGAAAAGACAGAGAAGCAAGGAAGGGAGGGAGAGAGCAAGAAAAAAATCCTGTTAATCCAGAATCAGCTCCATCAAGGCCAGGTGAGCCATCATCTGCCAATTCCAATGTTAGCTTGTGATTAGGATTCTTTGTGGTGGAGTCTGGCAGGGAAGAGGCATGATTCGGTTTGCCTTTTTAAAAGCCCTCTCAGGCCTCGGAGTACATGCTGGGTATGTGCGGAACTGAGAAGTCGGGAGGACGGGCAGAGGGTGGCTTTTGCCATCTGGGCAAGATGCAGCGGCAGCTTTGCCCAAGGAGGAGACAAGACTGGATGGACTGGGGTTCTGGTGCGAGGCAGAGCGATGGGACTTGGGGATGCATTGGAGGGAGAGAGGGAGGGAAGGGCAAAGGAGATGATTCCCAGATCACCAAGGAAGGGGCCACGTCCTGAGAGTGGAAGATGAAGGGATTGTGGAAGAGAGAAAAGCTTTCTTCCTGAGCCTGCAAGCCCACGCACTCGCTCCCAGAGAAGGGACGGCCCCCTTTGCACAGACTCCTTGTGTAGACCGCCCACCGGCTCCCGACTCCCACACCAGCTGCCGCGGTGTGTGGACTGAGCAACACCGAGGGGACTGCCCCGCCAGTGCCACGGCTTCACAATCTGCCACTGACGAAGCCCACGGCTCATTAACGTGGAAGAAGCTGAATGGACTGAGCCTTGGAGAAATACATTAAGATCCCTTGTGGTGGCCTCAAGATACTTGGGTGAGAAATCCTGAGTCACTGCAGAGCTTATTATGGGACCATGATTTTGATCATTTATTTATATAACCTACTGTTAAAAACTTAGGCAGCCACATTCTACTGACTAGCCTGTTATAAACCCTGTTAGGACCTAGAATCAGGATTCCAAGGCTGGACGGGGGGGACCTCAGAGGTCCCCATTCCAAATACCTCCCTCCACCTGAGTCCCCCTGACGCAGCCCACCGGGGATGGCCACTCTAATCAGGCCTTGGCAGGCATCACACAAATGAATCGGGACAACATGACCCATCCATGGCACCATGAGCCTGTCCGGTGCAGTGACTTCCAGACCACAGAGCACAATGAGAAGTATGTTTACACCACCCCACTGCACACACACAAACACTCCCTCTTGTTTCTGAAAACACAAGTCCCCGGAAACAATACTCACCCTTACCGTGTGTATTGAACCCTGATATTTTCTATTCTATTTCATTATAAAAACTGATGGTCTCAACCCACCAAATGCACTTTATAGCTCACTAATGGGTTGTGACCTAAAATTTGAAGAGCACTAGCTTGAGGCACAAAGTCCAGATTCTCAGGTATCCAGCAGACAGCAACAACTAAAACTCTGTTCCCTCAGTTTCTCCGTTTAACTCCTCTGGAGTAGCTGGATTTTTATTTATACTTTGTTTTTAAACAAAAATAATTTTGCATTTTACTTTTTTTTCTTTTGGGAGATATTTGTGCTACATGGACTAATTGTTGATACCATTATCATTATCTCATGGATGCTACTGTCTATGACACAGAATGTAATAAAACACTGTACCAATTCACAATTGCAAAGACATGGAAACAACCCAAGTGTCCATTAATACATGAGTGGATTAATAAAATATGGTATTGTATACCATGGAGTTCTACTTAGCCACAAAAAACAATGGTGATCTAGCACCTCTTGTATTATCCTGGATGGAGCTGGAGCCCATTCTACTAAGTGAAGTATCACAAGAATGGAAAACAACCACCACATGTATTCACCATCAAATTGGCATTACCAGATCAACACGTAAGTGCACATATAGTAGTAACATGCAACGGGTGTCGGGCAGATGAGAGGGGCCAGGAGGGGATGGGTGTATTCCCATCGCTCGCACCATCTGGGGGATGGACATGCTTGAAGCTCTGACTTGGGTGGGGCAAAGGCCAGATATGTAACCTAAACATTTGTACCCCCCCCCCCGTAAAAGAAAAAGAAAACATGTAAAAACAAACAAAAAAAATAAAACACTGTATCCTTTTGAAATCTTATATGGCTAACCAACAAAAAGAAAAAAAAAAGAAAGGAAAAAAACCCACTGTGGCTGCAGTTGCTTTACGTGGGCCATTGACACATTATTGAGGGAAAAGTTTCTTTTAAGGAAATAATAATAATAAAGTCATGTCAATAATTGGTCAGGGTGATATCTTGCTCTTGGTTTCTCAATTATTTTCATTCTCAATGACAAGCAATGATCTGAAGAAAAGTATTTTGTGACTCTCCAAGGAGAGAACACAGGTAAGAGCAGGCACCTGGGTCCGTGAACTATTTTAACAGACATTTAAAAATTGGATTTGGTTAATTAGACATGAGTTTCCCTGAGCTGATGCCACCAAAGCGAATAGAGCCAAGTGCTGGGAGAACAGGTGAGAGGCGGGGAGGAATGGGGGGCCCATGGCAGAGGTAGCCTCTCTTTGGCATCATCTTGCCTGACCTTCAACCCCAACCACAATGTGCCTTAGATTCTCAGTAATTTTGTTTTAAAAATAGGACCTTCTTATTTCAAAAGTAATTAAAGGTATATGGTAGAAAATGTATCAAATACTACCAAAGCATCAGAGAGAAGAAAGAGGAAGAAAAGAGGGAAGGAAGTGGAAACTGTCGGTGATGATGATGTATTAATTAATTTGATGTGGTGATCATTACACAGTGTATCTGTGTATCAGATCATTACGTTGTATCCCTTGAATGTATACAACTTTTATTTGTCCATTCTATCTCAATAAAGGTGGAGAAAATTTTAAATAAAAATAAAATATAAATAAAAAGAAGGAGGGGAAGAAGAGAGGGAAGGAGAAACTAAGGAGGAACTAAAAAAGGAAGAATGGAAACGAGAAAAAAAAAGAAAAAGAAAATTAAACTCAACCAAAATCCCATCCCCGGGAGAAAACCACTAATAACGTTGTGGCGTATATCTGTCAGTTAATTTCTCAAATTGCTTCTGATCTCAGGCACAAAAGGTTTTCAAGATTATTTCTTGTTCTTTCAGCTCAATAAAATTCTCCTCACCTTCTCTCTGGCCTAAGGGGCTTCACTTGAATTCTAGTTTTACAGCCTTTCAAAGGTTCACATTATCACTAAGACTGTATCTCATTATCTTTTCTTTAACAAATATAGAGATATAAAACCTCTGACTCACTTCCAATTCAGCCTTGGCAAAATCATTCCTATACAGTGTGCAAAGCACAATTAACCAATCACTAAGTTCTGTGCGCCTTTTTTTTTTTCCCTGCTGGGCTTCTAAAATAGAACTTCCTAATGGTAGCATCTAAATCTTATTATTACCCCCAAGGCCTGACAATGCCAGGCACATAGTAGGCACTCAATAAATGTCTGTGGAATGGAATTGAAGAATGCTAGGTTAATTATGGGGTCAATGTCAAGGACACACTGAAAATATTTATTGATGACTTTGTCCTGGCATCTGGGCTTTCAGGACACATGAGTCAGACTAGAGTAATTAACTCAAAATAAAATAAAATAAAATGAAATAAAGACTCAATCCTGTCTATTTGTTTGGCTGCCAAGAAAGCCATTATATTCCCTGATGAGAAATCCAAAATTCTCTGGTCTCGAGATGGCAGAACATCTTCCCTGGTTCCGCACAGAAACACGGTGCAGAGGTTCACCCTTGAGGGTGCTGGGGTCATTGACGCCCCAGCCTTCATGGAGTCTGGGGTGGCAGCTGGGAATCGGAGGGAGAGCCTCGCACCACTCTTCTTTCTAAAAACATTTCCCAGGAGTTTGGCCTCATTTTTGTAACAGAAGACAGACTCAGAACATCTCTCATAGTTTATGTCTTATCTTTAATCTCCTTCAGTCTGCAGTAGCCTTTATGTCTTTTGGCTTGGGTTTCCAGGCAATGTCATTTGTTCTGGGCTTCGGGGGTGTATCTGCTGGTGGATCCATTGGCAAGAAGTCATCAGTATTTCTCAAGGTGGACACTGCCTCTAATTATGAAGGTGGCCGTGAGGGAACCAGTCACTAGTTCCTAGTGTATACTGCCCCATGACGCCTTTCTACAATGATTTAGGGAAGTGCAATCCCTGGAGCTCCCTCCATTCAAGATCGGTTTCTTCCAGATGACTCCAGAGAGTTTCACCGTGCGGCAGGTGCTGTGGGTGCTCTTGTTGCCTGGCTTCCCTGTTGTCCCACACACCAGCCCCCTGTGCCAGCTGCTAGCACCCGCCAGTCTTTCTCAGACAGACAGAGTGGAGGCGACATTGGAGCCACCAGTGCCCACTCAGGTGGGTGCCCAGGAGTGTTGTGGGGGCCGAGGCAAGGCCCACCATCCCCCCGGGGGCCGCCTGAGAGAGCGTCCTGCCTGGGCCATGCTGAGAACCAGTGCTGGCTGTTCTCCCACGAGCACCCAGCATGTCGCCCGACAGCAGAACTGACACCTGTCAGAGCCCCATGGCTTTGCTGGTTCTCATCTGACTTGCCCTGTGGGCACCTTCTCCATTTTCAAAATCACAGGACACGCACAGGCCCTGCATGGTGACGTCTTGTTCACCTGGAGGACTAGTGGGGAGGGAGAGCCCTGGCCCTTGCCGTGGGAGGGCCGCGTGGCCGGGCTCAGGCTCTCGCAGTCTCCCACCACGAGCCTGGACGGTGGGAACACACTCCTCCCACGACCACCCTTCCTTCCTGTCATGCAGCCACTAGTGTCATTCCATCTGACGGCTGCTGCTAACCTGGTCCATGTGGGGACTAAGTCCAGCTATAAATATCTCAGCAACTGCCCTTTTCTACCCAGAAAATTTGGGTTTTTCTTGTGCTTCTTATTACAGGCTAATCTATCTGATGCTGGCTCCAAAGACCTTGAGGGGGGGTCTGGGTGGAGTGGGGGTTGAAAGCCTTAGCGGGAGGGCATGATGGGGTGCAAACCTGCAAGCCTCGTCTCTAGACAGGTCCCCTCCACTCACGGCCTCACAGGTCCGCCTGGCCCGCAGTGGCGCCTGCACAGTGGTGGGCTCCCCTCTTGAAATTACCACCCAGGTCTCCCCAATAGAACCTGGGCCAAGGGAAAAGCTGAGAACCACAGAGCATGAAGTGATCATGCTCTTCTTGATGACAGCCTTGTGAGACCAGAGGACCCCGTTTAGCTGACTCACTGTGAGATAATAAATGTGTGTTGTTTTAAGCCACTAAGTTTGTGGTAATATTGTTACACAGCAATAGAAAACTAGTGTAGGGAATCCACAGGTGAAGTAGCATGTTTTCGGGAATGACAGGGATAATTAAGGCCCTTCCTTCCCACCCTCATAGCTCCACCCAGGAGGTCCTAAGGCCCCAGAAAGTAATGACTACGTAGCACTGCCATAGAGGAAACCACAAGCAGCCTCCCAAAAGGTTTTTAAACACAAGCAACGCTCAGAAGCAGCAGCAGAGAGCTCCACACCTCCAGGGTCCTCGAGAACAGCGCCAAGGAGTTCGGGGAACCTGTGCACAGTAATGGCCAAGGGCCCGATTCCCTCACTCCATGAAACACCAGGATAATGACACAACCATGGTGAAGTGGAACAGGGGAGAATTCCAGGAAATACTAGAACTATTCCTCCAGTCCAGTGGAATATAGGCTTAGAATCAGAAGTTAAATTTAATATAGAAAAGAAAGTGAATTTTTTTCTTACAAACTGAGTTTGACACCCGTAAGGGTGAAAAACAAGTTTAGTCTTGGGGCAGGTTCCCTGCGGGGAGGCACAGTGGGAGGCTTAGGGCAGGGTGAAGGCTTGTCACCCTCCTGCAGCCACGGGCCTCTAGGATCACCTGCATTTGAACTAGCTGGACTTAATACTCACGACATGGGGACCCACAGAGCGTCTCAGTAAGAGGGTATTAGGAGACTTGGAAAAGGGCTTAAGGGAACTGGGCACACTGTCGGGAAGCAGGGACAAGTCTGTGACTGGGTGTCTTAAACCACATCTATAGGAATGGCAGACTCAGCAAGGCTCAAGATACAACTGGAAAAGATGTAGCCATCACTCATGTCAGCCAGGATAGGGGGATGTTTGGACATTTTTGTGGCTTGGACAATGCTTATGTTTTGTCTGTGTTCAGACATAATTAGAGAGTGGTCTCGTTTTTATTTTGATCCATCATCATGCCAGAGTGGTCTTGTATGCAGTTGATGGTCTATGAAAATGTTTATATTCAAAGGAGGGTATCAAGTTCTAGCTGTGAGTTCCAGGCCAGCTCAGAGTAACACCAAAGCCTAGCTGATAGCACCAGGCCAGCTCCAGAAGGACAGGGACTGCTTTTCTCTCTCCATCACCTACGAGCTGGGAGGAGGCAGAACTTAGCAATGGGAACTGGCCAACCAGCTCCTAGCCTGACCCCAGGAGGACAGGGACATGCTTTTGTTTCCCGGGAGTCCCAGACTAGCTAGGAGGGGGAAGTCCTTTTAGAGCACTCTTTTCTATGTCCCACCTCTCTGTTGCAGCAAGATCCCCCTTTGCAGATATGCTTGACTGATTATAGAGGATTTCTCCCAGAGCATCGCTTGGGAGGCACATGTGGTGGCCACATACGTAGTGAATCCTTTTTGTAAAGCAGATTTTAATATCAGCTGTATTAGTCTGTTTTGCATTGCTATAAAGAAAATACCCAAGGCTGGGTAATTTATAAAGAAAAGAAGTGTATTTGGCTCATGGTTCTGCAGGCTGTATAAGCATGGCACCAGCATCTGCTTCTGGTCAGGGCTTCAGGGAGCTTCTGATTAAGGTGGAAGGTGAAGGGAGCAGGGAGGTCACATGGTGAGAGAAGGAGCAAGAGACAGAGGAGGAGGTGCCAGGCTCCTTTAAACAACCAGCTCTCCTGTGAACTAATAGAGCCAGAATGAGAACACACCCATATCATGGGGAGGGCACAAGCAATTCATGAGGGGTTGACACCTCTCACCAGGCCCCACCTCCAACACTGGAGATCAAATTTCAACGTGAGATTTGGAAGGGCTAAATATCCAAACAATATCATCAACCACGATACTTTGACCCATTAAATCCACCTCTCGGAATTTCTTCTAAGGAAATCTTCTGAAATAGGTACTTTAAAAGGCCATATACACAAAGATGTTCACTATCAAGTTGTTTACAATAATAAAACAAATGGTGGTGACCTAAATGTCCAATCACAGGGAATTAGATATATACATTGCTGTGCATCCAACAAAATTGAGTATTGTTAGGAACTGATAGTCAAGTTCATGCAAAAGTGCCCATCATCTCATATGGACATTTGGTCTACTTTAACAGTGTAATTCTTCAGCAAAATTAAATTAATTCATACTTTTGCAAATTTCCAGTATGCTAAGGGATTAAGTGGGTTTTCGAAAAAATTAAATGCATAATGGCATATGGTAATGAGAGTCAACACAATTTCTATAACACTGCTGGTTGAAAGGGGCTGATAAAGAGAATTTTGATTATTCCTACAGCTTCTAGAAGGAGCAACATGAGCATGAATGAATGAATATTCTAGAAAATTCTAGAATATTCTAGAATGACAGCATGAGCATGCCACCTTTCACTGCTCTATCAGATTCCCTGAGTCTGAAGATCACAACTAGACCAACGTTGAGTGAATCTCAATCTCCCATCTAAGAACTGGGATAATGCCGACTTCACTGGATTGTGGTAAGATATAAACGAAATGTGAGTACTTGCCACAGTGCTCAGTAAAAGCAGGGGTCCCACCACAGCCTCAGTCGGAGGACAAAAGCCTTCTGCTATGACTCCCAGGAGAAAAGACTTGTGTTGATCATGCACTTTTTAAAAAGGGGGGCAAGTCTCAACAGTTGAGCTTTGTATTCCCTTCTATTGAAAAGCATTTGCTCCGTAAAAAACCACCTGGCGACAGCTTGAGTCAACTCAAACACTTTTAATCATCTTGACTAAGCCTGAAGCTGGAGGTGAGCAGGGCTCCACCTCGGGCCCAGGCTCCCAGCACGTTAGGGGATGAGCTGGACTAAATCTCATTCCATGGTGAAATCCAGGATGCACAGCTCAATCTGCAAGTCCCGCCTGCTTCTCTTCCCACACGCTTCTCATCCTGGCCCCAGTCACTACTGTCCCGCAGCAGTTCTCAGGCTAGGCTAGGAGCCTTCCTGCTGGCCACTGCTAAGCTCAGCCACCTCCCAGCTCCTGGATGATAGTGTCATTGACTGCCCTCCTCCAGTCCGAGGCAGGAGGGGCTTCTGAAGCCACTCTGTTCCAGAGAACAGGGGACACATGTCAAATACGTTGCAAATTCCCACTCTATGCAAAGCCCCTTGTAAACAACTGGAGAAGAAGACACAGGTTTGTATTTCTCTCTCCCCAAATGCATGACAGTCTGGCAGGGGTGAGAAGTCACGTGCTCTCATAAAAGGCAGGAAGTGATTCCTGTCACAGATAAAATGTTATTTGGACAGGTGGAAATGGGAAAGGATGGGCAGGCATTCCAGATGGAGGAAACGGCAGGGGTAGAAGCATGGATACTCAAACTCTGGGTCACTGCATCCAATAAAGGTGGAAAGATCTGAGGGGAGAAAGAGCTGGAAAAGTGAGCCAAGCCCAGGTTGCAAAGGGACCTGAATGCTATGCAGAGGCACCTGGGCAGTATCAGCTCCAAAAATAGCAGCACCTCTGGCATGAAGGGCTGATGGCTATTTGGTTGGGGCAATGCACCAGTGCCCTTGCAAGGCCTCTCCCTGCCTGATCTGAGGTTCTGTCCCCCCAAAAAATATGAATTAAAAACAATTAGCCGAACAACTTCACAGCCAAATGGGCCAAGGATACCAATTACCACCTAGCAGGAAAGGTAGGCAGAAGAGCCAGTCAACCTAAGGGAAGGTATGTAGGAGTCAGGGACATCAGTCTGGCAGCATCAGTCACTGTGAAGGCCAGAAATGACGACCCACAAGTTCTGCCTCTTTCTATTCAGCTTGTAAAACAGTGGTTCTATATGAGAACTTAGGGATCATAACTGGTTTTACAAAAACTTTTTTACATGTACACTTTTTTACATTCTGCTTTATTATTTCCTAACAACACAACATGCAAATCTCTCAAGTAAATATATGTCATTCTCAGTAATGATAGTGCACTATTCCATGATGTTGCTGTATTATTCAAATTACATTAGGAAATACCATTTCCCTATTGATGGGCATTGATTTATTTCCATTTTTTTTGCTGTACATAAATTTTGAAATATATAAATGTCCTTGTACAAACCAATGCTTGTATTTTATGTGATAGAGTCCCCAGAAAGATATTGTGGGTCAAAGGGTATATGCATTGTAAATTTTAACAAATATTTCCAGAATGCTTTCCAAATGACTGTCACAATTCCCCTTTAACCAGGGAAGTAGGGAAGTGTCCTCGACTTCAAGTCCCCACCGGAATTACCAGTCAGGTGAAGGGAAAAAAAGAGCTCATTGGCATTTCTCTGATAATCACTGAGGCTGGCAACTTGTCATATATTTATTAATGATTTGACTCTGATACCTTCCCACCTCTGGCATGGGGAGTGTGGTCAGAGCAATGGCAGTGTGGGGGAGGAGGCTTAAGGCCCTCCTCCAGGGGGAGAGTTTCCCTTC
>CM052436.1:128053796-128257512 GCA_028533085.1 Varecia variegata
CAGACCTGAGATATGTCACAGTCAATCTTGCAGCAGGGTCAACGATGTGATACAAAGTATGAAGCCTGGAGCAGGTATCTCCTGAAGATACCAGTCCTTCCAGCAAACTTCTCGATGTGAAACCCTTACCTGCCCCACCCCAGGTTACTAGTGGTTTCTAGGCCAACCTCTTCATAACACTCCACCCCTGGCCCCATCAACATTTGGTGATTCTGTGTCTCTGACTGTGTCATGTGCCAGTGGTATCTACCTCCATGAGTGGCACCACCCACCCAGCAAGCTGTCTAGGTATTGTCAACCTCTCTCTCCTCCTCATTGCCACATGATCTATTCCTAAGTCTTGGTGATTCCATCTTCTAAATTGTCTCCTAGTTCTCCACTTCATTCCATCTTCTCTTTGGCTTCTTTGATTCTGGCCATCACTTTTTGCATGAATTTCTGTAAAGACCTCTGTATTAGTCAGGGCAGGTTAAATTATGCTGTAATAACAAACAAATCTCAGTGGCTTAAAAAAACAAAGGTTTTTTTTCTTACTCATACTACATGTCCATTGTGAGTCTGATCTTTCTTAAACACATATATGATCACGCTTCATCATCCTATACCCTCCTCACCCCAAGACTGTAAGTTTCACAGGTAAGGACTGTGTCCACCCTGAATTCTATCCACTGCACCTGACTCACTGCCTGGCTTAATGGAACCAGTAAAAAATAACTGTTAAGTAAGTGATAAAAGATATAGCTTACACTGAGATATTCATCTTTAACAATAACTTATTATCCTTGTTTTGGTCAGGATACAGGTGAAAATGCATATAACAGAGATACAAAATAATAGGGGTTTAATTAAAATTATTTCATTCAAGGTGTATTTTTGTTCATATAAGAGTACCAGCTGTATGAAGCTCTGCTCTGCAAAGTCATTAAAACCCAGGCTCCTTCTGTCTCTCTGCCTTTCCTAGGCATTGCCCTCAACCTCATGAACAGAGAAGGCTTCCCCCACACAGCTAGCCCTGCCAGCAGGAAGGGTAAGAAGGGAAAGAAGAGGACACGCCCCTTCCCATTAAATGGCACAACCCAAGGGATGTATAAATCATGTCCCTTCCTTTCCCATCAGACCTTAGTCACATGGTCATATACAGCTACCAGGAAGTGGGATGTATGGCTAAAGGTGGTCAGCCATGGGAGACCATCGAAGAAGAGATTTGGGACAGGAAGTTTTATGTTGCTTCATCTGAATCTTATTGCATACCTGTGGCCTGCCCCATCAGGGCAGGCTGAGAGGTAGCATGTGTTTGATCCTGGGCCCCTCCCTTTATAGGGCAAGGCTCAGCATCAGGGATCCAGCTCTACTCAACAAGGACCTGCTGATGAGACAGGGCTGGAGACCTGGAAAGCCAGCCTGAAGGCCCCAGGGTCACTTCCATCCATGTAACAAAAGGAAACTCAGCTATGCCAAGGGGAGGCTAACCCCCAGACCACACCCCCAGTTAGTCTCAAGCCCTATCAATCTCACCTCCTGCATCTTGTGTGTGATCTTAGCCCACCCTGCTGTTGGCCAGGGCAGCATCACTTCCCTCCTGGACACATCCACGGGCTCCTGGCTAATCTCTGCCTCCCTCCCTCCCCTACCATCCCCCATCCAATCCATTCTCCACCTCCACTAATCTGATCATGATACCTCCAGGTAACACAATCTCCAATGCCTTCCCCCTCCCCAAAATAGTAAAACCCAACTCTTCACTTCAACCTTTTGTTCCCTAACTTTCAATGTCACCTCCTGTATTCATTTTTTATCCTGCATAACAAATTAACACAAACTTTGCAGCTTAAAACACCACACATTTATTATCTCACAGTATCTGTAGGTCGGAAGACTGGTCACAGCTTAGCTGGGTTTTCTCCTTAGGGTCTCACAAGGCTGCAATCAAGGTTTCATCTAGATTAGGTTCTCATCTGAAGGCTCAACTGTGAAAGAATCTGCTTCCAAGCTCACTCAGGTTGTTGGCAGAATTCATTTCATTGGGGTTGTAGGACTGAAGGCCCCAGTTTCTCTCCAGCTGTTGGTTGGAGCCAGCCCCCAGCTACCTATGACATGGGCTTTCCAACATGGCCTCTAACTTCTCCAAAGCCTCTTGGGAGCAACTCTGCTAGTAAGACAGAGCCTTGCAAATGTGATCCCAGGAGTGACATCCCAGTGCCTTTGCCATATTGCATTGGTTAGAAGAAAGTCATTGGTGCTGCCCATACTCAAGGGAAGGGGATTATACAAAGTATGAACACCAAGAGCAGGGGATCATGGGGCCACCTGCTCAACACATCTCCCATGTGCCACAGGCTCCTTTCTAACTGGATGACTTGTAATTTCCTGACACTGTGAACTTGTTTATTTCTCAGGACCTGAAAGCGTCTATCTTCCTTGCTTCCTTGCCTCCCTCCTTCCACCACCACATCTTCCCCATCTAACCAATACATCCTCTCCCTGTAAGACCGGCCCTTCTGATTTTCCTACCTGAGCTCATCCCCGGGCTGAGAAGTGGCCTCCTCTGGGCTCCTGTGTTACCCCATCACCACCTTGATAACTCCTACTTGATTGCTTACTTGCCTGACTCATCCCCTGCCCATTCTCACCACATGCACCCCCCACTGTAAAATCTTCCAAGGCAGAAACTGTCTCTGTCATCTCTGGATCCCTAGGAACTGATATTGACATATAGTAGGTGCTCAATAAATGTATGTAGGATGAATGGAGATGTTTTTTATCAGAGAGGTCCAAAGGGTAGCTGCTGCAGTGGTATGCAGGTTAGGCCATTCCAGAAGGTAACATTTTCCCTTTAGGAAAGTATAAATGGGATGGTGTTGTCCAACCCTTACTGGGCAAACTGGTCTGTGGATCACTGGCATCACTTGGGAGCTTGTGAGAAAGACAAACCCTGCCCCATCCCACCCCACTGAATCTGCATCTGCATAGTCACACCATGGTCATGTGATTTGCATATATGTTGAAGTTTGAGAAGAGCTGGTCTAAGCATCAGGCACTTCCATCTAATCTGATCTTGGGCTGCAAAAGCAATGAGAGAAGCCTGAATCACATTCTTTCTGCCCCCACCACCTCCAGGCTGTACTTGCTGTTGATTTGGTAACCTCTCTGGGAGTATCTCCCGGCAGCCTTTCACAATTGCTCTAGTTAGGAAGCCCTTGCTCTTCTATGCTGGGGATCCTACCGGCTGCAGATTCTACCTCTAGCTTCATTCTGGGTGGAAAGACCAGACAGTGCCCAGGTGTGGGGTGGATATAATTCTTTAGCAAGCCCTGAAATCTAATACGGGGTCTTGCTGTCTAGAGGATCTGAGGGGTCAAATCACTCAACAAGCAGTGAAAATAGGAGTTATTGCCATTCTTATCTGTTCAGCCCTGGGAATCTGTGGGCTAAAGGCTCTCCCTGGGAGAGTTCATGCATAAAGAGAAACATGATGTCCTATGGTAATATTTTGGGATGTATATGGCACTAATCTTTCCTGGAGGACCTGCGGGACTTTTCTGCCCCCATGATCTGTGACTCTTGCTGTTCAACATCAGCTATAATTCACTTGGCCACACAGGGCAAGGCCTTTGACCTCTCTGGGCTACAGCTCCTCATCTGAGTTGCCTGAAAAAAAAGATTGCTCTAAAATGCTGCTACAGTTTGAGTTAAGAGGATATTTTTCAGGGAGATGTCACTTCTAGAAGGAGAAACACCTTGAAGGAACCCCTCATCTGAGCAACTATCCAAGCAAATGAAAACAATTGGAAATTGTCACCAACATGAAATTAACCACCCTAAAGCAACCCTTTGACCAAGTCACTTCGCTGCTCAAGTGATTTCCAGGACTCCTGAGACTCATTGTATTCATCCCACTTCCTCACCTGGGGTCCCAGCCGCATCTTCCACATCCCATCTCCCCAGACCCTCGGCCCAGGTCTGATTCTCCTGCCAGTCAAGAAGCCTGACTTGCATTTCTGGGTATGTGTGTCTGGGCTCCTGAAATCTCACCTCTTCCTCCTCCTATTTTTCCAGGAAGTCTCCCCCGATTACCTACCTCCCTCCAGCCAGATCTGAGCTGTCTTGTCTCTGGTACCATTGTCTGTGCTCCCACCTAGCCTGAGGGGTTCCCCCAGGGCCCGGTCCCTCTCCTCAACATCGCTTGTCCTCCTGCAGAGCCCAGCACAGAGCCCTCCTCACCATCAGTGTTTCTCCCACACTTCATTAATATCCCTTTAATGGCAGAAGACAATGTCGAAGTCCCCTGAGTCCTCTAGGCAAGCAGCCTCCATTTCCCATCCCTCCACATGCACATTTCTTTGTTCCTGTTCTAACATTCAAATTCATAAACCTTTGCATTGTACTTTGTGCATAATCATATAAGCTTTTGTTTTAATACAAAAATCATGATTTTCCCCCAAGTCTTACAGCTGACTTGAAACTCTGGGAAGATGTGCAGCTTCCTATTTTCTCCTGTTTTCTCCACATGAGAACTCTAAGGCTGAAATTCCAACTGTTGAGTCCATGAAAATAGGGCTGGACAGATAGTTCCAAGAGAAGGCCACCACCCACCCACCACGCCTGGCCAGCTGAGGTTCAGATGCCTGTGACGGAGGGTTTGGGCTTTCAGTTTGTAACTTATTCCCTGGCAAAGCCCTTGACAGCTTGCAAAACACCTTCACACCATGAACACATTCTCACTTGAGGTCACAATGAAATGGAAGGGCAGGGAAGGCAAGAGTTGCCCCCATTTGACAGACAGGATCTGGGCTGCTTGATGCCCCACAGTTAGGAAATAATGCAGGTAGGGCGAAACACCCCTTCTTAATGTTTCCCAATACATGGAGCTTCCTGTTATTAGGACAGCAGGTCAACCAGTGTCACCTGAGGCAGGAATTCTACCCCACACAGAGCATACGTGGAGTTCACCCGGAGACAGCTCAGCCCTTCAGTCCTACTGAGGGCAGGACTGAAACACACACACACACACACCAAGCCCTGGCCTTGCAAACTGGTGCTGCAAGACCAGAGTCCACAGGAGCTCCTCTCTGACCCCTTCCAAAGGTGAATCATCCTTGCTATGAATCCACTCCAGTCCAGAGGGCCCCAACAGTGCCCAGAGCTGGAAGGCCTGCCTTCTGACCGCAGGGCACTGAAGGCAGCTTTCTGTATCCAGGCAAAGGATGTTGGAGAAAGAAAGAAGTTTTTTCAAACAGTCCTTCACCCTCCTCCATTTACCCTCCCTTTCTGGCCCACTTCCCATTCCCCTGCCTGCAGAGGGAGCGGCTCCTGAACTTGGCACTGAACTGGAAATGACAGTGGGTGTAGTGGGCCTGGCTCTCCAGCACAGCCACATTTCAGGGGTGAGTGGCTCTAAACGTGGATGGCTGGGCAGGGCATGGGCTAACTTGCCCTATGAACCTCCACTCGGACCCTCTGAGAAGAGCACTCTGGGGGCAGCACCCCAGGAAGTCTCCCCCTGCAGCTCCCCGACCAGGGCCCCTGCCTGAAGGATGCTGTTGTCCACCCAGGGTAGACAGTGTCCCAGAGGGAGCCCAAGCACTGAAGGCTCCTGCTTTGCACGGGTTAGCTGTGCCCCACCCTGGGAAACCACTCTGAGACTCAGTCTCTCCATCTTCAAAATGGGATGAAATCACTGGATCCACTTAGCCTTCCTTGGGTCAGGGAGGTGGAGGATCACTCCTCAAAACTCATCTCCAAAGGCGATTAGATGCTCTGACCCCAGGCAAAAGGAAGATTAAACCAGTGCCCATAAATGGCTATAATCCTGATGGAATCATTTTAATATAGGGTGAGAAGGGCCACAATGGTGACTGGGCCTGGATGCCATGGAGGCAGAGGAGGGCTCCCCGGGCAGGTCCAGGGGCAGAATGCCACCGCCTGCTCTGCTCTCCACCTCTGTAGGTGCCAGGATGAGACTCACTAACTCACAAGGGCATATAAACGGGCACAAGAAATGGGAGAGGTGGGGACTTAGGCCACTACAGCTGACAAGCCCCCTCCATAACCACGTGAGGACTCAGGCTCAGTGTCACCAAAATTTCTCTTTTAAGCAAAGCAGGAAGTCTAGGCATATATGTGAAATTTCCCAGTTTTTTGAGGTTGGCCATTTATTCCAATAAAATAACAAAATCTCCCAGCCAACTTTTCACAGTCCAAAGCAAACCCATTCTGTGTATGCCTGTGACTGCAGAAACGTGGGCTTTCTCTCCAGCATCCAGGGAGGGAGGGACGATTCCACCAGCCCCAGTGCCACAAGGAAAGAACGCCTGGGCTGGGAACACCAGCGTGTGATGTCTCTGGCCCTTTGGGGGGTGGAGCATGCAAGAGAAAAAGCCAGCAGGTGGATCTGACTGCTCTGAAACCTTACTGGAAAGTTCTTGCCTAAAACAAACAAAAACTGTCAGAGGCTCCCCTCCTCCTCACCCCTCCTCTTTGCCACCAGGGGACTCTGCAGGCCGGCAGCTGCTGCAGGATGACTTGCAGGTTTTGCTGGCAGAGCAAGCTCCCACCCCGACTGGGCCAGAGAGCAGTTTCTCCCGCTGCGGCCCGCCTTGCCGAGGCTGCCAAACCTCTCAAGTGACCGTCTGGGGTCCAGGGTCTGACTATGAGCGGGACTCTGGGGTCAGGCCCAATTTAGCCTGACTGGTCCAGCTCTCCCAGTGCTGAGGATTCATCTTCCCTCCTTGCCAGATGGGTCCTTTCCAGGCTCTGCTTCCCCAGCAATTCCCAGACGGAGACAGTCCGTCTCAGCCGGTGGATATTGGTTAATTGATCGGGTTTTTGTTGTTCCTGCTCCAAAGTCAATCGGAAAGTCCTCAAACACCTCTTTGAAGGGGAAAGATGACAAAGGTGGGATGATTTCTAATTGTCATAAATCTTGCTCTCAAGGAACTGGAAGGGGCTTTGTAATGCACTCCCCACTCCTACCTTTTCCCAGAGGCCCCAGGAAAACATCCAGAGAAGCAGGAACCCACCAGGTTTCCCAAACCCTGGGGGAGAGGTCCCCCCCACCGGCCCCCTCTGCAAAGGATAGTAGAGCATCCTAAGGGGAGAGGTCACGACAACAATTGGGGGACCCTCCTCCCTCCCTTCACTTAGCTGATAGCAATGTTTTCCTCTTTTTGAAATGTGGGATTAAGAAAGCCATCACACAGCTAACACACAGACTTGCAGACCGAGGATCGGGCCGCTCTTAAGAAGGCTTTCTTGATTCTCCAAAATAGTACACAAAGTGCTGATGTTCATAATGACTACTAAATTAAATGTTATAAAAATAAATTATTCCAGTACACTGTTCCTTTCTCAAGTCTTTCTGAATCTGCAAACTTTATACTTTATTTTTCTTTTTTTGAGAGAGGGTCTCACTCTGTGCCCAGGCTAGAGTGCAGTGGCATCACCATAGCTCACTGCAACCTCAAACTCCTGGGCTCAAATGATCCTCCTGCCTCAGCCTCCTGAGTAGCTGGGACTACAGGCGGGAGCCACCACACCTGGCTAATTTTTCTATTTTTTGTAGAGACAGGGTCTTGCTCTCGCTCAGGCTGGTCTCGAACTCCTGGCCTCAAGCAATCCTCCCGTCTCAGCCTCCCAAAGTGCTAGGATTACAGGCATGAGCCACCATGCCCAGCCAAACTTTAAACTTTTACTATGAAATTTATCCTGCAAGTTTTTAACAAATTTTACTTAAGACACTTTTCAGCTGAACTCTCACCCCCTAAATAAAGAGTTTTAATACAGAAAAGTGGATGGCTTAAAGCACCTGATTTCTCTCTCATATAACCACTTGTGGTAATGAAGTTAATACGATAAAAGCATTGCCATTTTCCATTAAATTGTATTGCTCTCAAAAGAAGTCAATATCAAAACTTTAAATATAAAATCCATTTCAAAACATAGACATTGAGAGATGTGGGCCGTAATATTGCCTCCATTGCTCGATACACAAACGGACTCAAGGATATCATTCATCCTCTCTAAGTCAGTTTTCTCTTAGTCAAATGAGGTTAAAATAATAGTTTTTATAAATATCCAGAGACCCGGGCACTTGTAATATGCACACTTTTCTGTTTGTATGTTATACTTTAATATTAAATTCTCCATCTCTCCCATAATCCTTGCTCATACCTACCTCCCAGGAATATTGTGAGAATCAGAGGGGCTGATGTACTTGGCAGTAATCTCTCGACCACCAAGTGTTAGAAGAGGACAACCATTATCACCAAGCAGGTGGCCTCGCTTGCTCACACCTGTCAGAACTGGGACTGGCAAGAGGCAGTGGGATGGCACTTAGAGAAGAGACCAGAAGAAGACAGATGCCAGTCCGCACCAGCTGCACGGCTTAGGCAATTATTTGACTTCCCCGTTTCAAGTTTATCTGCCTGTAAAGTGGGCACAATGACCATTGCTTCACATAACAAACACCAACGGGGCATGCTAACTATGTAAATACGTGATGGTTGCCTCCTACCATTGCCCACACCTCTCCTCTCCCCTCCTTCTTCCTGGTACCCACCCCCCAGCTTTAGGTCCTTCCTTGGACTCTCGGCTGTCGCCATCTGCCCAGCCCCCTGCTGCACCCCTGCCTGTTCACCCTGTGTGAGGGCACCTTAGGGGCCAGATGCCACACAAGATGACATGGAGGAAGCAAAGCAGAACCTGCCTTCTAGGGTCCACCCTGGCGCCCTGATTCCGGGCCTTCCCAGGATTCATCCTCCCCTCCTCTGAACACAGATTTCCCTCCCTCCCTCTGCAAGGAGGTGCTTCGCCTCCCTGAGCCTCAATATCCTTGTGTGTAAAATAAAAAGAAAATAAATAACAGGTTCAAGAAACCAGGAAGTGGGGCAAGGACAGACGTCAGCACCTTTACCATTGGGAGCATCTTTTCCTGGCTCTGAGCAGTGACGCAATGCAGCCCTGGTCACAAAGACAGAGCGTGGCAGCCAGGATTTGAGCCCAGGTAGCCTGATCCCAAAGTCCTGTCTCCCTTTCAGTGCAGCTGGCTGTAGGGCTAGACCCCAATCATCTCCATCCTCTGCCCCAACGGCCAATCTAAGCACCAGCAGAGGGCTTGCCATGGACACGCGGCTTCAGACAAGCCCCAGCCACACCCACCCACACTGAAAGCCAGCCGAGACAGCTCCCTTCCGCCGCTCTGCTGCAGAGGCTGGAGCTGTGCCAGCTCAGAGCTGCACCCGACGCAGAAGGTGTGCAGGGTGGAGCTGCCGCCCATCTCTCAGGGCCTGCTTTCCCAGCCCCAGTATGTAGGTCACCCACCTAATCCCTGGTGTGATGACTCACCGATTGCCTCTGTCACAGCCTGATAAAGAACTCGAGCCATTACGAAAGGGAACAAATTACTAAATGGTAGGCACAAGAGAAACCCAGGATTAAATTAGTTCATTATTCATAAATCATAAATGACTCTTCCGCTCACTGATTCTTGTCTCTGTCTCTGTCTGCTGGTCTTGAAAGAGCGAGAGTCTCCCAAGGACAGGAGGGCAGGGACTCAAGAGGCCCCATTCTGGGGACCCCTGGCGTGGGGACCGCCTTTAGGCTAAGGACAAGAGCCAGGCTGGCCCAGGCCCCTGTTGGCGCTGCGCTGCTCTCTGGACTGTAGGATCTTAGAACTGAGTCACTGCATGTGTAGGGTGACAACTGCAGGGCCTGCTATGTCATAGGCATGGTTCCCATAGCTGTGGTGGCTGGGGATGGTTGAGCCACAATCGCTGGGTCACCTCTGTGGAGTGTGTTACATCTGGAGCAGGTTACCTCTGTGGGCTGTGTCACCTCTGTGGACCATATTACCTCTGTAGGCCGCGTCACTTGTGAGGGGTGTGTCACCTCACGGCATATGTCTTCCCTGGAATGTGACATACCTTCTGAGGGATTCTCTCATCTCTGATGGGCGTGTCACATGACCGAGAGTCCCTGGATGCTCTTTTGTCCTGGCTGGAGGGAGACAGGACCAGCCAGGGCCCCTCCCGCAGCCTGTCATGCTTGGAATGGAGCCAGGAAGGAGAGAGACCGGCCAACCCAGGGCCAACCGCCGGGACATCTGTTCCCCCGCCTGGGAGGACATCCTGCCCTGCCCCAGCCAGGCCCCTCCCTGCAGGTCTGCAAGCCGCTACCAGGGAAGGAGGAAGGAGCGGGGCTGGGTCTCAGGGAGCCCGGGAGGCGGAGCCGGCGGGGGGCGGGGTTGGCCGGCCGAGCCTGGAAGGAAGTGAACCCCACCAGGACTGTGGAAAGGGATGCGAGCGAGAGGAGCCGCCCCCTGCTGGTCACGGCTGGGAAAGGCGCTGCTGTAAAACTAGGGCAGGGTGTCAAGGGAGGGGAAACTGGGTGGTTTCCAGCAGGCATCTGCTTGCTGCTTCTCGTGTCACCCCAGCTGCAATGCTACTTTGGTCACGCTTCACTCCTAAGCTGTGGGTCAGGGAGTCCCAAACACAGCAGCATTATTCTGGAACTACTTGGGTGAGGGTGGTTTCCTAATCAGAGCTTATTGGCGTTGTGTAAACAGCAAGAGCCACTCTGAGGTCACCCAACACCTTTTCGGTAGTCTAAGGGGCCAGCTGTGTCTGCAAGGTGTGGCTGGAGCGGAGCGGAGGGAGGTGCAAGGGAGACCAAACGGGGGGCGGTACACTGAGTCCCTGAGAGCAAGAGGTGAGCGCAGACTCTTAACGCAACAGCAGTTATGCCGGCTGTACCCACGGTCTCTGAACCTAGCAACGCCCCAGGTCTCATTTCACAGACGAGGAAACTGAGGCTTAGCAAGTGATTTGTTCAAGCAAGTGTCTGAGCCAGGATTTTAGCCCAGGTCAGAAGAACTTCTAAGGCCATGCTTTATTCACGTCACCACGCTACCTCTGAATTTGGACTCACTGAGGGGGTTCGCGTACTGATATCTTAACAGCAGCCAAAGCAGGCATCTTCGTCTTGCCACACCATCCTGGCTGCTCTAACATGCTCATTGGGAGGAAGGTCAGATTTTCCCACATTCTCAGTATTACAATGCATCTTGTCCACTTTGATTCTTGGATTTGATCACTTCCCACCCCCGCCTCTTACTTAACTGTTCCCTGGGCGAAATTCCAGGCTTAGTTAAAAGGGCACTGTTCCCACTGAAGTCAGAAGTCAGAACCTCCTCCCCACAGCCTCCCCAAGCTCCTTCACAGCCAGCTCACAGACCCGGCCTGCTGCTGACACGCAGAGACAGTGCCCTGGCCTGTCACTGAGGCTCACCGGGATCGCACAAGCCATCTGACTCGACACTGATTTTTACAGCTTTGCAAATAGTTGCCTTAGTTCCCTTCCCCTGAATGCATTATAAAGTTAAAGGGAGAAAAAGAAGTCTTTAACAAATCCCCCAGCTATCTTAATTAACATGCAGAATGCTTTTCTGGCAGTGCACAGGCTGTGATAAAACGGGAAACTTCTTAACACAACATATATTTAATCTGTGGCATTCGCTTCCACATGAAATTCAATCAGATATTTTAAGGGAGTGAACAAGGGCTCTGAGATCGAACTGTGAATAAATGCAGGTGTGATAATACACTCAAGCTACTGTGAGGTTTTATCAAATGATAAAGGTGTAGAGTGGGGTGGGGTTGAAGGACAAACCTTAATTCTGATTCCGTACATTGTCAAAGAGAATTTATCGGACCATGCGAGGGCGATCTAATGACCCACTGCCTCTGCAAAATCAATTAAACTTGCCCATTTGTTCCGTTTTTTGGGGAATCTTTAATTCGGGCCTGCTACATGCCAGGCACTAGGGACGCAATGACTGAGCAATAATGCAATTCAGATCTCTGTGCCCTCCCCGAGGGAACTCACATTCTAGCAGAGAGAGATGCACAATAAACAGGTGGACAAATGAAAATGATAGTCTCCGGTGGGTTAAGTAACAGAGCAAACGAGAGGGCGCTCAGGTAAGGCATCTGCTGAGGAGTTGGTACTCCAGGTGAGTGAGACCTGAAGCGTGAAGAAGGGCCCGCTGTGCAAAGGGGAACAGCGTGCTGGTGTTCGTCAGGACAGAGGGCTCTGGGCACAGTGGGGGACCAGAAAGGCACTGGGACATGGTGAGCAGGTACATGCTAAGGACCCGCCCTGTAGGGGCCGGTTGCAGAGGTAAGCCTTCCAACTCATCCTCTCTTTTTCCCAATTAAAGGTTTCATCTGCCACAGCTCTGTGGGGAAAGGAGGGTTGGTTTGGCTGCTGGTGTGAGGAAAATGGCTCATTACAGGGAGAAGAATAAAGCCACGTCCCACGTCCCTTACACATGCAGATCGGAGACCCAGCTCAGCGGGAAAGCCCACAGAAATAAAAAGTAAATCAGAAGGAAAGGAGGGGAATATCTTTGTGTTATTAGGATGAGAAGGGTATCTTAACATAATTCAAAAAATATAACCTTCAGATGACAAGTAGATAAATGTGACTACATCAAAATTAAGGATTTTGTTAACATAAGAAAACACCTCAGACAAAGATAATAGCTGGAGCAGATTTTGCATCGTCTAAAGTCAAGGGATTAATATTTAGAATAAGAGATGATAAACTACAGCCCACAGGACCAAATCCAGTTGATTGCCTGTTTTTATGAATACAGTTTTACTGGAATACAGCCATGCCCATTCATTTATGTCTATGGCTGCGTTTGTGCTACATCATCAGAGTTGAGTAGTGTGACAGAGACTGTATGACCCTCAAAGCCTAAGATATTCAATATCCAGCTTTTTACAGGAAAAAAGTCACCTCAAGCCCTAATCTAGACTATATACAGAAATGGGTAGGAGACATACCCGAAAGATTGGCAAAGGCAATGAATAGGCAATTCACTGGAGAGGACATGAACTGGCTAACTGATACCTGATAAAATGAGTGATCTCACTAGAATTCAGAAGAGTGCAAATTAAAACAATATTGAGATTCTTTTAGCACTCATCAGATCTGCAAAATTTGGAAAGGTAAGTGTGATGGTTAATTTTAGGTGTCAACTTGACTGGATTAAGGAATAGCTAGAGAACTGGCACAGCATTACTGGTGAAGATCACTTCCGGGTGTGTCCGAGGTGCTTCCAGGGAAGACTGGGGTGGGAGCCGGTGGACTGAGTGGGAAAGATCCACCCTCAGTGTGGACGGCAACATCCAATTTGCTGGGGCCCAAATACAACAAAAAAGGCAGGAAAAGGATTTCCTCTCTCTCTCCTGGGAGCTGGGACACTCTCCCCCTCCTGCCCTTGGACATCAGAACTTCAGGCTCTCTGGCCTTGGGACTCCAAGACTTACACCAGTGGCCCCCAGTTTCTCAGGCCTCCAGCCTCAGACTGTGACTCTCACCATCGGCTTCCTTGACTCTGAGGCTTTCAGAGTTGGGCTGAGCCACACCACCAGCATCCCCAGGTCTCCAGCCTGCAGATGGCCTTTCGTGGAACTTCTCAGCCTTCATAATTGTGTGAGCTAGTTCCCCTAATAAATCCCTCTCATATATCTATAGCTATATCTATGTCTATATCCCATGGGTTCTACCTCTCTGAAACACCCTAATTCAGTAAATACTACCAAGTGCTGGTGAAGATGAGAAAAAATAGGAATGCTGAAACCATCAGTTAGAGTAGAAACATGTCTATTCTAGGGCACATCCCGGCAGGATTTGGTTGAGAACCTGAAATTGCCAACACTGAACCTGGGAAGGCCTCCCTGGGAAGGCCCCTGTGCCCTACTCCCCAGCCCAGACAACTGGACAACACAGTCAGGCATGAGCATTGTCGACTCTCCACCCTGCATGGAACTCTCCCTCTCCCATTTCCAGGAGAGCCTTGAGTTGTTCAGCTGTTTCCCTTTCACAAATAGCTGGCGCATTGGGAAGGGAAGGAGATCCCACCCCAAATCCAGCACTGGGCGAGGTGGGTTCAGAAATAGGCACATGGAAAAATTCAGGCCCCAGAGATTCAAGGCAAGGTTTGTCAGCAGTTTGGGGGAAGTTTTCTTCACTCTGCCAGAAGAGCTTCCAGAATCAGTTGTCTGTCCCTTGAACGTGAGCTGTAGATGGGATGGCTGCAGTGTTCTGGGCCTCAGATCTGCTCGGTTGGAAGAAAATGCCAGTATCTTGACGAAGGTAAAGCAAAAAGAAGCCTGGAGGGAGACAGAGCTCAGATACAGGCTAGGTTAACCCTGAAGCCCAACCACCCTCTGGGTTTAGCCCTGAGTGGCCCAGAAATGATTTAAGCTGGTTTGTGTTAGATTTTCTCACTTGCAAGTAAGGCATCCTAACTGATAGAAACCCTTTGAGGGCCATGAGTGTTTGAGGGTGAAGGACTCTGTGGCTGACCTCCAAGTGCAGGTTGGAAGGTGGCAAGCCTCTCGGAGAGGACCCCCTGCCTCCCCACTCTCGCTCCCCCCACATACACGGCAGCCTGGTGAGGGAGACGCGGGGGAGAAATGGCCGAGGGTGCGTCTACACGGTGAGGACTCAGCCTCAGAGAGTTCCCTGCGTCCTCCACTCCATGGGGTGGGGCAGCATCTTAGGTCGGTTCCCTAGAAGCAGAGGCTGAGATGGGGATTCTTGTGGAAGTCATTTATCCAGGATGTGCACTAGGAGAGAACTCCAGAAAGTGAGGGAAGCAAGAAAAGTTGAGGAAGGAGCCAAGCAAGGACGTAGTCCCGGCTGGACGCCATAGCCGCAGCCTGGTCCCACCCAGAGCTCTGAAGCACAATGGTACCACAGAGCGGGTCCCACCGTTAGGCACAGGGGCCGGCCTTCCGGACACTCCCATCAGTCCGTCACACTGTGGGCTGCCCTGGGGAGGAAGACCTAACTGCCCCTCCTCAGACAGGGTGTCTCCCACTGGCCAAGGGCATTCTTGAGGGCAGCTCTGAACTTTCAACTCTCCATGTTCAAGCAGCTGGGGGGCAAGGCCCAGAGAAAGGGTTTGAGCAGGACACCAACAGAGTGTAGTCCATATGGCCAAGGGTCCTCATTCCCCCTGGGAAGGCACTGAAGGAAGTGACAAGAGGACCCACCGGCCAAGACAAGACAAACACAGTGGTGGGTACAAGGAGGACCAGAGGAGGGACAGGACACCATGGCAGATGTCAGCGTGGCTGAATGCCAACGTACATCGTCACATCAAGAGAGCATCACCCTAGTGGATACCAGTGTGGACAGATGACAGTCAGGAACCAGATGCCCCCCGACCTCTACCAGTGCCTGGGCATTATGCATCCCTGGCATCCTACCCCCAGGACAAGGAGGAAGTGAAAAAGCCCAAAACTGACTAAAATTCAATTTTTTACCACCAGGCAGGATGGGACACCAGGGTAGAAACCAGATTCAGCTGAAGAGAAAGTGACATTGGTCTGCGTGCTCACTGGTGTGCCATCACCACACGTGCTCCTACTAAAACATGAAAGGATGTCATTAACAGGAAAAGACTATTAGCAAGTTCATTAATCACAGTCCTGTTCACACTTCCATGGTCAACTACAATCCTGGCGGTTTGAACTGAGGCCTCCCCACTTAATTACAGTGTTTAGCAATTAACAGTTCATCCCCTAACACAGGCCTGCCCTGGCTTTCAGTAAAAGATAAAGTGCTTGAATTTCACAAGTGTTCTTTGCAGGGGCCCCCCCGCACTCGGGCAAAGGGCCATGTTTGGTGTCACCAGGACAATCATTTTTTGTGGAGTGAACAGGTCCCTTTTCAATGGCGTTGCTAATGGCCTCATCTATGAACTCCAAGGTGATTAAGAGCATTGGTGACGTCCTGGTCCCTCACAGCGCAGCTGAGCAACCCTGTAAAACAACTTCCCTTAACCTATGTTTTCTCATCTGTACAATGGGTATAAAAATAATAACCTTCATCAAAAACTTAAATGACACAATGCATGTAAAGTGCATGGAAAAGGTCTGGCAGTTAGCACTCAATACTAGGTATTAATATATTATATATTAAATATTTTTAAAACTTCCACTGAGCACCCATGCAGAAAAGTATACATGTAACTGTGCACTTGATACATTTCCCCAAACACGACACACCTGTGTAACCAACACCTGGATCAAGGAAGGGAACATCACCAGGACCCCAGAGTCTCCTTCTCATGCCCCCTTCTGGTCAGTACACCCCACAATGCTCTCCTGACTTCCGACAGCATACTGCTTTTGCCTGATTTTGCATTTATATAAACAGACTCATGCTGCACATACTCTTTCGTGCCTGGCTGCTTTCACTCAACATTATGTTTGTGAGATTTATTCATGTTGCATATCGTTGTGCTTCATTCATGTTCATTGTTTTAAACGTTCCATTGTGCAAATAGACCTCAATTTATTCATCTATTCTACAGTTTCATGGGTCTTGGGGTGGTTTTGACAAAGCGATTATGTATAAAGCTGCTATGAACATTCTCGCCTAAATCTGTTTTTTTTTTTAATTTAAACTTTAGTTTTGAGATAATTGTAGATCCACATGCAATTATAAGGAGTAGACCTGGGGTACTCCCTGTCCATGTTCTCTCAATTATAACATCTTGCAAAACTGTAGTAAATTATCGCAATCAAGAGCCTGGCATTGATACAAACCATAGATCTGGTTCAGATTTCCCGTTTTGTGTGTGTGTGTGTGTGTGTGTGTGTGTGTGGCATTCTATGCTTTTTATCACTGCATAGGTTCACGTATCCACCACTGCAGGCACAATACTGAACAGTTCCATCACCAACAGCAAGTCAGGAACGTACTTGAAAACGGATTGGCCAACACCTTGATTGCAATGTTGTGAGAGACCTTGAGCCAGAAACACCCAGCTAAACCACCGTGGATTCCAGCCCCTCAGAAACTGTGTAAGATAATAGCTTGTGTATTAAACTGTTAAGTATTGGGGTAATGCGTTGTGCAGACATAGATAACGAATACAGATACCTATATCAGACACTTGATAAAAATGTAGACCTCTGAGCCTCTCCCCAGACCTAAACTCTGCTTTTTATAAACTCCCCCAGTGCATTCTTTGTTGCAATCACTGCTCTGCCACTAGCTTTGGGCAATTGACCTCATCTCTCTTACCCTGTTTCCACACCTGGAAAATGTGTATAATCATACCTGCTTCTGAGGGCTTAGTTTTTTTGTTTTGCTTTGTGTTTTATTTCTGTTTGACCTTCTGGTGAGGAATAATGTACATGGAGCCCAGCAGCAGGCGCTAGTGGTGCCCTGCCCGCATCCCTGTGCCTCATCACTTCCGAGCCTGCCCAGTGGGGTGGTCAGGGACCAAAGGCACCCATGCTGCTGTGCCTGAGACCTTCCTCTTGCTGCTACAGCCCATTTTTGTGCCCCAGCAGTAAGCCTGAAGTGCTGAGTACTTAACACCCTCCAGCTTCCCACAAGTAATGACCGACAGAGCAGTTATCAGAGTGTATCAACACCCCAGCTCCCTCGCCTCTCTGTAAGACAACTCTGAGCAGCAAGTTCTACACTGGCTCCCAGAATTCTCCAGCAGAATTCAGTTCCAGTCACCTGGCGTGGTCATGTGCTTGATAACACACCATTTATTGTCTGACCCCCCCTTCCATGGGTCATTCTCCCCCTGTCCTAAGGTGATGCCTTCACTGCCCAAATAAACCACTTATACCCATGGCCTCGTCTAAGGGTCAGCTTCAGGGGAAACCAAACTATGACAAGTACCTAGTATAGTGTTGGCACATAGTATGTGCTCAGCTAATGTTTTTGACTGTATATATGATATTTTTTTTAATGTTCTTCTATATATGATATTTATGTATATAATTACATGTCTGGTTAGTGAAGGACACAGGAGAAAATTACTAGCCTAATGTCAAACAGTGAGGAGGTATCTGCAGCATCAAAAATCCAAGGATGACTAGAGTCTCAAGTATGCAAAGTCTACTACAAATCGACAATGACAAAAATTTAAGCAAGAAATAAATAGAAAGTGGTAACTAGGTGATACACAGGAGAGACCAAATGGCCAAAAACTATGTGAAGACAAGTTCCAGATCCGCAGTGCTCTGAGGAATTCAAATTTGAACGAGATATGCTGTTACATCCGCTAGAAGAGCAAAAGTCAGAAATGTGGGGACGTGGGGACCCTACACTGCTGGGAGGTGTAAGCTGGGACCACCTCTCTGGAGGGCTTTCTGGCAGCATTAGCAAAATTCAAAATCCATTGGCTCCATCACCCAGCAATTCCACCCTGGGCACATCAATCCCATGGAAATTCTCACAAAGCACCAGGCAGTTTATTGCAGGGTTTTTACGCTGGGGACTGAGAGGCAGCCTGGTGTCTTTCACTAGGGAAGTGGATAAGTAAACTGTGACAATGCACTTTAGAAGGATATACAGCACTCAGAAGCAAAAACAGAATCTACAGAGCAACATGCAGAGTGAGAAAAGGAGGAACCAGGATGAGATTTATGGCAAAATTCCATTATGTAAATTGAAAACAGACACAAAACAGAAGTATATATTTTACAAGGTGATACACACATGTGAGGACATATACCAAACACATTTACAAGGGTGGCTGGGGGTGGAGTGCAGTGGGGATTAAGCATCAAGCAGTTAAAAAAAAAAGACTTAAATGACAAAAGCAAAATTTCAAAACATTAGGTGATAACATAGGAGAGTATCTTTATGACCATGGAGTAGGGAACAATTTCTTAATTGTACAACATGCAAAGGCTGGACGTGGTGGCTCACGCCTGTAATCCCAGCACTTTGAGAAGCCGAGACCGGAGAAGTGCTTGAGGCCAAGAGTTCCAGACCAGCCTGGGCAACATAGTGAGACCCCCATCTCTACCAAATAATTAAAATAATTAAAAAATTAGCCGGCTGTGGTGGTGGCTGTGCCTGTAGCCCTAGCTACTAGGGGGGCTGAGGCAGGAAGATCACTTGAGCCCAAGAGTTTAAGGCTGCAGTGAGCTATCCACTGCACTCCAGCCTAGGCAACAGAGTAAGACTTTGTCTCAAAAAAAAAAAAAAAAAAAAAAAAAAACATGCAAAGCACAAATCTTAAAGGAAAAGTGATAAATCTGACATTAGAATTTAAAACTTTTTGTTGTATAAATATCACGTAAAAAATGAAAAGGTAAGTGACATACTGGGTGAATATATTTGAAATGCATGCAACTGAAAGCAGATTGATGTAAAGAATATATGATGAACTCCTTTGAATACTTACAAAGAGCCAGGCACTGCTCAAGGCTTCATGTGAATAGATTAATTACAAAGCAGTAAGAAAAATATAAATTGGCAAAGGATATGCACGGGCAGTTCACGAATTCCTCTGTGTCACATTGTGTCCTAATATCACAACCCACAGAAATGGTGTTCCCCTCTTGCTTGGCCCCTCCCAGCTCTGCCCTAGATGTTGGGAGGTAACATGACTCTAGCGGGTAAGAGCATTGCTAGCCTTGGGGAGGCAAGATCTCAACCCAAGATCCTGACCCACTCTGACCCTCTGTCTCCTCCTTGGTAGGAAGATAATACCTCCAAGTGTGGTAGAGAGTGCTTAGCACAGTATTTAACACACAGTAAACACCCACTAAATGCTAACTATTTTGATGGTGCAAAATAATAGCATACCTTTTGGGACCTGGTCCTAAGGTTTTTTATATGTATATTGTCGGTTAATCCCCACAGCAGCTTTCTAGGGTAGGTCCTGTTATTATTCTCATTTTTCAGATAAGGAAGTTGGATCTTAGGGAGGTGAGGAGGCCATCCAGCCCACACATCCAGTGGGCTCTGAAGCCACCTTTACGCTCTGAACCAGCAGGAGGCTCCCAGTAGCAGAGGCTTGCCCGGTCCGGTTCTTCAACTCACACTTTCTTTCCTAATATGAAAAGTATCAGGCTGGGGCATGGTGGCTCACGCCTGTAAGCCCAGTGCTTTGGGAAGCCGAGGTGGGAGGAACACTTGAGGCCAACCTGGGTGAAAGAGAGAGACACTGTCTCTGGAAAAAGTATCGGGAACTCTAGAAATTTTGTGAAGCTGAATGTGTTTCTGAATGAGCACTTCTCAGACTTTAATCTGCTAGTAAATAACAGGGGCGAGGTGGGAGCAGATTTTGTTAAAATGCATATTCTGATCCAGCAGGTGCATTTGTTTCTCTTTTTTTTTCTTTTCTTTTTCTTTTGTTTGTTTATTTATTTATTTATTTATTTTGAGACAGGGTCTCACTCTGTCACCCAGGCTGGAGTGCAGTGGCATCATCATAGCTCACTGCAGCCTCAAACTCCTGGGCTCAAGTGAGCCTCCTGCCTCAGCCTCCCCAGTAGCTGGGACTACAGGCATGCACCACCACACCCAGCTAATTTTTCTATTTTTTTGTAGAGACAGGGCCTCACTAAGTTTCTCAGTCGGGTTTCGAACTCTTGGGCTCAAGTGATCCTCCAGCCTCAGTCTTCCAAAACACTAGGATTACAGGCGTGAGCCACCACACCCAGCCAAGAATGTGCACTTCTGCCAAGATCCCAGGAGATTTTGAGGCTGCTGATCCTCACGCCTCACTGTGGAGTTCCGGTTCTAATGATCCCTAAACCTATTATACGCCACCTGGTTCATTTTGTTTTGTGCAGTAATCATGCTTTGCATTTGTACTTGTGGACAATAGGGGGCTCTACAAGCTTTAAAAGACGGCACATGTCATCACCACACATTCAACCAAGCCGGAATTCAACGCACCAAATGGTGAGTTAAATGCCTCTGCACCTCTGTGGTTCACTGGTTTAAACTCAAGAATGCTCAGGGTGACGTGAGCCTTGATCATTCTGGGCCTTAATCAGGTGGCAGCTGATTTGCAGGAAGAATGATGTGGCTTGAGAGTCACGGAGTTCATTCATAGCCAACGGACCTCCTGCTGTGAGCCAGACCCTGCAGTCTGCGAAGGTGAGGATGAGGATGAATGCGCCATGGTCCCTGTGCTCGGAGTTGGAAGAATTTGTGGTAGAGGAGGTGGAGGAAGCCTGAAAGGTCAGGCTGGCCTGGTGTTTGCCTCGTCAGGGCCTACAAGGATCAGAAGCCCTTTCACCAGCCAGGGAGGGAAGTTTGTGGGAAGGGAGGAGCCGCCCAGAGAAAACAATAGGAGCAGAGGAGCATCCCCGCAGGGACAGGGAGAAAAGGCGCTCAAAGAGCCAGCTGGCACCCTCACCCCCTCCCCGCTCCGCTACCCAGGCCCCTGTAACAAGGCCCCTGATTTCATACCAGCCACCGATGACAAAATCTGTGTCCTTAGTTCAAATCCTTGAAGAGTGTAAGCTGACTGGTCCACTTTTGTTCAGTGGACAAGATGGCTTCTTTAGAAGTGGCCAAGGCAGGACAGCCTAGGAAACCTGTCCATGCCATTCCACCCCTTTGCCTGCTAGGCACAAACTTCCTTCTTCCCATACCACAGTTCTAAAGGACCCTCCATTTATCTAAAGATCTAAAAGCACAAGCACGAATTTACCAGTGAGAGACATCCAAAGTCATGGCCATGAGGCTGCACGCAGAGATGACCTTGTAGCCATTTTGCTGAGAGCCCGCGGTCTCTAGTGGTATCTATTTTCCCTCTAGCTCGATCACAGCCAAGCCTGCTGTTACCTCCTCACGATTTTGCAACCTAAGGATATGGCAGCAGTCCTCTCTAATACACCCTAAATACAATAATGAAATACAAACAGGGCAAGTCCAAAAACACTCCCCATTTGGAAAGGAGTGAGGCAGATAAATCTCTAGGACGTTAATCCAGAAAAAATTTCATAATTTCATACAATGTCACACAGCAGCATGGGCTCCCCTCCCATAGCTGCCACTGAAAGGGAAGATTCTTATGAATAATCAGGAACATGATAGGACGAGAGAATCCCATGAGCATCTCTGTTGACTTGCCTCTATGCTACCGGGGTGAGTTCTTTGGTCAGCAAACCTGGCTCCCAGGTGGGTGATTTTTTTTTAGACAAGGTCTTACTCTGTTGCCCAGGCTACAGTGATTATTATAGCTCACTGCAACCTTGAACTTCCAGACTCAAGCAATCCTCCTGCTTCAGCCTCCTGAGTAGCTGGAATTACAGGTGCATACCACCATGCCCTGATAATTTTTCTATTTTTTGTAGCGATGGAGTCTCTCTATGTTGCCCAGGTTGTTCTTGAACTCCTGGCCTCAAGCAACCCTCCTGCCTCGGCCTCCTAAAGTGCTAGGATTATAGGCATGAGCCACTGTGCCCAGCCTATGCAGTATTCTTTATGGTGTTTACTAAGGTATGGTCCCTACCCACAATGGGCTTTGGTATGTTATGAAAATATCTTTGGCAAAAGATTGAGAAAGTACAGAAGCTCTGCACTTGGTGTTCAGGATGGAGAGAAGAGGACGGGAGTGGCTGAAGTGGGAGCTGGTTGCTGTTGGTTGGTAAAGAGATGCCATCAACTGGCAAGGAACAGGCTGGTGTGGATTGCAGAGCTGGTGCCACCCCAAGCTTTCTGCAATCCCAGGAGACCAAGTCAGACAGAAACAAAGGGTCACCGTTCTCCTCATTGTACCTGTCTCCTTCAGGGCAGGCACCCTTGGCTGAACACCAAAAGAATCGTTTGCAGAACAGCTCTAAGAGAGGAAGGAGTCCAAAAACCTTTGATTTAGGATTATGACTCTGACGTAAGATGTAAGAAACGAGAGCCACTGCAAAGAGGGTGCAAGCCCTGAGATCAGCAGGATTGTGGAATGTAGCCCCTAAATGCAAAGAACTGGAGCCTGAGTCTCGTGAGGTAAACATTAGTCACAGGACCGTGGGCTGGTGGGGAAAGAGGCAGAGAAAAGGCAGCAGCTCTGGTAACTGCTGGTTTTTGTTTTTTTTTTTTTTGAGACAGAGTCTCACTCTGTTGCCCAGGCTAGAGTGCCGTGGCATCAGCCTAGCTCACAGCAACCTCAAACTCCTGGGCTTAAGCGATCCTACTGCCTCAGCCTCCCGAGTAGCTGGGACTACAGGCATGCGCCACCATGCCCGGCTAATTTTTTCTATATATATTTTTAGCTGTCCAGATAATTTCTTTCTATTTTTAGTAGAGACTGGGGTCTCGCTCTTGCTCAGGCTGGTCTCGAACTCCTGAGCTCAAACGATCCGCCCGCCTCGGCCTCCCAGAGTGCTAGGATTACAGGCGTGAGCCACCGTGCCTGGCCTGCTGTTTTAAAAACTTTTGTAGAGGAAAGGAGAAAAGAAGAAGACAGAGCTCACACAGAAGGTTTAACCTCTATTCAATCTCTCAGACAGATAAGCACATAACTATTATAAAATTTGATATGCACAAATGGGAATGTGTAGCTGTCTTTTAAGGATTGAGTGGACTTCTGCCTGTGACTCAGCAAGTGGGCTAAGCAGGCAGACAGACGCCACTTCCTAACTGTGTGACTTTAGGAAGCTGCTTAAGCCCTTCAACTTCAGTATCCCCAAGAGGAAATCTTCAAATGGGGATAACGGCACCTACCAAGCAGGGTTCTGTAAGCATTTAGTAACTAATGCCTAGCAAGTCTTTAGCAGAGTGTGTGACACTTAGTACATGCTCAATAAACAGTGATTGGTGTTGCTATTCCATGAACTAGACAGGCTCTAAAGATCATAGTAGAAGGAAAGTTCAAAAAATATTCTTAGTAGTGTCTCACTCTTCAACAAGCACAGCCATCCTCCCAGCACGGAACACTCTGAAGGAGCTACATTGGCAAGTCGGGGGAGACACGCTGAGGGCTTGGGAGCAGAAGAGGGGCCACCTGCAAGGGGAGGGTTCCTTCTACCTCAGAGCCGGCAAAGCGTTTCATCCCCTCTGCAGCTCAGGTAGATTGGTGACGGCTGCCAGGATCTCAGCCCCAACCAAGATGGCAAGGACAAGGATCCTTCTGGGGAGGGATGCCACGATCACTTAGTCGTGCCTTCCATGGGAGGAGGAGAAAGCAAGGAGCTCACATCTCCCACCCCCACCCCAGGGTTGACCTGATAGGCTACAGATCCAGAATATAAGTTTGCAGCATTGTTCAGCATAATCATTGTTTGGTGAGAGTTTACCATGTCTGAGCAATAACAGTGTACGGGCTTTACATTCATTCTTACTTAATCTTATGACAATCCCAATCCTGTGAAGAAGCCACATTGTAATCCCCGTTTTCCACATACGTCTCGCAGACTACGCCAACGGCTTGAGGCCAGCTGTAGCAGACTGGGTCGGTGCCTGCATGTGTTGTGAATAGTGGCTCCCGTGCGCCTTCACCCCCAGCCGCCAGCCCTGCTGTCACGTTCTGGGACGGCTGCCTTTGAACTTGCAGAGTCCACTTTGCCTGTTCACAGGAGGGCCTGGGGTGCTTGGGGCTTTAGGTTTGCCAGGGGAACCCTTAACCTTTCGGATGTGGGGGTACAAATGTTGTAGCTCCCTTGCCCCTGACAGGGACACTCTGCGGCAGGACCTGCACTGACCCCAGGGCTCCAGTAGAATTGAGCCACGTGGGAGCCCTTCCTCCTCCCTCCGTGCAACTGTGTTCAGTGCTGGCCGTTACACTCCTGCCTGGCCTCCTTCCCTTCCTGACCCCGCTCTCCTGATCCCTGCTGGTTTTTCCTGGGAGCATTTCGCAATGAAACACTTTCATGCAAAGGCTCAGCTGGGGGTCTACTTCTGGGCAACCAGACCTGGGCTATTACTTGGCTGTAAGTTCTGGAGTCTGAGTTCAAATTCAGGTTCAATGATTCACTGTATCAACTACCTCAAAAAGAGTACCGCCCACCAGAAGCAATAACTACATAACAAACAGACAAACAGAAAGACCTAGACTAGAACTCTCGCCAGTGCTCAGGAGCTAGGTCCTAAGCAAGGCCTGGCTGTGACAGCTCTGCCTGTGGCCACCTGGGACTTTAATACTCTGCCCAGAAATCCTACAGACTCTGGCATGTCCTCTGCCAACATACCGGAGTAATTACGGTGGAGAAAGGCACTCAAATTTTGGAAGCTAGGAAGGCTTTTCTTAGCCTGGTAATTTTTTTTTTTTTTCTTTTAAACCTCCCTGCAAAGAATGTAAGTTCACTGATCAATCTAAAGTTCCGTGTGTTCCGTTGTTCTCTTTTCTGCAGCCATTTGGATCTTTGCGTGTCTTTGATACGTGTGAGTTAACGTCTTCCGCAGCTCCTCCCACTCCCCATGAGAGGGGGGAAAAGATACCAGCCAGGCCCTTGCAGCTGAACCAAAAAGCCTCCAGCTGGAGGTGTAGACCAGGTGGGGAGGAGAGCTTTCTTCCCCATCTCACCATTTGGGGAAATTTATAATCCTAGAATAGGGAAAACAAAATAGCCTCCTTGTTAATCTATAGCCACTTGTAGAAAGAATGGAACATCCTGCGTGCTGTGTCTGAAACTCCACTCACCTTGTCTTTCCTGGAAATGAGTCCACACGTCCCAGGAAACCCTCTTTCCGTCCAGCTCGCCTCTTCTCAGACCCTCCCACACTCAGCCAGAGAACTTTCCTGGAAAGGATTTGAAGGTCGCTCCTGGGTAAGATAACCTAGGGGTCAGGGGAGGGAAGAGAACATCCTAGATTTGCTAAAGCCAGAGAAGAGTTTAGAATATTCCTTATTTTACTCGGTGGAAATTCTCCTTTGCAGAACTGCAGCCAGGTTCTAGGTTCCTCCTTGCTCATGCCGACTCAGAAGTGAGTACCTCTCAGAGGAGACAATGGCTTCCTTCCCAAGCAGTTACCACTACAGGTTTGCTTCACTGGTGGAGGTTTGTGCCAAGGGCAACACAAGCAAACTTCAACCAGACGGATCCCTGCTCTTGCCTTGCTTACACACACTGAGTACAGTCCTTGCTCAGAATCCTTGGGGGACTGGTCCCAGGACCCCTCAGATACCAAAATCCTCAGATGCTCAAGTCCCTGATAGAAAATGGGGTAATATTTGCATCTACCCTAAGTACATTCTCCTGTATACTTTAAGTCAGCTCTAGATTACTTACAGTATCTAATACAATGTAAACACTACCTAAATAGTTGTTATACTGTATTGGTTTTTATTTGTTTTATTTTTTATTCCTGTTATTTTGTATTGTTTTTTTCCCTGAGTATGATTGATCTGCGGTTGGTTGAATCAGCAGATTTCACCCTCAGATACAGAAGTGCCGACTGCATTTTGTTTGCTGTTCCCACTCGAGAGAGTGGAGCAGAAAGATGAATGCAGCCTGGGTCTCTGAGAGCAGCACTGCAGAGCTCCCATCGGCCCTGCTCTACTGCCTGAGTCCTGCATGCTTGCGCTCTCCCGGTGGGAGGCTGTCACACACAGCTAAATGCACTCCCACCCAGGACACCTGGAAAACTGCAGCACAGCTGCGGGCTGGCCCACAAATGTGGCTTGTTTGGCCAGCATAGTATTTTAAGTAACAATATATTAGAAGTGGGAAACTTCATTCAAAATCCAGATTTCTGGCTTCTTTGGAAAAGCTAGAGAGTTTTGGGATTCTACCCCGTGTGGCAGAATACCCCCCCACACACACCTAATCAAAGGGAGGGTCAGTGGCCCTTTATCGTCACATCCAAGCTGATGTCTGCTCGGCCCCCACAGCCATCTGAGTTTGTGGCCCTTGTGCATGAAACAGCACAGATTTGTTCATTGACCACCTTGGTCGGAGTTTGAGTCCTTGATCTGGGTCAGCTTAGCATCTTTCTGAGCTTCTATCTCCTAATAGATATAACAACCCCTGTGTCTAACTGCAGAATTGTAGTAAGAATAAATAAAAAAAAAACAGATCATACCTACAAGAAGGGATGGTGTGGGGTTAAAGGAGAAAATGCCAAAGCACTTAGCACATTTTCTGCTACTTGAAAGAGCTTGCAGAGTAGCCCTTGAGGAATATTGGTTCATTCCCCTTCCACTGTAGGTTTATAACAATCTTCTTGCAATTGAATAACTCAAGGTTGTGATTACGAAAAGTGTGGCTTAAACACACCACCTGTCCTTTCCAGAGGCCACACCCCCAATTTGGTGACGAAGTTCAGCTCCTGACTTCTGACCTAAAGGAGGCTTCCCCTGAAAAGTCTCCCTCACAGACACCAGAGGTGGATTCTGAACGATTCAGCTCAGAGACCGCGGGCCTATGGTAACCAAAGGGTCCTTTTCTAGTCTCCCGCCCACCCTGGAACATCTTCCTGTATCTCTTGCCCATCGTGGTCTCCTAGGACTTAAGGGTTTGTACTAACCTGCAGTTAAGGCAGCTTCTTCTCATCTCTCAGGGATTCTGAGCCCACAAAAGGAGTGTGCCCCTTTCTCTGCCTTCCTCACCTACGCCAGGATAACATGTGGAGTTAGTGTGAGATGGGAGAGCAGGGGGAAGCAGAGAAGGAAGGCGGCAAACAGCGGCTGAGAGAGGGGCGCTGTCACCACCATCAGGGATGTTCTGAGGGGTCCTATCTCTGTCCCTATGTCTCCAACTCCCATTGCTGCATGTGACATACTGGATCTTCACAGCACCCAGTCCTATCCCCAAAACCTGGCGCGTGGCCCCTGCTCCCAGAGCACAGCTCCCAGGCCAGCTGCCTGCTGGAGTTAACCACCCTCCATCCTTGCAAGTTGGGGCATCTTCTGTCCTCTTGCAGGCTGTCAGCCCCCAGGCCAACACATAAGCCTCCTGAACAATATTTTTCTCCACAGGAGCCTTCTCCTGACAGCTACAAAGATACATTTGCACTTTTTAATAGAACCATTAATGAGTTCACACTTGCAATCCCAGAGAATTCCATTTATGGTTGGCCTAGGGAAACTACAAACCTTCACTTGGGCTATCTCGGGGTACCTGGCCCCCTTGATTCACAGTAATAAAGCCTGGTCCTGATCACAGAGTTGCCCTGTGTGCAGGACACAGTCACAAGAATGTCTTATTTCAGCTTTGCGTGGCCCTATGAGGAGGCAGAGAAGCAGGTATTGTCATCATTCCCTTTTCCAGGTGAGGAAACTGAGGCTGGGGGACAGGGGACTCTCTCAAAGCCCCACCTAACGAAGCCTGGATTTCCACCAGGGCTCCTCCGCAGTGCTGGCTGCCCCCCCCTCCACCTCCACATAGCACACGCGGGTCTTCCCTCGCACGGTGGACACAGGAGCACTCCAGCCTTCCCGAGACACAGCAGGCTCTGCTTATCTTAAGACTCAACTTGATTGGTTATAGTAACAAGCAGGGGTTCTGGAGACCACAGAGCTCCCAGAGACCTTCACGATTGCTCAGAGGGGTGAATGTGTCTCCCAGAGGCTGTTCTGACTTCAGTACCAGCATGAGCAAACAAAAAAACCCCAGGTTCTCAGGCCCAGTCCCCTGGCCCAGGCTCAGAGGGTGGAGATGGAGGGACCCATAGGGGAGGGAGGGACAAGTTCTTGCAGCTGGCAGAGTGTGGGCCCATTTCTCCGAATAACATGGGCAAGACATTTAGCAGCTTTGATTTCTCCACAAACACCAGCCCTGTGGAGAACTGGGCAATTTTTCGTCCTCCATAAAGGTCTGGTAACAGATTTAGGCCAGTTATTACATAGCCATAAACCCTAAGAAGTTCCATGCTTTGGACACTAAATTCCCAAGTTCCCTGTGGAGACCCTGAGCACAGCAAGCCTCCTCTATGGTGCCTTTTGATGTATCCATTAATAACAGATTTTTTTTATGAAACCTCCACCTATATAAGAAATAAATTAATAATAATAATATTAGTAATAAGCATAATGACTACCATGCATTGAATTTTTCTATGTATGTTAAATATCTACATGCATTTTCTCACAGACAACTGGAAAATTCTCAAAACTTCTCATAACTTCTCAAAATAAGGACAAGCCTCAGCCCTTCCACCCACACACCAACACCAATGCCCAGGGTGGCCCCGCCCACTTCGTATACTCTAGACAGTCACATGCATTGGTTCATTGCATATCTACTAAGTTCTCTGTGCCCGGCACGGAGGCACTTTCCTAGATGTTGGGGGAAACCACTGTGAACAAGACAAACAGAAAAATCACCCTCATGGGTCCTCTACTCCATGGACAGAGAGAAAGAAGTAAGTACAAAGGGAACAAACAGGGCAAGGGGCGCTGTGGAGGTAGAGTCCCATTGACCTCGAAGAGCACCGATTCAAGGTGACACGTCCTCCTTCACTTCCATGCAGGCGGAAGGGACTGCATGAGGAAATGTCGGATGTGTTCAGGGAACAGAAGAGATCTGAGCAGCCTGGCAGAGTGGCGGCTCCTCACGGGAGCCTCTTCTACAGCAAGTGAGGGTTGCAGGCTGAGCGCATCACCCCGCGGCCCTGGCCAGGGCTGTCCCCTCTGTAGGAATGCCCTCCCTCCTCCTGAGAACAACCAAGCCAAACAAGAAGCTGCTTACTGGACCGCTCCCTGCACGGAGCTCTTCCTTCTCCCTCTTTAGAGTGTCGCCACCGCCTGAGCTCCAGTCACATCACATAGCAGCTAGTCTGGTAGGAAAGATAGTATTTTAACATCCCCAGCAGACACTCAGTGTCTGGAGCTGAGCAGGTGTTTAATAAATACGACGAATGTTTGTTGACTGACTGGGGGATGGGTGGGCTACGTCTACCTGGCTGCGGACAGCCAGAGAGGAGTGATTCCTGGTGCAGCCTCTCCCTCTGCCCGTGCCATTGCTCCTTCCAAGGCCTTCTTCCCCTGGAGCTGGACGCGGCGGAGAGCAGCTGGGACCCTGGCTTACCCTCCCTGGAGCGCGCCACCGCACAGGAGGAGCTGGAGCGAAGGCCGCGTGTGGCCCGCATGGCATCCCCGGTGTCCATGGCGGCAGCCGCCCCACCGCAGGGCGCCGCCCTACTCAAGGGCCTTCGCTGCTTCTATCTTCCCTCAACACCCCCGCCCGGCTCCCCTCCCTGCCTCCCGCTGACGGCCAGCTTCCTATTACGTGGAGGAAGCAGAAGCCGCGGGGAGAATTCCGCAGGCCCTGGTCCCCTCGCCGCCATCCTGCGGTCCGTACTTCAGTTCTGCCCTAGCTCCTGTTCCTGCAGTTGGACCCCGCAGGCCGAGGGCAGCTCTTTGGCCCTAGAACCCACATTCCCTCTCGCTTAGCAGCCCCAGCAAGCAGGGGGTGGGAGCAACAGACCCAGCAAGGCTCACGGGGGTCGGGGGACAAGCCTATAGCCCCTGCTCTACTGGATGCACATGAGTGAAGTTCTGACAGCTTTTTCTGCCATAAGCTAGGAAAGCAGTGACCCAGCAAAGCAGGTGTGAACACGCAAGAGGGAGTGGCTGGAGAGAATGAACCGGTTGGGTGGAGGCACAGGGGTTAAAGGAGGGAATTCAAATGTATCTGCCAGGTTTATTTCCTGAAAATTAAACAATCTGAATACAGCAAGATGGTAACCTTCATTGAACCTAGGAATGGGTTATGTCATTCTCTAAATTTTTCTGTATTTAAAATATTTTTTAAAGAATGGAAAAATGGAGAAAGTACTGCTCTCTGATACGGATTCACAAAGGAATCACACGAATTCTCCCTCGAGCGTGTTCTTTCTCTCTCTGTCTCTCTCACCCACACCCACCCACCCACACACACACACACACACAGGTTTCTACATAGGCTAATTGCCCATCCCTGTCTCCTTTTCCTCCCAACACTAAAATAATTTTCTCTGTGTATAGAATTTATATAATCACAGTAGTCTTAGTGCTTTTTAAAAATACAATGAGTTTTCTTATCAATTTAATTATTTCAACACGTTGTTCAAGTTAATTAACTTTCATTGACTTGATTTATAGTAAAAAAAGGTTTTTAAGCTGAAAAAAAGATTTTTAGAAGTCAACAATATAAAAATTAATGTTTGTTATTGAAATTCTGGTTGTAAAAATGTTTATCTATAATTTCCAATCACCCTAACAGCCACTACCTAGACATAAACTCTTTTAATATTTGGTATATTTCCTTTTGGTTGCTTTTTTAAAGCACAGGTGAAAAATATGTGATTTATACAAATTTGTGTTCTTTTTTTCCCCCTTAACATTGCATTACTAGTATTTTATCATACCATTAAAAACTCTAAGTATAATTTTATGGATCCTTAAGATTCATTTTAACATGTGTGTCATGCATTGCTTAGACAACACCTACTCACAAACATTCAGCATGTTCTGTTCTTCTCCTGTTACTATACTGCATAGACAAACATCTTTGTGTGTGAGTCTTTGACCCCAATTGTGTTTACGTTCTTAGGGAAGTTTCCTAGAATTGAAATTGCCCTGAGTTACTGGGTGAAAGGGCATACAAGAACTTAAGTTTCTTGATACCAATTCCCAATTTGCCTTCTAGAAAAGATGTAACAGCGTAAGGTGGCCACCAGAGTGTCTACACTCCAGTCTTCTTGGCAAGGATTTAGGAAACCTAGTTCATTGGTTTACTTCGCTTTTCTTTAATCATTAGTGAACTTGAACATTTTTTTCCAACTGTTCTGAGCATTTAGATGTCGACTTTGGCCTCTTTGCAGTCTTTGCCCATGTAACCTCAGCAGTCTCCGTGTCAGTCCTATCTACAGATATAGCCCTTTATCTAATAAGTAGATATCCCTTTCTTTATTAAATATTTGAAAAGCATTTTGCCCTAGTTTACCATTTGCTTCTTAATTTCACTTATGATGTTTTTGGTTCATGGACAATAGTTTATGTAGCTGCATCTGTTGATCATTTCCTTTGAATTGAAATGAGCCAAACAACAACAGTCAATGTAAAAAAAATATAAATGAAAACTTCAATTTCAAAGTATAAAGCACCCAAAAAAGCCAAGAGAAAACAGGTGACCATTTAATTATTTGATTCATCTAAAGGATTGTATTTTAGTAAAGAATAGCAGATGGGGGCTCTCAATCGACTTTTTTTCTCAAATAGTTAATCAGTGTCCTGGCACTATTTTTTGGATAATCTTTTTGTTTCCATACTGATTTGTAGTGCTGTCCTTATCATGGGTTATATTTTGGTGTGTGCTAGTGTTGCCATTTGACAATAGTGAGTACCTTGGCTCTTGGAATTCTCTTTTTCTGTGATTTCTGAGATTTTGCTCTCTGCTGGTTCTCCTCCTACCTCTCTGAATAAAGCTTTTCCATCTCCATTGCTCTCACCATTTCCAAAGCTGGCCACCTAAGCACCAATGCCCCCAGGGCTCTTGCTGGGCCTCAGCTCTCCTTCATCCACCCCATTCACTGTGCAGTGTGATCTTCCCTCCTGCGGTGTGTCAACTGCCACCCTCTTCCTGATGTCTTCATATCCAGCCCGCACTTCTCCACTTCGTTTCAGACCAACTACCTTCTGAGTGCCTGTATATGAAGACATCTCAAAATCAGTCTTTCCAAAATTGGACATGTCACCTATTTCACCAAAACCTCTCTGGCTGGTTTACAGTTTCAGAATTTGGGTTGAGTGTCCTCACTTGCGTGTGTATGTGTGTGGGGGGTGTATTATGAGAATGCGCAGTAGCCATCATAGTAACCAGCACCTCATGGGGGCCAGGGAAGACCAGAGCCCAGCTGAGTCCCCAAGGCCTGGAAACCACTCGGTCCTGCTGTACTCAAGGCCCCTCGTCAGCAAGAACCCCTCTTCACCCCAGCATTCTGCCATCGACAGGACCCAGCCTCTCCCTGAGTCTGCTCTGGTCTCTGGGCGTGACTGGCTCACACCTTCCCTGTCCTCTCGCATCTCTAGTCTTCACAAGGACCCTACTTGTAACTTGAGTGGTCCATGTGACCCTTTATGGCCCCATCCCACCCCTTGGCTTCTTTACCTTCAGCTTCCATGAGCTGTGTCATCTTCTCCATGACTCATTTCAAATTCTCAAGCATGGGAATCTGACCAGCATTGACCCTTTCAGTCCAGACCACACCAGGCTGACATTACTGACACTACCATGCATCTACACTGGAACTGAATGATTAAGTACATGGATGTGAGTGAAGGGACCCAGGTTTCTCACCGTTGGGATGGGACTTCACAGACAAGCCAGAGGGGCCAGATGCTTCACTTTTCCTCCAATGGCCTTGTTTTTTCTCCCCTGTTGCCTTTGGCTTCCCTATGAACCACTCCTTAAATAGCATCTGTCTTGCAGCTCTGTCAGCTGTAATCCACTGTCGTGGTACTGGAGCCCTGTTGGTCTGTTGGTGTGGTGATAAGGCATTGGGAAGGGGATGCATTCTATAATCTTCTCCCTGAATCTATCTTTTAGTGAGTCCAGAGTGCTAGAGTGTGCTGGAGTTGGAGAAACACCCCTGCCCCTGGGAAAGTAAGGCTCTGATGATGACTTTTCCCCAGGAGAGTAGGTCTTTGTTTTGGAGCACACTCTGAGTATATTCCACAATGGTGACTTTTCCCCTCCCCATGCCAGAGCCACAAGGGAATCTTTCTTATCTCTTCACCATGAGAACCTGGTGAGGTCCCTAGAGGCAGAACGCACAGAAGTGTGCCCCCCCGAAACCACAGCCCTCAGGAGTTTCTCACTCTCATGTTTGCCCACACTCAGCCTCCAGCACTTCATTAAAATCACTGTGTAAGTGTTCCCATCATTTGACAGCTCCAGTGCCTTTTGCTCCAAGTGAGAAGATCTCACCTGTGATTCTTTGGAGTTGCCTATTTCTTCAGATTTCGGGGTGGTAGTTTGCTCTGTGACCTCAGTACTCTGATAGGTCCAAGAAAAGCCACTGATTTTTCAGGGTGTTTTTGGTTTTATTCTTGTTTGAGGATGGGAGTAACAACTTCCAAGTTCTTTACATGTCAGAGCTGAAACCAGAAGAGATTTTTTTTTTTCAGGAGATATTTAAATTTGAATGCAATTTCCTTAATGGTTATAGGACTATTCAACCATTAAAGAAGTTGAATTTGTAATTAAAATGCTCCCAAAAAAAGAAATCTCAAAGTTGAATTTGTAATTAAAATGCTCCCAAAAAAGAAATCTCCAGGCCCAGATGGTTTCACTGGAGAATTCTACCAAACACTGAATAGTTCTATAACTTTGGTTTTTTTAAATGCTCCACCTGAGTGACTTGTAGATCTAATCCTCTCTTTCCATTACCACGAATTTTCATTTTAACCTAAAATGTATTTCTAGTTGGTTATGTCTAGTTATGTATTTCTTTATGTCTTCAGTATTGACCACTAGAATATGGGTTGCAATTATTCTAGCCTTGCATACTGCATAGTTCTGAACCAATCAGTACACTCACTTTATATTTCAGCATATTTCCTTATTCTTCAAATTGAAGCTATAATTTTTTTTCTAATCTCTCTTTCTGTATACTTTATGGCTTTGCTGATAGAATTTGAAACATATGTAGATAGAAATGAACAATTTCTTGTACCAATTGCCCTTGAAAATGGTATGACATGGCCCCATTGGATTTTCTCCAGCATCACTTAAAAAAAAAAGATAGTAGGACAACTCTTAATCACTGTCCTGCTTTGCCATATTTACGCCATTCAAAGGTTGGTTTCTCTAGCAATCTATACGTGGCTGTGGAGAGGCACTGTAGCTGGTGCCAGGATTTGGACATTGCACTGGGGCTTATGAAGGCAGGAACCCTGTCCTAATCCTTAGCTCCCTGTCTTCCTCTTTGGGCTATTGCACAGTCAGGCAAAAAGGCCAGGAGTAGTGGGGGAATCTCAGCACAGTTTGGGGCAGTCACTTTGGCTCTGCCCTAGAGCCAGCAGAAATCTTGGGAGGTCTCCTAGGGCAGGGTTCCCAAACCAGGCTGTACATCCAAGTCACCCAGCAAACCTGTCACATACAGATTTCTGGCCTTCAGCGCAAGCAGACTAGAAGAAGCAGAAGTTTTAACAAGACCCCTAAAGTCATTCTACTACACTACCAGTTTCAGAAACCTTCAATCCAGTACATTCCTCTACCTCCAGGGAGCAGGCCACCTTATCAGTTGTCAGAGTGTGATACCTTTGGACAGGCAAGTGACCTTCCCACTTTCTTTTCTGAGGCCCTTTCACAATTTGTCACCCCACCAAAGAGTAGACTCTTGTCTAGGCCTTAGCACTTAGCCATTCCCAGGTAGGACAGTCTAGATTGTTAAGGCTTGCTTTCTTTTTATCTTACCCTCAGGACTGCAGTATATGTATGATTGTGCAGTCTGTGCACTGCACAATTCCAGGGGGATACCATTTATACAGACTGAGATAAATGATGCAATGCTCTGCTAGCCCTAATCCTTCTCACTTCTTGTCTTACCTTGAACCCCCTGACTCATCTACACTGTGTATCTCTAAATCAGAGGTCAGCAAACTATGGCCCACAGGCTGGCCACCTGGTTTTGTAAACAGAGTTTTATTGGCACACAGCCACATCCATCCGTTTACATCTATGGCTGCTTTTACACCAAAACAGCAGAGTCGAGCAGCTCCACTAGAGACTGTATGGTCTGCAAAGCCTGAAATACTATCTGGCCTTCTACAGAAAATGTGTGCCAACTCCAGCTCTAAATGGAAGGTATTCAGCATTTTTATTCTTTCATCCAGCTGTTTAAAGCCCCCACAAGTACCACCTGGCCTAGGGCCTCCCCCTGCTGGGCTTCTCCAATGCTACAAAATCACCAGGTAGGTCAGACACACCTAGATTTGTGCTGGGTTCTCATCTCATCTCTGCAGATCACTTCGCCTCTCAGGGCTCTGCCTCTCATGGGGTGCAGGGAGGATGAGTGAAATGACAGATGAGACCTTCAGCTGGTTATTAAGCACATTTTACATGTGGAGAAACTGAGGTCTGAGAGGCGATTTCTGACTCCCAAGGTTGTTGAGAGGGTCATAGGAGAGGGGTCATGAGAACGCATGTGGCATGCAGCTGTCACCCACTCAGTGACAGTTGTTTTAGTTTCCTTTCTTTGTCTTCTTCTTCTCTCCTTTCCCACCCCTCAACTTGTCATCACACCTCCTCCCCATCCCTCCCCAACCAAGAAAACTAACTCACAGCCTGCACAAGGAGGCAGCAGGGATCCCTGATAGGCTTGGGAGTTGGGCAGGGCCTTTCCAAAGGGTGTTTGGTGTCATAGGGCCTCCACAAGGCCTTGGTTTAGGGTCTGCTTTAGGGTCTGGAGGCTGTAGTTAGGAATACCAGATCTCACTCTGGAAAACCCCACACATGTGATGGAGTGGCCATGCCAGGAGGCCACATCCCCCATTCTGGGCCCCGCCTCCCTCACCTGTGTCACCTTTGCTTGGGTGATGAGCCCCCACCCATGGGAAAATTAACCAGGAGAGGCCTCCACCTGGGGAGTGGGCATGCTCTCCTCGCTGGCCACAGCTGACCCCAAGTCCATAGAGGGTCCCAGGCTGGGGTGGGGGTGGGACTCTTTGGCCCAGCAACTCACCTCCCTGCTGGGCTCCCATTTCTAGCTCTGAAAAATCCAGGATGAACCCCCTGTCCCCAGCTTTCCCTGACCCCCCAGTGGTGAGGGGATAGGACACAAAATAACTACAAGTCTGAAAGGCAGGTGGGAGGAGAACCGCAGAGAAGGCTGGGTGTGGACAAAGAAGCAGGGAGAGACCAGAGTGTTTGTTTCATTTTTGAACTGCAAATCCCAGCACACAGGGCTCCAAGTTAGTGAAGCCCTGACCTGTCCCTGTGGGCCCAAGGAGACTGTCACCTGCTCTCGTTCCCCCAAACACTGAGAAAGTCAGGGTAGCCGAACCCAAGAGCGCTGCTGAGAGCAGGGAGTTGCTCCTCCATCAGGTTTACCAGCACGGTGGGAGTGGCCGTTGGTACAGAAGAGGGGGTTCCAAACCTACGCAGATGCCCCCCCAGGGCTGGCACCTGCAATCTAGACATACCCGCTAAGATTAACCTCAAATCATCACTTTCCCCTGGTCCTGATGGCTGTCACTCTTCCTAGAGGGGTCAGGACAGAGTGAGCCCTCCGCCCCGGGGACACCAGACTTCTCTTTATATGCTCTCTCCTGGCTCCTTTGTGCCCCCAAAGGATAATCCCTCCTGTGATCAACTATCTTACAATAATTCTAGGCTTCTCTTTAGAAATTCAACCTAATTTAGTTCAATAGTTATTCACTGAGTGCCCAGGCTGAGCCAGAAGCAAGCAGATGTTTCTACTTAGAGGTTCCACCACTAGCTCAAATGTAAACTAAATTTTCGATAAAGATTGCATATTTATTTCAATATACCTAGTGCTTTACTTAAAGGATTTCTCTCTGTTTTTACACCTCGCCATCCCCCATTTTCATGATGACCTTACGCCCTCAGGAAAATTCCGGAAATCCCACACCCATGAGCTCTCCCCTCTAAGGTAGCTTTCTTGGATCAGGGTCCCTAGTAGTAGAGCCTGAGACAAGAATTCGTGCATATTGGGTTTTGGGGGCACCCAGGAGAAGGGGAGAGAGACAAGCAGGATGGAGCGGGGAGGAGACAAGTTAGCATATGGTGTCATCTGGAGCCCAGCCAGCCCGTCCTGCAGGTGTTCAGGGACGTGAACGGGGCCACACACTGGGCCCCGCATGGAGCCAAGTGTCTGTCAGACATTGGCACAGGAGCATGATCTCCCAGGTGTGGAAGCTCCTGTGTGGCTAAGGGTTCCTCCAGAGGAGACAGCTGCGGGCCACTAGGGCCACCTTCCCAACAGTTGAGGGTGGTGACAATAGCCCAGTAAAGAGCACCACGGCGCCTACCACAGCATCTAGTCATGGTCACCTGGAATCTCACTGCAGAGGGGTAGATCCCTGAATTATTATTCATCTACACCCACCTTTCTATAGATAACAAAACTGGCACAGACAGGGAGGGTGACTGGCCAAGGCCACCCAGCTCATCTGTGGGAGAGCTGGGACGAGAACCCAGACTTCCTGACTCTCAGACAGGGAGAACTTCTCAGAATGAGCAATGGCCTGGGTGTCATTCCAAGAAAAAGCAGTAGCAGTGACAGGGTCAGCTTTCAATAATGCCATCTTAAAGACACTAACCTAGGGGTCAACACGGTGCAGTCACCACCCATGTGCACACAGATTTTAAAATTTATGCCAGTATGGTTGTGGCGATATGTACCCCAAATATGTTTTTCTCCTTGAGTGAAGGACGTTTCAAAGGAAGTACTGAACTATATTTACTCCTCAAGAGAGAAATGTGATTCAGATGTAAATGGCTGCGGTGGCAGGACTGTGACAACGGTCCAGATGCGAAAGGCAAACACAAGGGCATCCTGTGGAAAATTTTGTTCTGGAATGTTTAAGCTCTTGTTTTCTCTTTCACAGCAGGACATTTTGACCCTTTAATATGCAGAACTGCCAAATCCATTTTAAAATGCAAATTAAAAACAACCTGTTAATGGTGCCAAACTCTGTTTTTCAAAACTGTTTTCATTTGTAGCCACTGACATGTTCATTCCACAAATAGTGACAGATTGTATCTGAGTGCACTTGAGTCGATTATGGGCAAGACACACTCTGCCAACTCTGGAGAGCAGGTGAGGCTTCATATTACCAGGTGTGTGACCCTATCTCCCGTGTCTGCCAGGCCCTGGCGTGAATGGGTGAGTGGTGAGCTAGCGCCCCCTGCTCCTGGCGCCCACAGCCTTGCCTTCCCCTCCACGTGAGTGCGGATGGGCCCTGTGACTGCCTTCTGACGGTTAGAACCCAGCAAAGGGCACGGACGCCACGCTGCTGTGATCACGTTATGTAAGACTGCAACTTCCTTCCTTAGCAGACTCTTCGCTGCCTTCCCAGGTCACCGGCTGTGACGAACGAAGTGCCCGTGTTGGTTGGGGAGATTCACATGGCAACAGGCTGAAGGTGGGCTTCAGCTGGCAGCCAGCTAGGAACTGAGGCCCTCAGTTTGGAAACGGAATCCCAGCAACAACTATGTGAGCTTGGAGAGCAAGTCCTTCCTCACTCAGTGAGGAACCCCAGCGCGGCTACCACCTAGACTACAGCCGTGCAAAGACCCTGAGGCAGATGACCCGGCTCAGCCACGCCCGGATGCTTGATCTGCAGAAACGGAGAACTAATAAACATGTGTTGCCTTAAGTCACTAATTTTGTGGTCACCTTTAAATATTTAAAATCAATTTTTAAAATATATTTTGTTCTAATTAATTAGTATCTAAAACATCCCCAGCCTCTGAGTCTAACAAGTCATTAAGTATGCTTTTTACGTTTCTCTTTCCTCTCGCTATGTTGTCAAAATTATCGAATTTTAATGTATAATTTTAAAATAATTTTTCCTCTATTCTTAATAGTATTCTAAAAATCACTACTTTAAGCTCCATAAAGAATATTATAATTTAGACAATAATTTTTCGTAAGTTTTACTGGGATGGGTTTTTTTTTGTTCGTTTTCTTATTTATTTATTGATTTTGTGCCCATTTCTTTTTTGAATTAGTTTTTCTTTTTTTCAGGAAGAGTTCAGGGAGGTGAGCTTTCCCAGCCACCTGAGCATGTGACTGATGCAGTGCCCATGACCCTGCATTCAGAGGGTCCCCACTCTTATTTTAATGCTCTGCAGTTGCTGTCTTGAAATTCTTAATACTTTTTGAACAAGGGACTCTGTATTTTCATTTTGCATCGAGCCCTGCAAATTATGCATGCAGTCTTGTCTGGGTCTTTGCATGTCCAAGAACTTTGTTATTTTGTTCTCACTCTTAATGACAGAAAAGGGAATATAGAATTCTAGGTCCAAAATCATTTTCCTTCAGAAAAATTTAGAACTTTGTAGATAGTTCCCATTTGGAAGATGAGCAGTCAGGTGCCAGTCTAATTATTGAAACTTTGTATGTCTCCCTCTGGAAATGTGTAGAATTTTCTCTTTAGCTTTAGCCAAGTTTCCTTGGTGTCCTTAAGAGGCCGAAATTTCACTAAGTGACATCTGTGTGTGTGTGACCTTTTTCCTCCTACTCCTACTCACTACCTGAGGACACCTCAAGGAAATTCACTTTTTAAAATGGTTTATTTTCTATCCCTCATTAAAATGAAAAAATTTAAAGTCTCTCTTCCTGGAATGTCTATTAGGTGGAAGACAGATCCAGGAAATCCAATATGGACATCTCTCTTCAGCAGTTTTTCATATTTTCTATCTCTTTGTCATCCGAGGTTTCCTTGACTTTGCTTCCAGGTTACACCTCAGGCAAGGCTGCGCCCATCAGCTAAGAGTCCTCAGGAGCAAGGTCAGTGTGAACCAGTTGGCAGCCAACGCCAGCAGGAGCAGGCCCAGCAGAGGCCATTTCGGCAGAGCACTGATAGCATCTGCTCCAACAAGTTAATTCTCTGAGCCTTAGGTTCCTCCTCTGTGAAATAAGTGTACCTTTCCCATTGGATTGTTAGAAGGATTAAATGAAACAATGTTGCAAGGTTCAAATTGTGCAATAAGTGTTCCATAAATGTTATTTCTTACGAAAGATGAACAGAATTTAATCATCAGATTCTTAATATTTCAGTTGAAATGCCACCTCCTGTTTCAGCTTTCCTGATCTCCCAAGGCCAGATGCAATCTCCCTCTGCAACAATACAATGTTTCCCTTGCAGTTTAGTTAACAAAAGTACACAAAGGAACCATAGGGAGAAACAGGCGCCCAAATAGCTATAACCCAGTAGAAAGGCATCTACACCTTATTCAGTTTCTTTACTAGAGTCTCTGTAGCATGGAATACAGTGCTACCCTTTACTGTTAAAACATTTATTTGAGCACCTTCTATCATAGAACAAACTTGTAATCTTTCTGAACATACTTAATTCTGCCTTGCTAAGGCACTGGCAGCTTTGTGAGATTGTAATAAAAACTTGGCTGGACAAATTATCTACATTTGTCATGCCTGTAGTTTTCTGCAAAGATTCTGCCCATTCTAACACATGGCAATCCAACCCTACACTATTATTTATAATATTAATATTTGGCAACACTATGAAGAAACAAATCCAAATGAAAAGAACTCTAAATGGAGTAAGACTATTTTAGTTTCAGTGTCCTGACTGACCACTCATTGGCTGTGTGATCTTGGGCAAGTTACTTAACCTCTCTGGGCTCCATTTTCCTCTTTGGTATAATGGAGATATCTTTTCCCTCACTCTCCTCACAAATGCATATTACCTGTATGGTGAAATCCAAAGTCTTATGAAGTACACAGAACAGATAGTAAGGATGAAATAAGAGATTTGTGACACCTTTTGTAAGAGTACAGTGCTTTCCCTGTTGTCATCTTCAGGATGCCATTGTACTCCAATCCCCTGAGATGACCTTCTTTCCATTCCCCATATGCCAGGCTCCCAATCGCATATGCTCTGCCATCCTCATCATGAGGTCACTGCTGTTGCACATCCTGTAGCCCCAGTCATTATCAGGGAAGGGAACTACTGCTTTTCCACAGGAATGGATTTCTTGGGAGCTCTGTCTGTGGCTATGGTTAGAGTTGTCATGAAAACATTAAAAGCTCATAGTCTTAAATGAACCAGAGTGTTCTGTGTTGTTCCTCGTTGCTCCATCTCTCTCCCAGCAAACATGTCAGGAATCAGGAAATCCTTACGTTTACGTGGGATTCTAATTTACCCAGCAGATTAAAAAGAGTGATTTGGAAGTACAATGAGAATGCCCACGGCATAAATGCTGAGGGAGGGCCTCCAAGGCTTCCAGAGTCTTCCTGGCAGCCAGGAAGTGCAGGGGCTTTCCTTTACGTGTGAGACTCAGTGCCGTCCATTTTGGGCTCTCAGCCCTTATTGTTTCTTCCTTAGTTCTAGATGCTCTCCGATAGCAGAGCTTGCTCAAGAGGTACATGTGTTAACACCTGGCTTGCTTAATGGTTGGCTCCTGTACCCACAGGTCAAAGATTAATAAACAATGAGAGGCAGATGCCACAGCAGCAATTTACAGGTCACAAGACAGTGATTCTCAGAATTCCAGATCCTACTTCCTCAGTCTCTGGGTGGTAAATAAACCCCTTGTTAGTGTTACCTCATTATTTTCAAATGCCTTCTCTCAGCATTGAGGGTGGAGGCATGGAGGAAATGTATCAGGAGCATCACCTCTCAGAGTTATTTATGTACTAGTTTTAGTGAACCACGAATAGCTTTCATCAGCAATGTGGGAGTTTAAAAATATCCATCACTCAAGATTGTCGCTGACTCCCAGACTCTTGCATCAATCTTATCTTGTAGTTGGTGCCCTGGGGTTTTGAGTGATGCAGAATATTGGGGTACTTGACAATCTGAAGTTGTTAGAACCCTGCTGATTTTTCCAATTTAAGAGAATTAGATTAGAAATTCAAGAATTTACCCATTTTGCTTTTATTGGCATAGTAAAAATTTATAGCAGCAGGCCTATTAGATTACAATAAACCAGCATGGCTGCAACCATAAGCATGAGTGACACAATCCTGGAGAGGACAGCGGTCTCAGGAACACTGGAATGGCAAAATGTTGCAAGCTTCTGGAGCCACTGATGGGCAGGGTAAGCGAGGCCTGTGAAGCCAGCAAAAGCCAAAGACAGAAGGACTTACAAGGATGCTGTTTTAGAGATGAGACCAAAACAGTGATTTCCAGACAAGATGTTGACTGCAAACTATATCTACATTTCAGCTAAGTTTGGGGCATCATTCTTTAAAGGTAGTGCAAATACCACACCACTTTTTCCTGCATTGGCTAATTCTCGTTTACGTTTCTAAAGTAAAGTGAAATGTCTACAGATTGCTAGATATGGTCATAGTAGGCGATGGTAGGGTACAGTACAGAAAGAGGATGCCAGCATTCTTTCACCATGGCAAGCCTCCATCTAGCCATGTCTCAAGTGACACTAGCGCAGAAAGATTCTCAAGGTCTGATCCTGTATTTTTGTTTCCCGTATAGCAGAGTAAGACCCTACTGGGGACCAACCCACCTGCCACTAACTTTAAAGTGCAGAATACTAAGAAACAACAACCTGAAGACAATAGAGAACGAACACAAGCAAACAGATTCAGGAAGGGAGTGGACATCTGGAAAAGAGAACAGCAGTTTTACAGCTTTTAGCCTGAGGGAAGGCTGCAACTCCATTCGAGGTAGGGAGGAGAGAACTCTGCTAGAAAACCAGCAGTGCTTCTGGCTTCAAGAACCAGAGAGCAGAGATCAGGGCAACTACAGCCTCTGCAAAATGAGGCGGCGGGGGGAGTCCTGGAAAGGAGAGAGCCAAAGAGGGGAGCCCCAAAGTCTGGATACAATGTCTGCCCAAGTTTCTGCCTGTATGGGGCAGACTCCCAACTAAGAATAAAATAATTAAACTGAGATTTCAGCTGCTGCCAAGAGACAGCATTTGTAGTTTGAGTCCAGCTGAATGAACTGCCTGATAAACCACAGAACAAAAAAATTTTAACATTTCTGTCAGATGTGTTGGGGGGGGGTGGTGGTTGTTAAAATGCAGATTTCCAGGCCCCCCCCCACAGATCTGCAGGATCAAAATCTCTTGGAGGTTTTGCCTCAACCTGTATTTGTGTTATACCAAGCAGCCTCGATGGCTCTTTGCCACGCTGGAGTTGGAGCCTCACTGCTCTGAGAGTTGGCACAGTCTACCTCTCATGCTCAGATGTTTGCTGAAACAGGCTGCACCTGAGGGCGTGGTGTTCTGTCTTTGGCTGCCAAGGAAGATGCGTCAGCTTCGGGCATCTTTGGTGCTGGCCAAGTGAAGCTGAGAGGTCATTCCACCACACAGAGGAGATGCTTCACTCCTTTCAGAGCATCACTGAAAACTTTTTGATATGGAAGGGGGCCACACCGAGACAGAGCAGCTGTCCCTCAGTGGTCTTCTGCAGGTCAGCATGAGAATCAAGCCCTTTCATGGTGTCATCCTTAATGTCGGGCCTCCCTCCTCTGCCATCTTTTACTCTCCATATCCCCTACCTGGTGCCCCTCTGTGATATTGTGAAATATATATTCGTTCTTTGACCCTATTTCCTGGCATACAACTCATAAAATCCTTGGAATCTCCCAAGTGATGTCATTTTGTGTGCTGATGATTGACTGATAGCTTCAGGATGGGGCTGGCCACTGGAAAGACAAAGGCAGGATTAGAGGGTTGAGACTTTCATCCCCACCTCCCAACCTCCGGAGAGGGAATAGGGTCTAAAGGTTGAGCTGATCAATAATGGCCAATGGTTTAATCATGCCTATGTAATGAAGCCTCCATAAAAGCCCAAAGGACAGGGTTCAGAGAGCTTCCAGATAGCGGAACACGTGGAGGTTCTTGGGGAATGGTGGCCCCAGGTAGGGCATGGAAGCTCTGCACTCTTCCTCCATACCTTGCCCTACACATCTCTTCATCTGTATTCTTTGTAATATCCTTTATAATAAATCAGTAAACGTGTTTCCCTGAGTTCTGTGAACTGCTCCAGCAAATTAAACCCAAAGAGAGGGTCTTTGGAACCCCAGTTTGAAGCCTGTCAGTCAGAAGTTCCAGAGGCCTGGATGTGCAACTGGTATCTGAAGTCGGGGACAGTCTTGGGGACTGAGTCCTCACTCACCTGATGCTATCTCCAGGTAGTATCAGAATTGAATTGGAGGACACTCATTTGGTGTCCACTGAAAAATTAATTGCTTGCTTGCTGGGGGGTTGAAATCCACACATATTTTGGGGTCACAGAAGTTTTCTGCATTGATCGTTGTTGTGTTTGTATGACAGCAGAGGAAAAACACAGTTTGGGTTTTTTCCAAACACCCTCCCATCCCATGGAAAACAGCATTTTCAAGTCTTGAACAGATATATGTTAAAGATCTGTTGGGCCTTTTGTAAGTCCCAACAGAAATACAGTAAGCTGCTTGGCACAGGAAGTGAAATACTAGTTCATGTCTGGCAATCTGGTCTCAACATTTAGCTGTTTCCATTGCTGTAACTTCCAATTATAAAAACATTCATAGGCAAAAATCTAGGAAACAGCTCATAATGAACATAACAACAATGTACTTATCCCCTACCCTGCTCATTGTAATTAATATGTCTAATTCTACTGAGGAGGAAATAGACCAGTCACACTCAGCTTTCCATACCTGTCCCCATGACAAGTGTCCAGAATCACACAGTATGGCAAATCAGCCTCCACATCTGTCAGTCAAATGACCCTTCTCTCAAATGAGGACAGTATTTTAATTAAAAAGTAGGCTAGGGTTATTCTAAAATTTCAAACAATTAATAGGTACTTCATGGAAACCTTTTAAGCCTTAAGTGAATATATAGAAACTTTTTAAAGGATTAAAGTATATGGTAACATAAAATGCCTTACCCATGTCATTTAGAAAACTCCTGGATAAGAATGTTTCTAAATTTTAAATCTGGGAGCTAATCTAAGTGATCCTAAAGCCAGGCTACTGCCAGAAAACAGGCAAACAAATTCTAACTAGTTCTAACTTACTACAACATTTTTTAAAAAAAATTTTAAAGGAGAATTTTTAGAGAAAACAGTAGGAGAGAGATGGTGGTGCACGGATGGGGGAGAGAGAGAGAAGTAGGGCTTAGCAGATATACAGAAGTACAGATTCCAATCCAGTGCCCCTTTCAGTAAGTTTAAGCGAAAGGACAAATAAAAATGGCAGTTTTGTGTTGGGACTATTTCTTAGGGACAACTGGGACAGACCAGTTATATCTTTATAGCTCAATTTCTAATAGTCGAGTTATAGAGACCTACAGCCTTTTCCACACGTTGAACATCTGTCCCACTTCCTATAATCCAGATCTTCACATCTACACACAGAAAACAGCATGGCCAGTAAGACCCTTTGGTTATTTTCTCATTTCATACTAACCAAGAGCTTTTCTACATTTTATAAGGTTTTTATTAAAGCAATGAATGCACAAGAATCCAAAGTTTGCAAAAGCATGTACAACAGAAAGAATTGCCCCTTTCCAAAGCTAACAAAAATCCAAACCAAAGCCTGCTAACCAAAACCTGTTAACAAAATCATGTACATATTTATCCTCCCCATATGCAGAATATGAGTGTGTGTAACTAAATCTTTACATAACTTCACACTATTCTGTATGCATGTATATATTTACATGTGTGTGTATACATATACATGAATATTCTGCATTTTGGTTTGTTTTTCATTAAAAATATTTTGGAAATATTCCAGTATATGAATGTAGCATAATTTAATCAGTCATATGTTTGCAGACTCTCAATATTACAATGTCACAATGAACATTTTATAGGTGTCTTTGCATATTGGTGCTGGTGTATTTGTGGGATAGAAACTTAGAAACAAAATCGTGGAGCACTTAAAATTTTGCCATATACAGCATTGCTAATGACTTGTCAAAGGGGTTGTACCTATTACAATCCACCAATAGTATATGTGAGTTCCTATTTGCCCTTAGCCTTTAATACATCACCCCAACCGTGCTCTCCTGCACCTCACTTTCCCCCTCTTTCTGCGGGGTATTATCTTATATAAGGTTTTCCCTCCAGCTACTACCTACTTTCTGCTCGCTCTTTATGTCTAGAAAAAGTTGTCTATAATGGCATTCTCCAATCTTTCTCTTCTCATTCTGTTATTTAAATTTCTATTACAGTAATCCTTAAACATGCATAACAGTGGAGGAAATAGAATAAACCCTACATAAGCCCCAATATGTCTATAACCTAGAGTCAATGTAACATTCTGGTCATTTTATCTAGTACCTGCCCATTGCCTTTTTTCCTCTGGAGTATTTTCAGGTAAATCTCAGTTCTGATTTCAACCACGAATACTTACTTCAGTATGTATCTCTAACAGTTAAGACCTTTAAAAAAATAGTCACTATGCCATTATTTCACCCAACAAAATTAATAATTCCTTAATATCATCTGATACCCAGTCCATCTTAAACTTTTCTTGAATTGTTTCAAAAATGTTTTTTATTTTGTTCAAATAATACAAATGAGGTCCTTTAAGTTCCTCTAATCTTTAAGTCCCACTATCACTTTTATTTTACACCTTCAGCTGGTTGAAGAAACCGTATTATTTGCCCTATGAAATGTCCCACATTCTGGATTTAGCAGCTAACATGTTCTCAATCTTCCATGTTGTTACAAACTCATCATTAGATGTGGGGGCTTGATTAGATTCAGGTTCAATTTTTGTCTGTTTTGGGCAATAATTCATCACAGCTGGTGTTGGGTTCTTGCTATTCCAACACATCAGAGGCATGTAATGTCTGGTTGTTCCTTTTTCAGTAATGCTAAGATTGATCAATGGGTTCAGATATTATCAACCTGAGCCACCCAATAAAATGTTTCTCATTAACTTTTCACCTCATGCTTTTAGTAGCCTAGATCCACCATTTTATTAGAGGTGGCCAAATGGTGTTTTCCTAATCCTATCATTCCTGTTATTTAGCCATGATTCTTACATGAAGAACTTTCTCTTATAGGTTAACCTGATACACAAAGAAATTAGGATAAATGCTTCATTTTTCCCATTAGCGATTTTCAAAATATTGAATTGGTACCCTAGTAACCTTCAAAAGTGACCAGTTTTTTAATAGCATTATGACCTGATGGTGTTTATCTATTTCATGTTTCAACCCATTTTTCTTTCCTTCCTTCCTCCTTTCTTCCTTCCCTGTATCCTTTCCTTCCCTCCTTCCCTTCTTTTTTTTCCTTCCTTCCTCTTTCTTCTTTGCTTTCTTTTTCTTCTTCTTCTTCTTTTTTGAGACAGGGTCTCACTCTATTGCCTGGGCTAGAGTGTAGTGGCGTCACCATAGCTCATAGCAACCTCAAACTCCTGAGCTCAAGTGATCCTCCTACCTCAGCCTCCTGAGTAGCTGGAACTACAAGCGTGCCACCAAGTCCAGCTAATTTTTTAGTTTTTGCAGAGATGGGGTCTTGCTATTGCCCAGGGTGGTCTTGAATTCCTGGCCTCAAGCAATGCTCCTGCCTAGGCCTCCTAAAGTGCTAGATTACAGGCATGAGCCACTGTGCCCAGGCCCATTATTCTTTCTGATGCTCAAAGTGTCCCATTTTCGGCCAAGGGAAGCCCCTTCAAGTTGGTTCCTGGGTCCTTTTGACATGACCTTATTCTCATTGCTTCCTTCCTTGCTTTCTGACACGAGATATTCCAGACTCATCTTGACCTTTCCTTTCCTCTTTCAGTGGGACAGTCTGGATGCTAGAGTAGACCTTACTACTGAGTTGTGTGATTTCTAAGCCTTTTCAGTGGACAAAGTTATGCACCATGTATTTTTTAGAAAGAGAAAAATCACAGGATTTTACTGGTATTTCCAATTCAAATATAAAATTCAGGGTTTTTACTTGATGTTATTGTGTGTCTCTTTCCTCTTCTGCTGAAAATCTTGGCTCTGGATTCCAATGACACAAGTAAATATTTGCTTTATTATATATGCCCATTTTCAAAATGACAACACCAATATCATTGCTAAAAATAAAACTAGTGAATGCAGTTTAAGATTTCTTTGTGGTTCTTTGATCTGTAGGATATAGTCCATTAGGAAAGTGCCGACAAAATGCTGGGCTTTCAAGTCACTTGAAGTAATTCTTCTACGTGTGGCTATACCACCAACTTGATAGACTGTTAAGTTTGCTTGTTTTAGTTTTAAGAGTTGTTTTGGGGGGTTGTTTTTTGAGACAGGGTCTTGCTCTGTTGTCTGGGCTAGAGTGCAGTGGTGTCATCATAACTCACTGCAACCTCAAACTCCTGGGCTCAAGGGATCCTCCTGCATCAGACTCTCTAGTAGCTGGGACTACAGACATGTGCCACCATGCTTGGCTAATTTTCTTTTGCAGAGATGGGGTCCTGCTATGTTGCATAGGCTGGTCTTGAACTCCTGGCCTCAAGTGATCCTCCTTCCTCAGCTTCCCAAAGCACTAAGATTACAGACGCAAGCCACTGCGCCTGGCCAAGAGTAGCTTTTTTTAAAAAAAAAAAAATTAATTATACAAAACATTGACAGGGCACCAAAGGTACACAAGATACGGATCTAGTTGCCATCCTTGTCCAGTTCCCTAGCCCTACTACCAAAGGAATCATTTTATTAGTTATTGGTATAACTAATCCTTTCACTGCCTTTTTAAAAAAACAGAAGAAAATACATATGCATATATATATATTTTCCATTTTTCTCTTCCTTTCTTACACAACAGCACACCATATATCTTGTTCAGCACTTTACATTTTTCATTTCCTATATTCTGTAGATGACTCCATACAGTACACAGAAATAGTCCTCATTCCTTTTTACAGCTATGCAGTATTCCATTGTATATCCTCTATCAGTGGAGATTTGGGTGGCTTTTAGTCTTTAGATGCTATAAATAGTGCTATAATGAAAATATTTGTGGATATATCATTTCATATTTTGGTCAGTGCATCTCAGAAGTGGGACTACTAGGTTGAATAATAAATTTATACTTAAATTAATTCTATTCACAGAGATTTGTACTTTTCAGAGTGTCTGTTTCCCCACTGTCTCACCAACAGTGTACATTGCCTAATTTAGATTTTCCCCAATCTGACAGGTAAGAAAGGTGTTTCAGTAGTTTTGTGTTTCTCTTATTATGCATACCCTCACATGTTTAAGGGCTATTTGCATTTTACTTTCCATGAACTATCTGTTCATATCTTTTTGACCATCCTTTAAGTTCTTCTCAAAGTTTAGAAATTCTTTATATATTAGGGCTATAATTAGCCCATTGTAATACATGCTGCAAATGTTTTTCCCAGTTTCTTATTTATCTTATAACTCGCTTTTCTGGTCATCCAGAATTTGTTTTAGCTAAAGATACAAACTTTTCTTTTTATTGCTTCTGGATTTTCAGTCCTAGGAAAGTTTTTCTCACTTTCAGATTACATAGGAATTCACTTATATTTTCTAATTATTTAGAGTGTTTCATTTTTATAATTGGGCCTTTGATCTATTCAGATTTTATCCTGTGTACAGTGTGAGAAGTGGATTCAATTTTATTTTTTTCCATATGTTTAACCACTCTTGTCTCAACACCATTTTTTAAGTCTTTTTCCCCATCAATGAGATGCTTCCTTTATCATATACTAAATTCCTAAAACTTTCTCTATATTGTTTATATTAATAGTATAAAATCTAGTAGGGTTATTCCTCTTTCCTCAATGTTATTTTCTAGGGTTCTTTTGGCTATTCTTGTTTATTCTTTCCAATATGTTGGTAGAGGAAAAAACTTTTTGTTTTATTGGGATCTAGTACAGTGCTTTAAATATAAAAAAAATATATAAATGGAGACATTTCAAAGTGTTCTCTAGATAACATTCTGAAACCAACCCTGAGCAATAATTTTTGGAAAATCAGTTTTAGAAGAACAGGAAAAAACCAGAAATCATCTTACAGGAATGTGTGGACATAGGTAAAGCCATGTATGGCGGCCACAACTGCAGAGCAGCTTCCTTCAGAATAACGAGTGTTTACTTAATACTCACTGGATCTATGTGCCTGTAATAACTATTATAAACAGATTAGTCCATATTAAAGACTCAATATATATAGCTGTCTTGTGACTATCATAGTAAAATTTATTTTGTAAAATAGAATTAAAGTACATTGGGCATAACTTAGCAAAGATCAAATGTCGTAATAGATTTTTTTTAAAGAAAACATTTAGTGCCCACTTTATTTTCAAGAATTTGAGGATTGTGATCTTCTCTGCTAGTTCAATCTTCACAAAATTACATATACTATACTCCAAGGTAAAATCTAACTTTTTAAAAGAGTTATGACATTGTTCAAATAAATCAAATTCAGCAAGTAGGAAAATAAGTTTCACTTCATATGTGGGTATATCTTTTTCTTGAATCACTTGACACGTCTGTGGCCAGAAACCCCATTCACTAAGTGAACCAAGTCACTTTACTCCAAGGGCTGGGACCAAGTTTCCTGTGCAGACACTTTCCTGTATAAGTGCACTGGTATCCTCTCAGCAAAGGATAATTAAGAGAGATTAGAGAGTATGTCAAACAGAAATACAAAAATATTGCCCAAATTATTTGTACCATTTACAGGTTTGAATCTGGCTATCCAAGATACTAATAAAAAGTTAAGGCTATTTTTGTTCTTAAGGTAGAGAAATCAGACAACACATCTTGACTACCATGTTGCCTTCTTGCACTCACCTGTTTAATCTGACTAATGAGATAAATTGTTCATTGGGAAGCTGTTTGCCACGATTCAGTATGATCTGTCTATTCTTTTGTAGGGGAGATATGTTGAAGATAGAATGTTCAGTCTTTCTGGCAGTTAATCAACAGTGATACAACCTTACATTTTCTAACAATTACAAATTTCCTAATTAACCATTTTAAAAATGCAATAACCAAAACTATTAAACCATTATTTGCTTGAGTTTACTGTTTTTATTTATATAACCACCTTTCTCCTAGACAAGCAACATTAGCAAAACACAAGGCAAAAATGCCTTGTTGGTGACAATCCTATTCAATTTTCTTTTGTGGAGGGTTTTCTCAGCAGCCAGTTACCACAGGGAGGTTTTTCACAGTTTCAAAGACGTTTTCCTCATTTTAAAACCACAAGAAAGTGACACACTTGAGGGTTGTCACTATTAAATAGTTCAATCAACCATAGAATTTTTGTAATATAACTTCAAGTATGTAATGATTTAATCAACACAATACTCTAAATAATAATTTAGAAAACCCAGTATTAGCTCATTTCTGGTGCTATGAGACATAACAGCACCATATATTTTTATATTTTAGTGGTAAAAATGCAATCCAGTTTTAGCACCCATCTACAAAAGTTAAATATTAATGAAAGTATGATATGCCTTGGGTTTCTGGAAGGTAACAGTCTTAATATCCCCTTACGTAAAGAAATCTGTTCCATTTGCTGCATCCTGGTTCATGGAAAAGAATAGTATTAATGGGAGGAATAAAAGGCAGACTTTTACTTAAGGTTTTTCAGTACTCAAATCACTTAAGTATTAACGTTATGTTTCCTTGGAAGTATAGAATTATATCACACATGGAAGGTTCCAAGGGTTATGTTATTGCAGATTGTATATGTCAGGATGGACCATATTTAAAATGTTTAACAACATTTACAGCCTTAAGTATAAAAAAGAAGAAAATCAGAAAAATTAATGCTAGTGATCAACTCCTATTCTTTCAACCAAAAACCTGTCTTCTCACTCCATTTCAAAAACAAAGTGAAATATTCTGAACTGACAAATTTTTACATTAAAAACACTGATTTTGGATTAACTATATCAGTTATTAGACATGATAAATATATGCAAAGAAAATAAAGTGCACCTTTATAGTATATAATAAACCCAGAAATCACTTCTTTAAATTGGCAGTATAGACTATAATATAAAAAGTACCCAACAAGTTAAAAATGAAAAAATTCTCAGCTGAAAAAAATCATAATTTTTCAGTATATCAGGGGACAAATAACCTTTTATTTAAAGCTATTAAATGTGGAGACTCTTACGTATTTCAATTTTGTGTAGGAGAAGGGAAAGCCATTCTTCTAGAAGGCACTAACTGGTTTAAATGTGCAAGCGACTTCATAAAGACAACATGTGCAAAGTACAGTCTAGAAGACAGCCTGCTTCTGGTGTTGTATTCCTTGCTCTTCATCGTAGACTATGAATTATTGCTGAAGAACTGTTATCAGTCACCAGGTTTTCCCACAACTTCAGTGTAGTCAGTCCACGGTGTCACAGATTTCCTTTACTTTCTGATTGAACTCTTCTGGTTGATCTGCATATACATAATGCCCTGCCCCAAGAATAGCCTGGGTAAGGAAAAACATTTACACAGTAAGTAAAAGCACTTAATAAAACACAATGATATATAAGCAAAGACACAGTAATAAAAGTGAGTGCCACTGTGTTTAAATAAAACATAAAAGAATAAGCAACATTTATCTCTAGTAACTATTATTTCTATAAAAAGGATCTGAGAATAAATAGAAAAATATAACAAATCTTAATAAAATTTTAATACACAAAAAGCTCTAAATTGACCACTAATGAAAGGGCCAACAGAGAAGCTGAACGAAGTGAGAATGTGCTGCCCTGTTAGGTGGGAGTTAGTTGAGGAGCTATTGTACTAGTCCCTCTCCCAGTCTCCCCTGATGTTGAGATGCTGTGGCTCTAGGAATGGGAAAGGCCCCTCAGAAAGGTGATTCCCTGCTTGGACAAGAAGATTTGTGTGGGTCAAATTCTGCGCCACCACATGTGGTATCAGGTCTCTGAATGAGGCTGCAGGTACAGCTCAGATGTGAAATCACAGGGATGACCTGAAACATCATTTAAGGGAGATCATAAAACAGACTTCACCTACAACTGAAAATCAAAATCCAGCCACACACTTACTATTGTCTTCACATATGACTGTGGTCGTAATGACTGGATGCTGGTGCCAGAATTGCCATCTATGCAGGATCGGGCGCCGAAGATCACTGAGACTGGAATGTCAGGGTGCATTTTACCTATTCGCTGGAGCATTGGTCTTTTTGCCCATCCATAAGGAATAGTCATATTCTTGAAAGCTGTCTCACCACTTTAAGGGCAAAGAGAAAATCACATTGTATGACTTTTGGGAGTGCGTATGCATTGTACTCTTACCTCTATTAAAACATATTCATATTTAGGTTTTCCACCATTTAATTAAAACCTCAGCTTAAATAGAAAATAATTTACTAGACAGTATAAGGAACAAATCTCACAGAAGCTATAGCACTGTTAGATAAACAAGACTGCTGTATAAGCAGCAGCTGAATAAAAGTTATCTTCGTCTAAACCAAAACATGCAACTCTAATTCTCTGTCATTAACTTATGAAATTATTTCTTGTGGGGATAGTTAAAATATGTTCTTTCACTCTGACTTATTTCAAACTGATGTAGAAAGAAGGTAGCTTTTCAATGGGTTTATGGCACCAGCTTTTCACCTGCAATGGCAAAACCATTACCAAGTTAAGAAGAAACTCAGATTAGGTATTCTTGCAAACTCCCAGGATAGGTCCATTTTGCTGTCACTTCTGCTATTCTTGCAGAACTAGACATTACTCTAAATTGCTTTTTATGGAGAAATTGAGTTTCACCACAAGAAAGGTAACACACTAGGTCTACATGTAATCATGAAATGGGAGTAAGTGAAGAGTAAAACACTAAGACCATGCAGGACAATGGATGATGTTCCTGAGACAGACCCCTAAAAACTGTTAGAACAAGTCACTAAAGTGTATAGACTAATCCACCAGACCCTACTGACTAGAAGTCACGAAACTTTATCTCTTAAGGACCCTGATCCTCTAGCCTCCTTCATTCTTGGCAGAGAACCTTTAGCCTACTTGATTAAAAAGACTGAGGCTACCGCTCTATCTATCAATAGCTTCCATGGCCTCAATCTTTTTAATAAAGTAGGTGTACACATTTTCTGCCAAAAGTGAGGGAGGGAAAAAAAAAGGGAGGGAGCCTGTCTCTGCATCTAACCTCTCAGGCCTTTCACAAAAGTCTCAGTCTTAGAAAGGATGAGATGCCACTTCTACATTTTAAAGTGTGCTCCCTGGCCACCTATACTAGAATCACCTGAAGTACTTGATAGAGATGCAGCCCGGAACTGCTGAATCAGAGTCTTAGAAACAAGGGCTCAGGTGTCACATTTTTAACAAGCTCCCTCAACAATTCTGGTACACAACAAAGCATGAGAAGTGCAGCTCTCTTCACCTTCCATTCTGGATGCTCCTTTTACAAACTTGGGGGCCTTGTCCTTCAGCCTTCTCCTAGCTCTCCACTGTCTTCAGGCTCTGTTTCTTCCACTGGTACCTTGCACCCAACATCCGTAAGTCATATAAAATACGTTTGGCCCTCTGGCTCTCTCTTGGCTACTATGCTCTCATTCTCTTTCTCTCTCCTTCCTAATCACTGTCAAAATACATGCAGAATCCCTCACTCTCCCCTCTCTGCAGCTATGTTTCTCATGCTGAGCTATAGATGTTTAGAGCTGCTCAGTAAAAGAGAGACGCAATCATCAACTGAACCTGAAAAATGCTACACAGCATCTCCCATGCACTTGGGAGATTCAATACCCTTTGGTACAGTAAAGGTTCTAGGAAGATCCATGGTACAGAAAACCATTTACTTTCATTTAATCCAGCACCTTTTTTTGTGGAACATTCATAGTCAGTTTGGGAAACATTGCTTCATGTGAAATCCTTCATCTCTCAACTCGGACCACCTCCTAGAGAAGCCCAAGACCAAGACTTCCTCAACTGATGCCTAAGCACTTCAGGGAAGGAAACTACTTCTTACTTTTTAACCTCCCATCAGAACCTGGCACAATATTTTATGTAGTAGGTACCCTATGAATAAAGGAGTAAATTAAGAAGTATTAGACACTTGTCCTTTTAAATTTAGTCATTTAACTACTGATAAAAATCTTCCGGACTTCTGATATAGTTTCAGAAAAGAAAAATGTAAAACACAAGTACATTTAGAATCAGAACTCTTACCTTGGAGTCTGTACATTACAGTGGTAGATGTATTCTGTCACGGTATCATCTTCAAACATTGAAGAATACTTCCGTTTGAAATCAGGCCTTAAACGCTGCACTAGACTTAAACCTATTTAATAGGAAACAAAACATGTTTGTTTTAAATTATAATTAACTTATAGACTAAACAATACAGAAAGTTTTAGTGCTTGCTCGTATAATGAGTATTACGTGTACACATATATACATATACTCAAATATATATTTTAGGTGAAAAAAAGCAGATTTTGGAAGCTGCTCTTCTTAAGTTCCCCAAGGGAAAAACTAAAATAAATTTAATATAATTAAAGAGTATTGTATATTGACTTACAGATGTGCTTTAGGAGCTCAAAAACATATAAGTTAGTTTTCTAAGACTTGTTTTTGTAGCAAATATAAATTATTTAAACATGGCAGGTGAATAGAGCAGCCCACACATAAAATTAACTTATTAACTTGCATTTCCTCCATAATTATAACACATTAGCATCTAAATGAAGTAAATTGGTATATATAAATATTTCGGTGGGAAAATAAATTCTGTTTCTGCTGTGACACTAGCAACTCTCCCTGTTAAGGTCATCCATGGTGGCGCTCCCACTGCCCTACTTGAGAAAGAGGCTGTGGCAAGGCCCCTAAGGGAAAGAAGATGAAGAGCATGAAGCTTTCGTCTCATCACAATGTCATTCTGGGGTCCCAGAGACTAGCTGGTTTCCCTTTCTGCTACCACTACTCCATTACTCCAGCAAGGTTTTGCTTCTTTACTGGCCCTCCTTTCCTATCCCTGAAGAAAGTATACTGTTCCACCAAGAATTCTGTGATGCAGTTGATATTCTACATCACTTCCCCCTCCCCCAATTCAAGCAATAATGGGGGACCAAGGGCATGGCTTTAAAGATCCCAGTACCCTCCCGCTCTCAATACTGTCTCCTAATTTCTTTTCATACTTTACTTTTCCCATAATTGCTATTTGTATACCTGTGATCTAGTGAAATCCATTTACATTTCAGGACTATATAGACTAATGAAGCTCTTAAGCAGTTCACCAAAGGAGGACCAGGCATGTAAGAAGGAGTGGTTCTACTAGGGAGGGCTGAAAGGACTGGGGGTAGGCAAAAAGTGCCATCCGTAAGAACACTGAGGGAGTGGAGTGTGGTCACCAATTCAAGCCCTGTGCCCTCTCTTGAGCCCCATAGTCCCACTGCTCTGTCCACCCACAAGGACGGCACTAGAGCAAGGAGGAGCCAGGGCTGCGCAGAGGGAGCAGCATCTCCAGGCACCTATGCGGTAGTTATTCCCACACCCCCGCCTGACGCCTCCATATCTCTCTGGTTTTCTTGCTAACACAACCCATTTTATCTATTGTATCAATTAGGCAGCAATGTGCCCAGGAAAGCAGGCCCCTCCGAACAAATCATGATTGGTCAGTCACAGAAATTTATTCTTCTTTGCTGGTGAAAGAATTAGGGGTGGGCAGTGACATAAGGGAAGGTGTGCTAGGACCTTCCAGGGAAGACTTTCTTCCCTGACAAAGCATTATGGAAAGAAGGACCATTTTCCATGCTTTCCTTTCTGCTTGTCAGGGTGCTGTTTAGTGAGATGATGCTCCATGCCATTGCAGCCATCAAACAACCATGAGGAAAAAGGTCAAGAAATCTTAGACACAGACCCAAACCCTAACATCAATGAGCTGGCTACTAGAACAACTGCTTAAACCACCTACCTCCAGACTGCTTGTTAGGGAAATGCTAAAAGACCTTATAGTTTAAGCCACTTAGGTATTCAGTTACTTGCAGCCCAAAGCACTCCAAACTGATACAAGTTGTAAGGGGGAAAGGAAGAGGTTCAGACCATCATGATCTGTGGACAATGAAGGAAGGAAATATGCATGGCTATGGGGCTAAGACAGAGCCGCTGAGAGTCAAATAAACTAAAGTCAAAGACTAAACAATGGTACCTCAAAATAAGACCAGAAATATATATCAGGAGTCCCCAAAATGTGGTGGAAAGAATGACTTTATCTTCCTAACACTCTGACATTATGGAGAAAGGAAGAATCTGTGAGTGTGGGGATATCTGTTATCCCCAGGGTTGATAAAATCAGGTTTTGTGATCTACCGGCTGGATATCATCAATTGGTCAAATGCTCTCTAACACTCACCAACAGGTCAACATGCTACACTTCTCCCCATGCCCTGGCCTAGCAGAGATCCTTACATATTTCTCAAAGACACTCTGCTTGCTTGGCTTTTTTCAGAATGTTCTAGACTAACCTCATCCTCAGCATCTCCTTCCTCTCTCTGCTGTACTAATTACTTGTAATGGTTATAATATAAAGACTACCCTTTGAGGAGAAGAGCCTAGTTTCATTATGTTTGTACACAGCATGGTACTTATTAGAGGAAGAAGAAAAAAAGTAAGGGTTCAGGTTTTTTTGTTTGTTTTTAAGATTTTGACTAACAATGGTGATTGATAAATACTCCTCCACTGCTAATCTATAAACATTTTGCTTTCCTAGGACAAAAGCACTCACCAAAGGGTCCTGCAATCCTGAGGCTAGCTAAAGGGTTAAAAGGAGTCAATGCTGCTCCCAAAGCTCTGATCCAAACTGGAATTGGTCTGTCTTGATCAGCAAGGTCTGGTCGTTCAGGAAAACCCCAAGGCTCCACTAAAATGAGATGACTAACCCTGTTGGGGAAAGAACAGACTTAAGTTCATTTGGTTAATTCACCCTAAGAATATAAAGAACTAATATAATTTATAAAGTAAAGGTAGAATAAACCACCTTCAAAAACCTTCATGTTAAAGACTAGTGGCTAAACAGGTTATATCATGCTCTCATTATGCATCAATATTTCAGATTCAGTAGGATTTGAGAGGTGTATGATAAAAAGAGGGCTTTATTTTTAATATCTCTAAATGTGGGCAACAAAAGATGTGGAAAGTAGCACATATAAGTGTGTGTGTCTTGAGAAACAAGAGGGCATTTTTTGTTACACCCTGGCAGATGATATAGATCACTGACCACACAGAAAAATCCAATGATTCCATTTATCTCAAGGTTGACACTGCAGAAATGACTAAAGATCAATATCACACTCTTACAAAATAGCCTCGGATACTAACAAGAGTTATGTCCTCTGAATTAGTCATTCTAAAAATTTAAGAGAAGACTTAAAGTGGGTTCAAAAGTACCTTAAATGAACTTTTCACAAACATGAGGATAATCTAAGATGGACTGAAAATATACTCCCTAGTTTGGGATTCTAGAATTTGTTAAAAAGGAACATGTCTATCTACCCTACCCATAACATCATGATATACTGGCATTAGATTCTGTTCCCAATCCTTTCCTAATTTTCTTTCTTTTTTTTTTTTGAGACAGAGTCTCACTCTGTTGCCCGGGCTAGAGTGCCGTGGCATCAGCCTAGCTCACAGCAACCTCAAACTCCTGGGCTCAAGCAATCCTCCTGCCTCAGCCTCCCGAGTAGCTAGGACTACAGGCATGCACCACCATGCCCGGCTAATTTTTTCTATATATTTTTAGTTGTCTGGTTAATTTCTTTCTATTTTTTAGTTGGGACAGGGTCTCGCTCTTGCTCAGGTCGGTCTCAAACTCCTGGCCTCAAGCGATCCTTCTGCCTCAGCCTCCCAGAGTGCTAGGATTACAGGCGTGAGCCACCAGGCCCAGCCCCTAATTTTCTTCTTTACTGACCAAAGAGATAGAAAATCTTCAGTCCAACTTGATATAAAAGTGTTTCATCTTGTTAATAATTTTAATTTTTCCATCATATGAAACTTCTTCCTGATGAAGGAAAACCAGAACTAACAGCAGTATTTCCATATAGCTACACCATGCTTTTATACATCATAAAGATTCTAAACAAAGCACAAAGGTCCTCCTGATACAATACAATGTTCACCTGTAACCAAAACAGCCAACAAATGCCAGCCAAACTTCCAAGGATGAACTGACAATGATTCTAAAGGCCCTTTCCTAAGTCAAAACTGAAATAGAAAGGTAAAGAAACTAAAATGTGGGCACAGATGGTATTATTCCTTATATAAAATCTGTTTTATTATTTTTGTCAGCACATATAAGGATGAGTTAGTAACAAGTCCCTTACCTTGGCTGCTTTTTTTCCCAAACAGAAAGCTTTAGAGCATAGATACAGAGCATAGAGTTCTATGGGCCCTTGGAGAATATTCAGTCTAATCTTTCACCTCATATGAAAAGGAAGCTGAAATGTACTACGTGACTGTCCCCAGTATATAATGCTAGTTAATGTAGTACGAGGGCTAAAACCCCAATTTCACCACTCCAGCAGCGTACCAATAGATATCAACAAGACATTCGGCAGAAGGCCTTCTCTTCTAAAATTAGGCTAAGCAACATAAGATAAACATATTAGTAAGGGCAAAGCTTAACCTTTATCAACTCTAGACCAATCCTAATACTATCATCTAGATTTCATGGCACTGAGGAGATGTGTGTAATAAAACTATGACTTTGTGTGGAGATACATGATACATGAGAGTTCCATATACTTAGTGTGCCTTCACAGCCTAAAAATTTCATATGAGAATATTTCCTACTAGTGTATAAGAAAGGGGTTGGAAATTAGTGTTTTATTTTTTAATGGCAAAGACTATCTCTTTTATTTTGACCACCTCTTAAATTCCTTTTATTATAGCCCACAATGAGATATGGGGTGGGGGATGGAGGTAGTATGCCAGAGGTATTAGGAAATCAATGAAATAGCCACTTAGTTGAAAGCAGCAAAGATTCATGTTAGGAAACAGCCAGTATTATTCCTATTGACTTATCTCCCAAAGAGAAAAATGAACTCTTTATTAAAACATACACTACCCTAAAAGACTGTGAAATTTGTGTTACAAATTTATTAAGAGATCTTGTCTAGTCTGCTTTAGGCTCTTTCTGACCTGCTAACCCAAGAAGGAGGAGAACAAAGGAAAGCTTTGAAAGTGTTTTGTTTTTGCCTTAGTTTGGCTTGCCTTTTTTTTTTTTTTTTTTTTGGAGACAGAGTCTCGCTCTGTTGCCTGGGCTAGAGTGAGTGCCGTGGCGTCAGCCTAGCTCACAGCAACCTCAAACTCCTGGGCTTAAGCAATCCTCCTGCCTTAGCCTCCCAAGTAGCTGGGATTACAGGCATGTGCCACTATGCCCGGCTAATTTTTTCTATATATATTTTTAGTTGGCCAGATAATTTCTTTCTATTTTTAGTAGAGACGGGGGTCTCACTCTTGCTCAGGCTGGTCTCAAACTCCTGACCTCAAGCGATCCACCCGCCTCGGCCTCCCAGAGTGCTAGGATTATAGGCGTGAGCCACCGAGCCGGGCCTGGCTTGCCTTTTTAATATGATCTTCAAAATATTATCCCTAGGTAACAATGTTAGTTTAACAAATTATGCAAAGTATATATATACATATATACTAGAGCAGGCAACATTTTAATTTATTTTTAAAAGGAGTCAACTTCCCCTATAATTGTTCAATCCTGTGTCTTCAGAACCTAGCATGGTACTTAGCACATAGCAACTGCTTGGCAAACATTTGGATTATTATGCTTTTCTATGTTTCCTTTCAGTCCTTGTTTATAAGGATATACAAATTTCATAGCATATAATCACAGAGTAGGCACAGGAGTTGGTCTAGCTCGGATTTTTCAGGTGCTCTGGATGACATTAGAACATCAATGCTATTTCTTATTCTCACAGGTCGTTACTCGTTAGTGGGTAATAAAATCATTTAGAGGGTCAAGAACCAGTTTAGTTTGTTTTTTTTATAAAATCATATTGTTTGGAATAGAAAAATACATCATAACAAGCATCAGTATTGTTCATAAAATTTTATATGTGTGGGTGTCTGAAACAAGTTTTGTGGGATGATACACTTGAGATACATTTTGTATTTTTCTATTCCAAACAATACAGGAGAGTTTTGGTCAAAAAAGGTGGAAAATAATTTTTAAAAAGTCTACAACAATATCTAAACTGTAGTTATATACCATCTGCTTCTACTACATGTAAAAGACCTCAGAAAAATAATTGTTTTTTATTTTTAGTTGTAAGGATTTCAAATGAGACAGACCAAGCAAAGCACTTACTTAGGTTGGTGGCTATCAAATGATTAAGTATCCAGTAAATATAAGCTAGTTATGGTAGTACTACAGACTAGCTAGAGCAGTATTTATTCCAGGGAGCATGGGAAGACAGTGGCTGGAACCCTGTGGCAGTGAGAAATTTAATTTTTATTCTTCAGAAAAGCCTGATCACAGGTTTTGGCTCACAGGTTATTACAACTTTGCACCAGACCAAGTACTCCTCATCTCCTTTTCCAGTGAAAAGATTATTTCCTCATTTGATAGGAGGTATTTGGTTTTTACACATAATATATCTAAACTAGTATAATTATCCAAACTCTATTCAAAATATGCCATAGAGGATACACTCTGCTGGGTATCTCTGTTAGTTCACTCCTAGGGTATGCAATGAGTCCAACCAGACAGCACATGTGAGTCATCCTATTAAATATCTTTGTCAAAAATCAGACACTGGTTTAACCTACAGGAAAAACAAAGAAAACCAGCAGAGCAAGAACAAGAGAACAGTCCATTAGTTTTGAAATATAAAAAGACAATCTTTTCAATGTTAGTCATCAGAATTGGCCTTAAGTTTGAAGATGGGAAATAGATTACAGCCTTAAGGGCAAGCAATGGACAGCACCTGCACCAACACAGTGGGACCAGATTTCATTTGGTCCAAATGCTAACAAACACCAGCTGGGCATGGTGGCTCACACCTATAATCCCAGCACTTTGGGAGACTAAGCCAGGAGGATTGCTTGAGCCAGGAGTTTGAGACCAGCCTGGGCAGCATAGCAAGACTTCATCTCTACACACAAACACACATACACAAAATTAGCTGGGTGTGGTGGTACACACCTGTAGTCCCAGCTACCCACGAGGCTGAGGCAGAAGGGCTACTTGACCCCAGGAGTTTGAGGTTGCAGTGAGCTATGATGATGCCACTGCGCTCTAGCCTAGGCAACAGAGTAAGAACCTATAGAAAAAGAAAAAAACGAAAAGAAAAGAAAAGAAGGAAAGAAAGAAAATCAGTACATACATACATACACACACATACATATATACATATATGCTAACAAAGGGATATAAGCCTGGCTTTAATAAGATATAAAGACAGCTACCAGCAAGAAATAATGCAACAAGAAGAACAATCAGACCCAGAATCAAAATGTACAAGGGAGTCCAAGGAAACAGATCAGAAAGAATTCTAGTCAGCACACAGAGGAGGTATTCCCAAATGAAGTTAGCCCTAGGTATTGCCCATTGGCTCCCAGTCAGTGGGGTGAGAATAGGGAAGGCCCAGAGAACAATAAACTAAATACCTCCAGCTTCAGGTCAAATGGGATGGCTTTTCTTATCAAGAGGGGCCAAAAAGAATTGCTTAGCCCAGGTCTGTACAACCAGGAGACACAGCCAGGTAAGGTCAAAAGGAAAGTATTCAAGATCAAATTATCCAAAAACCTTTTAACTAGAGAAATAAAGCCTAATTGTAACCTATTCTACTTGGAATGGATCTCTTTCTAAACACTTTCTAAGTTAAAAGTTTCTATAATCTCTTTTTCCTTAGTTTAAAACAAATACCTATAAAACACAGATAGTCTTTACATGGGGTCCTGAATAGCAGGAGCCAGAAGGAAAGGAAAATTAAAAGAAAAAACTGAGCACACAGATGAAAGAAGGTGATGGTATCTTTGGCAATTACTGCTGGCTTACTCTACTCCCCCTTGTGAAGAAGGTTTTATAGAATGGCAGCCCAAGGTGAGGTGAACGGCCCTGCTGTTTGTAATCTAGCACTTTAATCTACTAACGAAATTGCCAATGGCATCTCTAAGATACTGTGGTAAGAGAACTGAGATTAAGTAAGGTTGTTTTGGGGGAAGAAGAACGGGGGTTGTGCTCTCATTTGGAGTCACCTACTAACCAGTTCATAACTTCTCTGCCCACCAGCCACAATGGCCTTTCCAGAATGGCCAAAGCATATGTCTAGCATGGGGCCTGTGCAATACCTGTCCTACCACCTGGAATGCTCTCCTGCCACCTGCTACTCTTGAGACCTCAGCTCAAGCTGCACTTCTTTAGGGTACCATTACTGGACCCCGAGACCAGGTCAGAGTCTCAACAGGAGTTCCCACAGCACCGCCCACCTCCCCTCTACAGCACTAATCACAGCTGTTATGCTACTTGTGCGGTAATTTAATTTGTGTGTCCTCCTCCAATACACTGTAAGTCTTAGACACACAGGGATTCTGTGCTTTATTCACTGCTCACCACTGAGTCCAGCATATAGCACAACACCTGGCACATATTTGAAGGATGAATGAACAAACGACATGATGAAGCACAGGGGCATTCCTTTAATTAAGGCATGATTAACACCATCTATTTTTAAAAGAGAGATGTGACTCAAAACTGCCATAATTTATAGTTATATAGTGCCTCTTTTTTTTTTTTTTTTTTTTTTTTGAGACAGAGTCTCACTCTGTTGCCCGGGCTAGAGTGAGAGCCATGGCGTCAGCCTAGCTCACAGCAACCTCAAACTCCTGGGCTTAAGCGATCCTACTGCCTCAGCCTCCCGAGTAGCTGGGACTACAGGCATGCGCCACCATGCCCGGCTAATTTTTTCTATGTGTATATTTTTAGTTGGCCAGATAATTTCTTTCTATTTTTTTAGTAGAGACGGGGTCTCGCTCAGGCTGGTCTCAAACTCCTGACCTCGAGCGATCCACCCGCCTTGGCCTCTCAGAGTGCTAGGATTACAGGCATGAGCCACTGCACCCGGCCTATAGTGCCTCTTTAGACATTTTCTTTTTAAAGAAAGAAATTAAAACTAAATGGCCCAAAACACAAAGTCAGTCAACATTATTTAAACACAACCAACCTGCTGGAAGACAATTTTAGAGTATTTCTTTCAGCACCAATATTTCAATGGAAGAACCATACAGGCACTTTTACATGAAGTATAATGATTGCCTAATATTCAGTTTTTAATCAGTATCAAGAATCTGGGGAAAAATCTGGGCTCACTGCCACAAATTAGGCTATAAAACGACTTTTATGGATGGAGGCACTTTGCTGCTCATAGAGATGAGCCACCAATACTAACCTAATGTACCAAAATTTCGCAAAAATTGATCAGTTTGTATTTGTTTTCTGTCGTAAGAATCCTTCCTAAACAAGCACACTAAACTAGGCATTTTCATTCTTCTCTTCAAATTATCCTATAAAAAGAAAGAATGGGCCGGGCATGGTGGCTCATGCCTGTAGTCCTAGCACTCTGGGAGGCTGAGGCAGGAGGACTGCTTAAGCTCAGGAGTTCTAGACCAGCCTGAGCCAAAAGTGAGATCCCATCTCTACTAAAAATATTTTAAAAAATCAGCCAGGCATTGTGGCACACGCCTATAGTCTCAGCTACTTGTAAGCTGAGGCAGGAGGATCACTTGAGCCCAGGAGTTGGAGGTTGCAGTGAGCTACAATGATGCCATTGTACTCTACTCAAAGTGACAGAGTGAGACTCTGTCTCAACAACAACAAAGAAAACAAGGAAACCACAAGGAAAGAATGGAAGAATGGAGCTGCCCATTGAAGACAAAGACTGCAATAGGTATGGGTTGGAACACTATGTCCCAACAAATAAAACAGTGTTGTTTTTGTGTTTTTCCCCCTCCATCATAAAACAACTGAAAGTAAGGAGCTGTCATTTTACTTAAAAGAAAAAAATAAAGATTATACTTGTCACATCTAAGGAGGCAAGGAAAAAAGTAACATTCTCAAAGTCCATTAGGGAAAAAGAGAGAGAGAAGGTGGGGGGGGGGAGAGAGAGAGAGACAGACAGACAGAAAGACAAAATAGGCACAGTGAGTAAAGGAAATTATTAATATCTGAATTCCATTTGGTCTTCAGACCACTTTTTCCCTCTCCTCAGCCCCCCCAAAAATCTTTTCTGAAACTCAAAAGATTCATTTTAATCTCATGACAGCATAATAAAAATGCTACCTGGGTCAAAAGAAAGCTGGATGAGGCACTAAAAGAAGGTGGTTCCGTACTTGTTTGTTGATACTAAGCAGACTGCTGAATTGCACCAGAGAAAATGTGTGTGTGCCACAGAGAAGTTTCTCTAGCTCAGATAAAACATTCCAGATCACACAGAAGGCCACCCTGACAACCAGCCCATATGCTTAGTACTTCAAGAAGCACCAAAGATGAGGTTTGCTATAATGATGAACATTTATACTTGTAGTAATCAGTCCTGTTTAATCTTGTTTTAATGTTTGGATCTGTGAGTCTACTTAACAGTTCTGTTAACCATATCAGATCATCTACGTAATTTTGTTCAAATTCATCTATTCAAGAAATATTTGCTGGGTACCCACTATGTGCCAAGCATGGCGTTCTGACTGACTGGACTTACTATCATGATTTATCTGAAAATCCAGAGAACATCATTATTTTGAAGTTAACTGTGTTTAATAATTTAAGTTTTATGCAGTTAAGAATATAGGCTTGAATACCCAACACACTGTGGTTGTTCAATATTTTGGTGGCAACCAGACAAATTTAGACATGTTAATTACTTCAAGCATTCTCATAACCATCTATGCTACTACTTAGTGGTTCTTGGTCCTGACATAGTAGTCTAGTTTTATTTCTAGCATCAGATACAAACATTCAAAAATCATTTTCTAAAATAACAGTCAGCCCAACTCAGGGATCACTAACTTTGTTTTAGATACCTGTTGTTATTCTCTTTTATAAATGGTTTTAAAATATTCATTCCCTTCTGAATCCCTGAAGTCCCTCTATTTCTTTAGAGCATTTCACAATTGCAAATGAAAACCACACTAACTGACCTAATCAGTAGATAGTTATGAAGGGTCAGTATTATAAGACTTAGGGGTTTAATGACCAGGCTCTAGCCCACAGAGCTCCATGTCACATCTCCAGAGAATAAATTCCACAAGACAGACATAATATACACCTGCTAATAAACAAAGGAAGTTCAACTCCCCAAAATAGCCCTGTTGTCTTATACCAGAAAAGTATACACTTCCTGGCCGGGGTGCATTGGCTCATGCCTGTAATCCTAGCACTCTGCGGGGCTGAGGTGGGTGGATCTTTTGCGCTCAGGAGTTTGAGACCAGCCTGAGCAAGAGCGAGACCCCATCTCTACGAAAAATATAAAGAAATTAGCTGAACAACTAAAAATATATAGAAAAAATTAGCCGGGCATGGTGGCGCATGCCTGTAGTCCCAGCTACTCGGGAAGCTGAGGCAGGAGGTTGAGGTTGCTGTGAGCCCAGGAGTTTGAGGTTGCTGTGAGCTAGGCTGACGCCACGGCACTCTAGCCTGGGCAACAGGGTGAGACTCTGTTTCAAAAAAGAAAAGTATACACTTTCTTCTCCTCCTTTCCCCACAAATACAACTACGTATTTGTCACTAAGAGTAGGACCCTATAAAAGAGAGTAACCCCAAAATGCCAACTATGAGAAGAAAATCTGAGTTTCTTTTGAAAGAATAGGTCTGTCAGTTGACAAGACTATTACTGTCTAGCACATATAGGAATATGATCTCTCCAGAAAAATTAGATGTAAATGCTGAAGCTTAGATAAAGAATCTTTAGAGAAAAAGTGGTTATTCCAGACAAAGAACACCCCAGGTACACAGGGCTGCTGCTCAATACATTAAATACTGGAGTTATACAATAGGGTGGTGTCATAGGTACATACAGGCACTATGAAAATGACCATCCTCCCAGGTCTCATTCACAGACCCTCAATGTCAAAGTCAGTTGCAATTTTGGATTTAAAAATTAGTGCAATGGAAAAATACATTGGCAACACAAAAATGCTGATATTCAGTTTTTTGTTTCTTTCCAAAAGATAAGCAAAATAAAAATGAGTTTTTCTCCTGTTTTCTTAGCACTCAAATGGTGACCTCCCCTCAGAGTAGCAACATGAATAATAGGATATAGCATTAAAAAATAAGGTAAAGAAAGGAGATGATGCTAGAAAGATTTTGAAGCAAACATTCATTAATTCAATGACTCTGAAATATAGTTCTATAATGAGAAAGGTTAGGGCAAGGTATAATCAAAAACCCTGGAAGATATACTATGAAGGTGCATTTTCTGTAGTTTAGAGGTAAGGAAAATAAAGGTTAGAGGTTGAGTGATTTGCTCTAAGTCACAAAGATAGCACTAGTGCCTAGATCTCACTTTAAACCCGCTGGTTTCCCATTACGGTTTACTATAACTTAGAAAAGGTTAGGAATCCATTGGTTTAAATAATAACAATAAACAAGAACAAAATAATTTTTACTTGTGGCTTAACATGATACGCTAAATTTTATATAATGCTAAGTTTAACAAATAGAAAGTCTTTTTTCTCAAGCCTATTAATGTGTAGCACGTATAATAGGAAAATCTGCTTATTTCAGCTACCAAACTGGCCATCAGTTGTGCCTTGGTCTATAAGGTCCCTTAAGAGAATGTCTGTCATGTAAGGCTCAAACACCAACAACCACCAAAGATAGGAACTGGAGACTTGCACTTGGATGCCACAGTTATCTCTCTCTTCTGTCACCATCACTTACCTTGATGGGTACTTCAGTGAGTAAGCAGCAGCCAGGAAGCCACCTAGGTTGTGCCCAAGCAAGATCACTTTGTCCAATCCTAGGGCACATCTCCATTCTTCAATGGATTCCACAAACTGATTCTCTGCTTCTTCTGCATCACTGTCAAACCTGGGTCTACTACTGCGTCCAAAGCCCAGTAGGTCAAAAGCATAGACAGGCCTATCAGTGCAAAGATCTCCAAAATTCAGTGCCCAGAGTCCCAGACCTCCTCCAAAACCATGCAGGAGGACAAGTGGAGTCTTATTTGAAATATTATGAGAGCACTTCAGTGTCCATATTTTATTTCCATTAGATATATGAACAGGTTCTTTTTTGTATGTGCAGGGGACACCTAATGAAAACATAAAAGAGAAATTCTGCTTAACTTCACTACTTCTGAGAAGGGGAGTATTCTCAGAGTAACCAAAAATTAGAAATCCATCTGGTATCCAGTTATATGATTTTAGCCTTTATTGTCAGATCTTTAAAAAAAAAGTACATATTTTATTGAAGTAAGTAATTCTAAATAACCATGTTTTACATATAAGTGGAAAGACCTACCTCAGACAAGCCTCAAGTACCTGTGACCAAGGTCTTTGGCAAGTCATTTTACCTCTGACTTCTTTCCACATTTATCAAATGAGAGTATTATACTCCTAGAACTAGAGAGGAACTTAGTGGTCATTGAATCCATTATTTTAAGGTTTCTAGCTTTTCAGACACTAACAAAAGAATACCACCTTGAATATTTGTAGAACATTTGACAGACTGAGCATTGAAGATTCAAGCCTGACTCAAAAGAATCATTTTTCCCTAAAAAGTAATCATGAATTTAGGGAAGGATTATGGTATCTGTATTAAACATGTAAGTGAAATCTTAAGTCATTTCATAAAGTTTAGTAGAAAAAAGGTGGCAGGGTATATTAGGAACTCCTCAGCATGAGGCACCAGGTAACATGAGTACAAGTCTAGCAATCTCCCAGAAAACGTAAATAATCAGAATTTTATAGAACAAAATTCTTACTTACCTTCAATGCTGTGGGACTAAATATTAATACTTTATACACTCCCCAAAATTGCCTAAAGATAAAACTAAATTTGAATTTATTTGCATTAAATTATCAACTAAATAGCTATACTTTAGATATACCCCTTAATTACTTATCCATATTCATCTGCAGTGGACAAATGGGAGAAACAGGAGTTTCTGCCCTTTAACCAAAGAAATAATCTCAAGTTGTGTATCCATATATTGGCAGGAGAAAGAGGAAAGCCAGCATTGATTCAGATTACTAACAGAGCTCATGCCCCCACGTAGGGGGAAATACCACTACTTTAGAAAAGCAGTTGCTCTGGCATTAGTGCCAGTCCAAACCTTTCAGCATTTTGAACACAGCTATCTGCCTATTCACATAAAAATCATCTGTAGTGTCTATTAGAGAGCTCATTCTATTGTATTAGTCATTTGCTTTCAGGTTCAATACTGAAGCAGGGACCAATTCTCACTCCTGTTTGCATCTCTAGAACTAGCAGTAGGGAATCAATACATTTGTTAAATGCACAAATTGAGCATCCAGTGCCCTTTTTTTATCTTCTGACAAAATTTTTTCATTTGGATAAAGCACAATGACAACTTTCCCAGTTTTGTAGAGGGCAAGAGTACCAAAGTATATGGAGTGAGTAGAAATTCATTTTCATGTTAAAAATCCAAGCAAGATGGCTAATTATCCCTTCCTAAGGACATATCCAGTAATGGTCACTTACTTCTGAATCATTCAAATGCACAAACAAAAAAAATTCATTAGTGGTAAGGAGGATGAAAAACAGGCATGGACAAACATCTGTACATACATATAAAATAATCATGTATATGAACTACACTATTTAATCCACTCCTCTAAATGGTATTAGAAGAACAAAATTACTTAATAAACACCATTGCTGAGAACCATACCCACAGAAACCTGGGAATGCCCTGACATTACAAGCTTGGACAATTTTCAGTGCTCATAAGAAACAAAGGCTTCTATACCACTATAAATGCAGAATTAAAGAACGCTAGAACCAGAAGGAATTCTAAGGATCATCCTACCTCCTCATTTTACAGGTACAAAATGAGAAGCTAAGCAAAGTGACTTGCTCAAGATCCTATAACCACCTAGTGACAGATCCGGGCCTAGAGCAGGTTACCTGGTTCCTGTCTAGTATTTGTTCCCATATATATGGCTGCCTGCTCTGGAATACCTAGAGTCTCCTCTCAAAGCATAGTCTATGGACATCTAGGGGGACCCTGAGATCCTCTGAGGAGGTCCAGGTCAAAATTATTTTTATAACACTACTAATGCTTTATTTGCCTTCTTCACTCTCATTCTCTGATGGGTGTACAATGGAGTTTTCCAGAGGTCACATGACATGTGATTACCCAACAGACCAAATGCAGAAGCAGATGTGAGAATTCAGCAGCCTTATATTAAGTCAGACATTAGAGATCTGTAAACATGTAAACAACATTACTCTTCTCATTACATTTTTGTTTGAAAAGTTTTGTTTTTTTTTTTGTTTTTTTTTTTTTGAGACAGAGTCTCGCTCTGTTGCCTGGGTTAGAGTGAGTGCCATGGCGTCAGCTTAGCTCACAACAACCTCAAACTCCTGGGCTTAAGCGATCCTTCTGCCTCAGCCTCCTGAGTAGCTGGGACTACAGGCATGCACCACCATGCCCGGCTAATTTTTTCTATATATGTTTTTAGTTGTCCAACTAATTTCTTTCTATTTTTAGTAGAGACAGGGCCTCGCTCTTGCTCAGGCTGGTCTCGAACTCCTGACCTCGAGCGATCCACCTGCGTCGGCCTCCCAGAGTGCTAGGATTACAGGCGTGAGCCACCGCGCCCGGCCATTTGAAAAGGTTTTTTACAAACATGTTATTTATTTTGATCTTTAATGGGTTTATCACTATTATTTTTAAATAAATTAACATTTTCAATTATTCAATTTTAATTTCTAATATAGTAAATATTGATAACTATAGCCCATAAACAAAGCTCCTTGGAATCATTAATTTAAGAGTATAACAGGGACCCAAGACCAAAAAGTTTAAGAAGCTCTGACCCCCTACTTTTCTGCACTTGATAATGATATAGAAGAAGAAAAAAGGTTTTCTGCCAACAACTGATGGACCACATAATCTCCAGTTTCAGGGCAATGTGATATATCGGACCTACTTTAGTAGGTTAATTAACTTACAAGAAGAAAACCTTACATTTTAAAATTTTCTCTTCAGCTTCTTTAAGGTGTGACATAGATGTAGGGCACCATGTGGGGAGCCAGCCAGTTAGCCATCCTGACCTAGAACACCAAAAACAAAATACAAATAGTTGAGTTCATGTTCTTAATTCCCGACTGTCACATGGAGAAGAAAAGCAGCATAGGAAACTTACTATCTGTGTGATGATGAAGCTATACGTGACAAAAGTGACCTAATAGGTACAAAGCATTGTGGTAAGTACTGGGATACAGATATTTAACTTCAGCCTGTGTATCTACAAGTAGGTATCAAAGTCCATCTTATCTTCACGGATAATCAGATTCTAAATAAACAAGGAGGATAAAAATGGGCAGAACAAGAAAAGACAAAACAAAAAACAAAAACAAACCATTTCCCCCTCCCTCTCAAGACAGCTTCTTATCAGGGTAGAAGTGCAAAAAGGTTAAAGACCATGAGTAGGTTCATTTGAATGGTAGGTTCACAGAGAATATAAAAGATACCTGCTGTGGGAGTTGAAAGAAGAGAAACCTTATTAAAATCTGGAATAGTTTAAAAAGGCTTCATATCTTATGTAAAGAGTAGTAACATACCCCTAAAACAAACTCAGGGGGCTGGCCTATATATAATCTGTTTAGGGCAAACTGGTTAACAGAATAACTGTTAATAGAAAAACAAAAAAGCTTTGTGTTTCAGCAACAGTTGATGAAAAGAACGCCTCAGGCATTTGTCAGAAGACAGTGGAACAAAGAACAAGGAAGCAGGTCTGAGGCAACAGGTGAAGAAAGGAACAGGGGTGGGGGCAGGGGAGGGGCGGCAGCTGGAACTGACATACTTGGCTTATAGCCAACCAAGGACAGGGTAAAAGCCTTCATCCTGTAGCAGCAAACCAAAAGTTTATTGTAATAATCTGAGACAATGGAGAGTTTTAGCAGTCATTTGACAGCTAGGGCTCAGCACATGGCTGGTATTGTTTAAAATGGGAACTTTCTGGTCAAAGAAAAATGAATTAGACTAGGAAAAGTGACCAACTACTGCAGACTCCAAATGAGAGGTAAGGGCCTGAACCAAGCCTTTGACAACGGGATAGAGACAAAAAGATTTGGCCAAAGAATACTTAAAAGTAAAACAGGCTGAATTTGATAACTGGTTGGATATAAATAAGGTATAATAAGGATTCTGAGGCTTCTGTCCTGGGGTACCACTACAATGATAGAGAACACAAGAATAAGAATAGGTGTAAGTAGGGAAATATGCTAAGTTTTGGAAGGGCTGTGATCAAGCATCCAGCTTTTTCTAACCTTTGTAGGCTCATTCTACAATATTTCCCTTCCCTTCCCTACAGAATTTCTCTGGATATCATAACAGGTGCTCAATAAATGTTTGCTGAATGATTAAGTCACTCACAGTCCAGGGTATTCTCAGTTCAAGTTATCCCCATTTCATAAATGTAAAAACTGAAGTTCAGAAATGTTAAGCACCAAGTCCAAGGGTATACACCTAGTAAGTTTGTGACACAAGTAGAGATTTGAGTTCAATTCTGAGTGACTCCAAAACCCTTTTTTCTCAGGTGACTACCTTCCTTAAAGTGTCTGAGGAGTTGTCCATTACGTACAGGATAAAGTCCACAGTCCTTAGACTGCACAGAAGTACTTTACAATCTGTCCACAGCCTACCTCCATTCCATATTTTCTTTTGCACATTATACTTTTCCAGTACCTCATAGCTCTCAAAACTTCATACTATTATATGTCTCTATGCCTTTAAGCAGTTCTTCCCTCTGCCCAGAATGCCCTGCCTTTTTCTGAGATACTGTCCCTGACCCTGATGTCAAAGCCAAAAGTCATTAATCACTCCTCTGGCCCTTATTACAGATACAGTTACTACTGCTGTGGTTGAGGGTTTTTTTAATCTTGAGACAGGGTCTCACCATGTTGCCCAGGCTGGTCTTGAACTCCTGGGCTCAAGCAAACCTCCCAGCTCAGTCTCCTAAAGTAGCTGTGCCACTCTGTCTGGCCAATCTGTTTACACATTTATCTGCCCTACTGTACTGTGAGCATGCTGAAGACTAAAACACATGTTAAAAGTCATCCTTATATCCCTAGTACCAAACACACTGACTGGTGGATGGTCATGCGAGGGCTTGATAACACTGTTTGTGAACTGAAGGCCTCAGTCATAAAAAATATCAGAAGTATGATGAAGAAAGGCAGATGGGGTTCATTTCTATAGGCAGAGAGCACTTACAGTACCACAGGTTCTTTAATAGGAGACAGTAAATGGACAGGGGAAGAGCCTGAACCTCCCTAAAACAAAACAAAAAACAAATGTTGATGCAAAGAGGTGAATCAAGAAAAGGGTAACCAATGGCATGGACAATATAGTAGGGTGATCAGAAGCACAGTAGTCTAATATCCATACTTTTTTTCATATTAAGTTATTCCTTTTTCATCTACTGGTCAACCTTTTTTTTGTTGTCACTTTGTCTTTAGACCTAACAACCTTCCTAGTTTAAGTGTGGTAGTATTATACATATACAGTAGTCCCTCCTTATCTATGGTTTTGTTTTCCATACTTTCAGTTACCCACAGTCAACAGACGTCCAAAAATATTACATGGAACATTCCAGAAATAAACAATTTGTAAGTTTTAAACTGTACACTATCCAGCCCCATCCCACGCAGAGTATGAATCATCCCTTTGTCCAGTGTGTCCATACTGCACATTCTACCCTCTCATTAGTCTTTTAATAGCCATCTTGGTTATCAGATCGACTGTCATGATATCACAGTGTAAAACCCTTATTTTACTTAATAATGGCCCCAAAGCACAAGAATGGTGATGTTGGCATATTGCTATAATTGTTCTATTTTATTATTATTATTGTTAATCTCTTACTGTACCTAATTTATAAACTTTATCATAGGTATGTATGTATAACAAAAACATACATATATATATATAAAATATACATATGTATTTATATAGGGTTCAGTGCTGAGTTTTCAAGCATCCACTGGAGGTCTTGGAACATATCCCCCGAGGGATACTGTACACGTGTGTATGGGTGTGTGTGTATTACACACCTAAACAGACATGCTTAAAGGACAGGACTGTAAGTAGCTGTATCGGGTCAGGTTTAAATGGCATGCAGTTTAGAGATATTACATGAAGAAAAGAATGTCTGAAGACACATAATGACCTGCATTATGAGGCTCTACTCTAATGTTCTCTGCTGCCAGCTTCTAACTTTGTGCATTAATAGGATAAGATGATTAGACCTCTTTGGCATCCCTCACAAATGTTACATGTAACTTATTATCAAGGTATAAACATAATAGAAAACATTATTCATATTAATCTATTTGTAAATATGTAACCTATTTACAAATTATCTAGGAAAAATGATTCAAGGCTTCAGCAATGAATTTTTTCATTCAACAATTTTCCATCTGTTGGGAAAAAAGTGGTTAATGGGCAATTAAAATAAAAGTATCTCATAATCTTTAGAGCTTAAAAAAACAAAAGTAAACTATCATTAAGCTGAAGCTCTTTTATCCTGACCAGACATCAGGTCTATATTTGACCATAAAAATATGAACTAATACCAACAAGAAGTTACTTACAACTCAATCTGATCAATTTTCTTAAATAAATATCCCTTAAATCAGTGGTCCCCAGCCTTTTTGACACCAGGGACTGTTTTCATGGAAGATAATTTTTCACGGACGCGGGAGGGGATGGTTTCAGGATGACTCAAGTGCATTAGATTTATTGTGCACTTTATTTCTATTATTATTACACTGTAATATATAATGAAATAATTATATAACTCACCATAGGTTGCAGACCCCTACCTTAAATCACAGCATAGTTCTTTGTCAGAGAGACTCAGAGGTCAGCACAAAAAAAATTATAGTGAAATGAACTATAATCTACTATTGTTCCAACTGACATCACAGACAAGTTGGGGCAAAGAAAACACAAACGTAATCTTTATTTCAGTCTTTTTAAAAAACTACATTCAAAAAATAATTCAGCCTCTGAATACCTAACACATACAAGGCACCAGAGTTTAAAAAGTTATGTACCAACCTATAATATAGGAATTATACCTACCCTCCACCAATTTACCATTTACCACAAAACCAACTTTCAAAGGGTGGGATTATCTGTCCATGGATTTGCCTCCTAGTGACCAGCTCAACTCAGAGAAGGGGCAAAATAATGTTTTCATGTTTGCAAGCCTAGTGCATTACGTTAAAAATGAGGAATCATCAACCACAAGAGGCATCAATTCTCTTCATGTTTTCACAGAAGCCTTTTCATCAAAGCAGACAATTTTTTTAAAGTGGGCCTTTTCTAAAGTATATTTAAACTGAAAAATCTATATTTAACAAAACATGGTAAAATATTTTATTTTTACTATTAATAAAACTGTAAAGATACCACTCTTCCCCTAAGTCTTGATAATGTTTCTGCCCCGTTTTACTTTAACCAGATGATAAAATGTTTATAGAAACTATCTTCTACTTTTTTCGTAGAGAGACACTCTATAGGACTAAGTGCTATGCTTATAATAGGCTCAAAGGAACATTTCCAAGAGTCTATCTTTTCCATCCTTTAGGTGATTCTCCTTTGCTCAAGAGTTCCCATACCTTCCCATTCCACCCTCTATTGCTTCAACACTCTAAAACTTACCCATCCAACCCTACCTCCTATCTTTAAAGAGACCTCCTGCCCCTTCCACAGGGTATCCTATGCCACTCAGTGTTGTTCAGCATTCCTTAGTATGTGGAAGAATGGAACTAAGGACATGAAACTGGAACTAAAGACATAGGACTGAACCCTGTCAGATACCTAGCCATTCTTCTGAGGTCACAAAATTCAAGGTAAAAATTAAATTCATGTGGCCCAGCTATAAAACAGTAAACTACATACAGGGCCACCTCCTCATCACCTTGGAAAATAAATAGAAAAGCAAAACCTAACTTCTCTATTTTATTTAAGCAGGTAAGCAATAATCACTCTCATCACTAAGTCCCTAACTTCAGAAGAGACCAAAGCATTAATCGAAATACAAAGAAAAGCCATTCACCACACGTATATAACTTTCCAAAAGTAAACAACTATGCATGGGGAAAGCAATGTAAGCCAAAAGGTTTCCTACACAGCCCAATCAGTTAGACACTAGCTTATCATCAAGGATTCAAGCTCTAAAGCACTTAATCAAAAGAACAAATAAAAGGACTCTGGCTTTATAACCACTACAGTGAAAACTGAGAAAGAATCTTTTCAGTAAGCAGACTTCTGAGTAAGAAAAATTTTAAAAGACCACATTAGAGGTGGCAATTCTAAGGAAAGCCAAGTAATATGTGCTTAACATATTAATAGAGTATACTTACCTAAGAATCTGATTTTAAGTATTTTGAATTTGAGAGAGACAGACAAAATTTCTCCCTGAACTTTCTACATAATCTTTTTAAAAAAAACATCATTGCATTGTATTTATACTCCATGTCATCAACATTTAAGTTTCCTGGTAAGCCCTGTTTTGTTCTCTAAGACATCTGATTATCTATTACTAAAGATGAATTACACAATCTACAAATATTATGAAACAGTGAAAGAGGTTTCAGAGTATTCTGAAGAAAATGTGCAGAAGTCTGGCCAATTTCCACACACTCTTGGCCACTTAAATAACATTTCCTATTAGGTTATAAGTAAAGAAGATTTTATTATATTATAATTTTATTTAAAATGGCCTCCATTCCTATATGGGTACAGATGAGAGAGAAAAATCTTACCAATTTATTATTGTTCTTGATAAGCTAATCTAAGCATAGTATTTTATTTTATTTAAAGATATCATGAAGTTTTGCATTTTATTATAAATGTTCAAATTAGAGGTGTGAATATATGTATTTCTCTGACATAATCTCTCAACCAATGAATGACTAAAAACTTCCAAATTGGAAACTGTATAATAATGCTTAGGCAAATAAAGGCTTTCTTTCTCGGGAACTGACTTCTTAGGAAAGAGAAAAAAACAAAAAAAAAGAGTATGTCTCATACAACTACAATTTAAGTGACTATCATGCCATTTTAATTTAGATAAATGATTCGAGCTATCAGTAACTATTACAGCAAAGACAACACAGGTCCTTTAATATATTTTAACACTTTAATCAACAGTCTTTTAACTCCTCCCCTTCTAATCTATAACTTTTAAAGACTCAGAGTGGGAGAATCAGTGTTTTAGACAAGCCATGTGCTGGTAATATTTCCCCCCATGCCGCCATTGTTTCCTACCTTCCCTCACATGGTAAACAAACTACTCTGGAGTCAGACACTTACATAACCTTATTCTCAAACATATGTGTGAAGCTACATGTACACTTTTAGATTTACTCTGCTTAATAAGTCAGAGTGACATTTCTTTATGTCAGTTCTAAAATAAGTTCATCTACTAGACAATAAAATTAAAAATCCTAAGTCTCTGAATAGTCACTGAGTAATCTCTGAATGATCATTGAATCAACTGAATAATCATTTTAATAAAAACATCTCTCCACACAATTTTTTTTATAACTCAAAATCAGGAGTGAGAATTATAGAATCATGAGGTTAGACTAATAATCTAACAATTAGTCAAAGCAGTTTTTAAACCAATATAACATTTCAGAACAGCTACTGTAAGTAATATAGGTCAAATCCTTAAAGACTCATTCAGAGACATCTATAATTCTAAAATGTATTATTCAGTTTTGTTTTTTTATTAAGTTGCCATTCCTGTGACTTTACAATCTTTTGTTAACAAGTTCTTTGTCACAAGGCTGAAATCTGCATTTGCTGGCCTGTGAATGGCATTTTGGAGAGCAGGCAAAACAGAAGCATGGGTTGGTTTAGCCAAGGTCAACAAATAGAATCCAACCTCCCCAATACAATTTAAGTTCATGATCCTAATCATTGTCCTATTCAAATTCAAACTTTTCTGAACATCTTATGATGAAAAATTTCAGTCACACAGCTATAAAATGTACAATAAATTATATTTCGGATTTTAGTATTTGCATCAGCATGAATTTACAATAGTTGAAGTGTTTAATTTCATAAAAATGTAAAGCTTACTATTTATAAAGCCCCTTTAGGCTCTACCAGACATTTGAGTTGACAAAAAAAATATACAAATAACTATACTACAAAATATTGGTATACATGCCATAAAGTTTAAAAAAATACCATGGACCTTTAGAAAAGAGAGATCACAATATGTTTTAGGTCAGAGAAAACAACATGAACCAAGCCATGGGGAAATGGGAAGTGAGCAAGCAACCTGTTAGGAAACAATGAAAGATAACAGCTTGGCTGGAGTCCAGTGCACAGAGAGGAAATAAGACTATAAAGCTAGATAGCAGCTGCTTGGAAAGGATTTTAAAGTCAGTCTGAGGACATACAATAAAGCCACACTGTGTGTGTGGCTATGTGACAAATAAGACTGTACCTCTTGGAAATGTAAAAGTAACTAATGAAATGAGCAATGCTGCAAGCTTGTTACCAAGCCTACAATAATCCAGGTGGAGAATAAGGAGGGTATGAACCAGGTGGCTCCTAGGTAATAGCTGAAATGGAAAGGTGATGTACACTTAGAATCTACTGGACTTGGTAACAGATTTGGTATTCGGGGGCAATAACAGGGGTTTGGGAGAGAGTCAAAAGATAATTCTGGATGACCAGAACATGACTGTCACAAACCAAGGGGAAGAACTGAGATTTTTCTATTGCTTAGATTAGGAGAAGGAAGGTGCGAATAAAATCCTGGTCTGGACATATTAAATTTAAGGAATCAGGCATGAATATCCGACAATTAGAAACATTATCTGCCCAGAAGAGGGCTCCTCCCAGAAGAGGAAAGAGAACAAGATCTCAGTCCTCTCCACAGACAAGACAGTTCAAGGATTTGAGTAAACAAGACAAAAAACAAAAACAAGGATGAAATTAGAATCTTGGAGAATTACAACATTTAGAGAATAGAAGAAAAAAAGAGAGAAGCTAATAAAAATGACTGCTGGTCTTAGGTAAGGCAAGAAGCAAAATGTCATTAAGAGCTAGAATGTCTAATAAGAGTTTCAAAAAGTAGTAGCTATCGTTACAGTATCAAATACTGAAAATGACCCAAGGAGGATAAGTACAGAAAAAATATAAGGCCACTGCGATGAGGCATTGAAAAGTTTTGTGATTTCTAAGTGGCAAGGGATTGGGAAGGGCAGATGACACCAGGGAGGAAGGCACAGATCTGGGCAGTGTTTTGAAAGAGAAATCCACTCTCCTATCTCCAAGACAAAGAACTACATTCAAATCCTAATGTAAACCCAGTAGGGTGCTGGCAAACCGACTAAAGCAGGGAGGGGTGAGAAAAATCCCTTATTTATACCTTATTTATAGCATTTGATGGTTTCCACGGTGTAAATACTCCCACCATGGCCAGTTTCAAGCTGCCAACAGTTGGCAAAATTCCTGAAAATTTCGCAATAGCTTGCTTGTACAAATCAACTCCAGCACACTACTGCAAACCACTTCTTTCACGGTCTACCCTGCAACTATGAAATTCTGTGAGAGCAACTACTAAATTCAGCTGACACAATCATTCTCTGGGACAACTTTACTTACCGCAATTCACAGAAGTCTACCCTGCTTTTGTTACACTTAGCTTTCTCAACTGTATTGCAACTGAAAAGAGCTGGATGTTGAAAGCAAAATGGATCCCTGGAATGCCTGTCTTCACTAAGTGCCACAAAGGAAAAGACAAAAATCATATGCTCCAAAAAGCCATCACATGACTATTTTATAAAATTGTTTGCTTTGTTAATGTCATCTCTCTACCTAGACCTTGAATGTCTTAAGGATAGGGAGTTTGAGTCTAAACAAGTGCCAAATATCTCACATGAGTCCCAATCCCAGTGACAGGAAGCAGAGCTCCAATCCAGCCCTGCTACTAGTTGCCAAGGTGCTAGAAGTCTTCCCAACTACAGTTCCAACTACAAAATGGAAACAGTAATACCTAGCACACAAGGTAAACCTTAGATTTAACGTAACTACGTTTAGGGAACATGTAGCAGGTGGAGGAGCTTAGCCTTCTCTGCCTGCCTGCTTGGTACAGTTCAGAGGGCCATATGGACATTGGACCCTGATCAAGTGTATTGCCAAGAATGCCAGGGAGGTCCACCTCTGTCTAGGAACTATAGCCAGTGAGCTGCTAAGGATTTTTGATTATCTGCTCCCAATGCCTCCAGCTATCACTCAAAGCCATAAATCCCTTGCAAGGTTGTACCCTGGACTCCCAAGCCCCACAACAACATCTAGACCACAGAATCTACCAGAAAGTGTCTCAGAAAGGGTCAAAAATGTTGTGGCAAACGAGATGGGAACACAAGCTACCGGTCAGGTTCCTATGTGGGTCCACATGACATTAAGCATCTCACCTCAATGTAACAAGGAAGTTCATCAACAAACCAAAACAGTGAACCCATTCATTCATCATATAAACAAAATTCAAAGGAAGAATCTAGTTTCTAATATTTCTTCCCCTTTGGCATTTTTCCAAATACCCCTGGTCTTCATGGTACTCCATATTCTATCATTTAGGTAATGTTTTCCAGGCAAATTTCTCCAGACAACTTAAGTAGAACTCATGCCAAAATATTAAACATATATGGGGGAAGTATAGAAGTTTCCTTTCCAATATAAATTACTGTCCTTGAGAAATAAGGCAATAACCTTCATAGCAATTTAATTTTTCCACGAATTAACTACTATTCTACTAACAGTTGTACAAAGTCAGCTACATGTAGAAAATAATTTAAATTCAGTATATCTGTATATCAAAAAGATTCACATTAGGCATCTACCCTCCAACTTTCACAAAGTTTCCTACATGTATGTGTCTTCTTCTGAGGCACAGGCAACACCCATTACTTCTCCAGTAAAGCCAGAACAACTCATCACAGAAGTGCAAGCAAAGAAGAGAGAACGGAGCTTGGAAGTAAAAGACCCTCCTTTATCTGAAAGATGAATTGAATTATCACTTCCGAACTTGTTATCCATATCTAGTGTCAACTTTCGTTCTATAAAGTATCTAAGTTAAACGTTTTCTGAAACCAAAGGCCACACACCGACTTCCACAACCCCCCTTTCCCTCACGCGGGGTTTTTCCGTCCCTGGACACCCCGAATCTCCCGCCGCTGCTTGGTGAATCTGGGCTCTCGGGCTAACACTCCCCCAAGGAAGCACCGCCCCTCCCGCCGGGCTTTGGGCAGGACCGGCCCCGGCGGCACTTTCGGTCTTGCCGGAGGTTGGACAGGGCACAGCGCGTACCTGAAGACGGAAGCCGGACAGAGTGACTTGGCCATTTCCCGTGACTCGAAGTCGGGAGCAGGGTCGGCCGGTCCCCGCCCGCCGGCCGCGCTGGGGCAAAGAAAGGGGGTGCTAACGAGCCTGTCTGGGCGCCGCGGCCACCCCGCCGCCGGCCCTGCGGGGCCGCTTACACAACAACTGGGCGGCCCGAGTCAGACTCGGACACCTTCGGGCCCCGGCGCTGACGGGCGCCTGCCCGGGCAGAGCAGCGCTCGTTCTTCTCGGGGAGCCGCGCGGACTTGCGCCGGGAGCGGGATGAGGCAGCGGCCAGTTGTCGCCAGGCGGGCTATGAGTCCTTGGTGCTGCCCACTGGGCCGGACCCCGGCCCGCGCGGAGGACGCGTGAAAGAGGCACACACAGCCTCCCACCTCCGCCGGCCGCACTTACCCGGTGTTGGCCGAATCCACCTCGTCCTCCTCCGCCGCCATGGCCGCCGCCGCGCAAGCGCTCGGACGCGCCTCCAAGCCGGCTGACAGGCCGACTGGGGCACCCCCGGCCCCCGCCGCCCTTAAGGCCGCGCCGCCCGCGCATGCGTCCTCCGCCCCTTAGCGCGACCAGGCGGCGCGGCGGCGCGCCTGCGCGTGTTCGGCCATTACCGCCCTGTCCATCAGCCACGCATGCGTCCTGCTGCCTGACGTTCTCTGGCGTGAATACTAGGCAGGTTATTCAAGCTGGAAGAACAGGTGGGACTCGCCCGGCGGAGTTAAGTAGTTACTAAGTTGAATAATTACTGTATTAATGCATCATCCCGCTGGTGTTGGCTGTCAGGTGCTGGGCACTAGGCAGGCACCTGGTAGTGTTCTGGGGACTGAAGCGTGCCCCTGCCCTGTGAGAGAGAGCCTGTCGAAGATGCTGCAATGGCGAATGGAAGCGCTATTATCCAGGTGCTCTTTGTCCTTCCGCCAGCCATTGGGTGGGTGGCCAAGGGGAGAGGGCGACTCACAGGACCCTTCAGTTACTCGATCTCTGACGTGCGGGGCACTGCTCTAAGCTCTGGGGTTACAGTAGTGGCCAAAACTAGCAACCACCTTCCCACCTAGCTCTATATACATGGGAGGGTGAAGAGTTGGTGTTTAGGTTCTTGAGGGGGAATTACTAATGTTAATATCAACATTTCTTGACTTGGTTTCAAGAATTTTGGCCATCAGATACAATCTGCTTTTGTAATTATACCACTCCCTACCATTCATCCATTCATATTTAGTATGTGCCTACTGTGTTCCCACTCTGTTCTAGGCGCTGGGAAACGATGGGTTGAAATAGGACTTCTGTCTTTATGTAGCCTACAGTAATATATTACACTTTATTTTAGACTCAATTCATCGCTCTCCTTTCCTAACTCTCCTCCCTCCCTGCAGCCTCTTTTCATTCCTCTGAGCCCCCCCCCCCCTGTAAATCTGACTCTCTACCACGAATCTGGCACTCAAATTCTCAGTTATGTGTAATTGTATGGATTTTTAATGGACTTTATTGAGTATCCTTCCAACTACACTGGAGTAGTTAAACGTGTAGTTGGAAGGATACTCAATAACATACCTCCAGGATAGGGATGGTGTCTTTTGTGTTAGGCTGGGTAAAAGCCACTCATAATCTCTTGGACACAGTAATAACTAATAAATATTTTATTGTATTTGATCCAATTCATAAAATATTTAGAACATATAAAAAACACTTTTACAGGAAATTAATGATATGGCCAGAGACTTGTATTAATAGTATATCTGCAGAAACTGACCCTTTACAGGCCTGGCATGGTGGCTCATGCCTGTAATCCTAGCACTCTGAGAGTCCAAGGCAGGAGGATCACTTGAGCTCAGGAGTTCCAGACCAGTCTGAGCAAGAGTGAGACACCGTCTCTACTAAAAAAATAGAAAAATTAGCCAGGCATTGTGGCGTGCGCTTGTAGTCCCAGCTACTCGGGAGGCTGAGGCAGGAAGATCCCTCTAGCCCAGGAGTTTGAGGTTGCAGTGAGCTACGATGACACCACTGCACTCTACCCAGGGCGACAGAGTGAGACACTGTCTAAAAAAAAAACAAAAACAAAAACAAAAAAAGAGAAACTGACCATCTACAATCTTCACCTCTCAGAGCACATCTAGGCTGGGGGCATTCCATCTATATTGACCAGCCTGGTTGTTAAGGGACTGTACTACGTGGAACACAGTCCCAGCGCAGTGGTATTGAGTGCAGTAACAAAACCCTGGGATGTGGCAGCAACTCCTGCAGCACTTTCAGAACGTTGGGCTGGGAAGCATACACCCTCCAAGGTCTTTATGGCCCTGGAACCTACTCATATAGATGCCTGTGGCTGCTGCATGGTAAAAAAAATCAATAAATAAAATAAAATAAAATAAATTATTGATCCAGTGCTGGAGTTTATCCAGAAAGAGACAAGAGCTGTGGGACTTCACGATCTCTCCCAACTCTGTTCGTAGCTAGGTAGCTTCGGCCCAGGCTTCACCTTGCTCCTGATGGAGGAGCTGTCCTTGACTATGGCAAGAAGTCCAAGCTGGTCACGTGTGACACACACCCAGGCAAGTACATAGCCTGCTTTGCATGCTGTGCCCCAATGCTGTGTCCTAAAGACTGAATGCTGCCATTGTACCACCAGGACCGAGTGTACCATACAGGTTGATGACTGGCACCTCACTGGGTTCAAGGTTGGCTTTAATTTCCAGCCCCCCACAGTGGTTCCCCAGCGGAAATGCTGAGCAACACTACAGCCATCACAGGGGCCTGGACCTTTATCACAAGCCTGCCAAGCAAGCACTTGAAAACCAGAATGAGGGTAAGGGCATGGAGGAGAGGTTTTCTGAGGGCCGCGATGTCCCGGTAGCTCTGTAAATATTTATAAAGAAGTGCTGTCATTAAACAGGGTGAGGAAGCAAGTGTGGCAGGAAGATAATAGGAAGGACACAGGATGATAAGGGAAAGTGGTAGTTGGGTCAAAGGAAGGACCTGAACACCGATCAGCTGTATGATTTTGAAAAAAAAAAAAACAACACATGATTTTAGGGCTTCTCAGACTCTAATATGCATACAAACTTCCTGCAGATCTTGTTAAATTATAGATTTCTACTCTGGAGGTCTGGAGAGGTCTGAGATCTCTATTTCTAACCAGCTGCTACTGATGTCTGTGTTCCTACTGGCAGCAAAAAACCCTTTAACAAAACTCTAGAGCAGCCCTGTTCACTAGAATGTTCTGCAGTGATAGAAATGTTCAAGACCCACACTATCTAATACAGTAGCCATTAGCTACATGTGGTGATGGAGCATTTGAAATTTGGCTAGTGTGACTGAATTTTGAATACTAATTAACAGAAAATTCAAAAGCCACATGTGACTAATGGCTACCATGTTGGACAGCAAGGCTTATATCTCATAATCCTCATCTATAAAAATGAGAGTTTGAGATTAGGCAACTCCCAAGTTCTCTTCTAATGTTCTGTGGTTCCAAGTTTTCAAGGTGTGTATGGGGTGGGAGGGGGGTTGAGAAATATTAAAGTCTGGAGTAAAACACGTTGGGTGGAAGAAGGAAGAAGAGGAAAATTGTCCCCTAGGGCTGGATTCTAGAACTCATTGATAGAGCTGCCCTCTGAGACAAGAGACTGACTAACCAATGAGTGTTAATTGAACTCTCAGAACCAGATAAAAGGCCTTCTTCAGAAAGGCATAAATGCTAGGCCGTAAAAGAAAAGAGTGATTAATTTAACCACATCAAAATTTAAAACGTCTGTATGAGAAAAGGAAGAATGAAACCGTGCAAAATATGGAATAGACTACGAATCTATTTTGAACTTGTTAAGAAGCAAAGGTTTAATATCTTTAATACTTAAAAAATGGATAAGAACAAAATAGAAAGTAGATTAACAAGATCCTTCTCAGAGGAGAAAAGCCCTCAAGCCATAAACAACTGCAGGATGCTCAGATTCATAAGTAATCAGTAAAATGCAAATTCAAGCCATGACTACATCAATGAAAAAGGCTGATGTTGCTAAATATTGGCATGGACCTGGATCATTGAGGAATGTTTCTACCCAGCTGATGGAAGCGCAAACTGGTATAACCATTTGGAAAACAGTTTGGGAGTTATCCATTTAAGCTGTAAAATTAATGTACCCTGTGGCCCAGCAATTTAACTTCTGAGGGTCTGGCCTTTCTCATGTGCACATAGAAGGATGTTTGCTTCAGTATTCTTTTTTTTTTGAGACAGAGTCTCACTCTGTTGCCTGGGGTAGAGTGCCATGGCGTCAGCCTAGCTCACAGCAACCTCAAACTCCTGGACTCAAGCAATCCTCCTGCCTCAGCCTCCCACGTAGCTGGGACTACAGGCATGCGCCACCATGCCTGGGTAATTTTTCTATATATATTTTTAGCTGTCCATATAATTTCTTTCTATTTTTCATAGAGATGGGGTCTCGCTCTTGCTCAGGCTGGTCTCGAACTCCTGAGCTCAAATGATCCGCCCGCCTTTGCCTCCCAGAGTGTTAGGATTACAGGATCCCTCATGTTCCCCTTTTATAGCCACATCCACTTCCCTGCTACACCTATAACCCATCCATCCTTAACCTCTGGCAACCATTAATCTGTTCCTATGATTTTGTCATTTCAAGAAAGTTATACAAATAGAATCATACAGTACGTAACGTTTAGGGATTGGCATTTTTTTCTCTCAGCATAGTTTCCTGGAGATTAAAGTTGTTGCATGTATCTGTAGTTCATTCCTTTTTATTGCTGAGTAGTATTCCATGGTTCGAGGTACCATAGTTGGTGTAACCATTTATTTGTTGAAGGACATCTGGGTTGTTTCCAGTTTTCAAATATTATAAATAAAGCTCTAAAAAACATTCATGTATAGGTTTTTGAGTGAACTTAAGTTTTAATTTCTCCAGGATAAATGCCCAAGAGTGCAATTGGTGAGTCGTATGATAGTTACATGTTTCATGTTTTAAAAATTGCCAAACTAGGCCGGGCGCAGTGGCTCACGCCTGTAATCCTAGCACTCTGGGAGGCCGAGGCAGACAGATCGTTTGAGCTCAGGAGTTCGAGACCAGCCTGAGCAAGAGCGAGACCCCGTGTCTACTAAAAAAGAAAAAAAAAAAAAAAAAGAAAGAAATTAGCTGGACAACTAAAAATATATAGAAAAAATTAGCCAGGCATGGTGGTGCATGGCTGTAGTCCCAACTACTTGGGAGGCTGAGGCAGAAGGATTGCTTGAGCCCAGGAGTTTGAGGTTGCTGTGAGCTAGGCTGACGCCACAGCACTCTAGCCTAGGCAACAGAGCGGGACTCTGCCTCAAAAAAAAAAAAATTGCCAAACTATATTCCAGAGTAGCTGTACAATATATTCTCACCAGCAAAGTATGATTGATCTGGTTTTTCCACATCCTCATCAGCCTTTGGTGTTGTTTCTATTTTTTATTTTAGCCATTCTGATAGGTGTGTAGTGATGTCCCATTGTGGTTTTACTTTGCATTTCCCTGATGGCTAGTGAGGCCGAGCATCTTTTCATGTGCTTATTTGCCATCGTATATCCTTTTCAGTGTAGTATCTATTTGTGTATTTTGCCCATTTTCTAATTGTTGAGTTTTGAGAATTCTTTATATTCTGTAGATGCCAGTCCTTTGTCAGATATGTAGTTTGCAAATATTTTCTGCTATCTTGTAATGTGTCTTTTCATCCTTTTCACATGTGCTTTTGCAGAGTAAAGGTTTTTAATTTGATGAAATCCCATTTATTGATTTTTTAATGCATTATTCTTTTGGGGTCAAGTCTAAGAATTCTTTGCCTTACCTGAGGTCCCAAAGATTTTCTCCTAGGTTTTATCCTAGAAGTTTTATGGTTTTACATGTGATGTTTAAATCCATGATCCATTTTGAGTTAATTTTTGAATAGGTGAAATGTTTGGGTTGAGGTTTATTTTTTTGCCTATAGATATCTAATTATTCTAGCACCATATATTAAAAAACAATAGTTTTAAAATAGTTTTGAATGCATTACTAGGTAGCCTCTTATTCTCTTAAGGATTTAAGATGTGTAACAGATGATAGATATTTTTCAGGTATGGAGATTTGTTGTGGTGAACACAAAGATACGGTGCTCAAATTTCCCTCCAAGGAAAAACTTAATTGTCCCAGCTGCAGTGTTTCAATGGAACAGCTTCCAGCTTTCAGTCACTTCAGGGAACACATCAGCTACAGAAAGCCACCTCACCGTGGTCATGCCCTTCTGGGGAAGGTTCACATCTAATGATGGATAGAGGCAGGGATGTAAAGGACCAGCCTCTAAAAGTGGGATGACTAAAAGTGGGATGATTCTGTTCAGCAGTTTCTGCTCCAGAACTCCCTGTGGCTGGAGCTGTGGAGTCTACATCACAGCTCCACTTCTCCCTCTATCCGATCCCACTTTCTCCCCTCCTCCCCATGGGTGCTGATCTCAAGGCACTCCTGAACATTAAATTCTGTCTCAGAGATGTCTTCTGGAGAACCCCAAACTATGACATTCATTTTCATTTTTATTTAATGCTAAGCATATGAAATAATGGCTTAAATACTGAGAATGGCGAGAAGATCAGTACTTGATGGTTTTTGTATGACAATTATAGGAGCCAGGCACCTCCAGAAAACTTTCATCAGAAAGTCTACTCTCACAACACACCACTGCAAAAGAGGAAAGCAAGCTGAAAGGTAGGGAAAGAGCAGGTGTGGGTGGTAGGATTAGCACAGTTTGCACACAGAAGAAAGAGAAAGGCGATCACAAGTCACATACTGAGAGTTGCCACATGCTGTCCCCTCGTCTATCACCATGGTTTGTAGTGGTTGCAACACTTAGAACATGTATGTGTGGGTGAATATATAGCAGGGCCAAAATCTTCCCATCAACATGTGATCAAAAATCAGATAGTCTTGACCCTTGAAATAATCCCTAAGCTTGTACCAGCTGCCATTCTGTTGTCCTTAAGACATCATGACCTTTTCATGACTCCCTAGGATACCCAGACTTATTAAACTGAGAAGGGAGCCATAGATGTGATTGTACAATTTTAAGCTCCACTGCCATTGGAGGTGGAAGCAGGGAAAAGAGAGGAAAGGAAGAGACCAGAGGGGCTACCCCTGGCCCCAGGAAATTTGAAGTCACAACGATATGCAGAATTTTAATAGTATTCCTTTTCTCTGCCTTCCATTTCATTTGATATAATAGAAGACCCCTGGCTTTTTATTTTCAGTAGAATCAATGTTTTTTAAAAGGTTTTTTTCCACCACATTTCAGATGTTTTAACTTTTATTTTTCTTCTGGTTGTTTTTTTCTGATAAGTCCATGCTGAAATAATGGGCATCCTTATAAATCAGGAAAAGTGTTGCCCTGCAAAATGTTGACATTGAAAATGTCAGTTGCCTTTCTGTATTTGAGCTTCCAAGAGCAAAACCCATCTATGTAGTCATTATTGATACCACTGAATATTTATAGCAGGGTCAGATTTGTACAATAGCAGAAAGAAAGTGTTCATACCCATAATTCCCTCTGACATTAATGCTGCCTGTTTATTCGCCCCCTCACCATTTTGAAAATGCATCCTTCAGTTTAATACAGCTTATTGAATATCTATTCCATTTAGTCTGCACTTGTGGCAGAAAACAAACAGCAATTGGTGCCTTGGCTCTATTACATTTCCTGACAAGTGGGAACTAATCTGTTTGTGATGTAATAAATACTTGGTTCTAAGTAATTCAGCAAATTGGCTTATTTAGCTTTAGCTCTGCAGGGATGAACAGAGGGAACAATTTTCACCCATCATTGATTCCACACTGAAATATGTTATGATTGTCTATGCCTGCAGCTGGAAGAACTTTATGGTGGTAGAAATGAATGAGCAGTTAGGAAAAATACTGTTCTAAGTTGGTGCAAAACTAGCAAAGATCTTGTTTACCTACGTGGCTGGAGCTGGCTTTTGTCTGTTGGTGAGAGCCAATTGTTAAATATTTAGGAATTTTGTGAGCTGGCTGTTAAAACTTAGAATTTTGAAATTAGGAGTGTATATACCACAGAAATTGTTAATCACTTCAAATCAGGATTTTTTTGTTTTGTTTTTTGTGAGCTGATTAATGAACACACTATTGTCTACATCAACTTAGGAGAGTTACAAAAGAGATGGCAGGCAGAAAACTTAAGGTTTCATAGGGAAAAGTGAATGACACAAATAAATTAAAAATACACAAAGAAATGGGTGACAAAGGTATAACAACTTTCTATAAAGGTGCTCAGTAGGGATAAGCATATTTAAGCATTTGAAAGATAGAGACCTAGTTATTAGACCAAGCAACTGTAGTAACAATTTATGAAAGTAAGTCTCAAATAAGGTTTGTTTTCTTTTTAGTTGAAGTATACAGCACAAACCTTAATGATTATCACAAAGTGAACATACCCACACAAGCACCATCTAGGTTATTAAGCAAACTTTGAAGAGAAAAGGGGACACTCTTTGGTGGAAAGTAATGGAGCAGGCAACCCAGGCCAGCATGCAATGGGAGAGAGGACTTGCAGCTCCATCCGTAACAGATATTTGAACTTTGAGAATTTCAGCTGTATAATAAGCCCTGCTCTGGATTTTTATTTTATTTTATTAGATGCTGCAAATCAGTTTATGAAGACCTTTTGGCTGTGCTGATGAATATACATTTGATAGCTAAATTTAGGGCTTTTAAAAAACTCTAATCCTTTGAGATCTGAAGGTGTTGCTTAGCTACCCTCTTCTTTTCTTAGTGTAGTCTCTGATTTAATGTAATTTCTTCTGCGGCAGGTGGGGGAAAGGAGCTGTTAGTTTCAGTAACATATGCAGTATTAAGGCACACTCCAGGAGTTGTGTTTCTAGCAGTGGTAATGGATTTGCATCTGTTGTAGGGCAGTTGAAAAAGGTTAGCAACAAGCCTGTCTATGAACCTGACAAGACTAATTTTGCTGGCCCTCTTAGTGTGAAGCAAAAACCACTGTGCTACCTGCCATAGAGCTACTTTAAAGCCATAATGCAAGTGTTACCAGCCAGAAGCTTTGTTCCCATTGTTAGTCAGCCATCCAAGTAATGCTGTGACCAGTAAATTAGAACTGAGTCCTCAGCTATCAACTAAATTTGTAAATCAGTTATACACCTTGGCTATTTAGATATGAGAGTATTGGGTCCACTCTTTTTGCCCTGTTTCACTTATCATGAATATTGGATCAGAAGGATTACTTCTCACCCTAATTGGAAACTTGGAAATCAAGTTGATCCTAGTCAGATAAACATTATGTAAAAAGACCACCAAAGTCTGATTTTAAAAAATTAAGGCTCTTAACCATAAATCTCCCAATCTATTAGGAAATTATTAATAGCAATGGTCTCCAGATTTGGACCATAGAATTTCATTCAAAAATGAACTAAAAAGACTTCTGGCTTCCAGTCTACACGTAACGAGCTTAGAAGTCACCACTCCATCCTAACAGCAAGTAAAAAGCTGAACAATATGAAAAATCAACAACTCTTCTTAGATTCATGGAAGAAGGTCACAGGGAAAACTGCTGCCCCCAAAATTGGAGAGACAGACAGGCAAATACAGAAAATCACAATTTACCAGAGCAGAAACCTATGAGCAGAAACCTCTTCAGGAATCAAGGAGAGGGGAGGAAAACCTGAACTGTAATTGATGACTTGCTGGAGGCTCAGTGTGGACAATTCTGTGTTAACAACTCTAGGGGTACCCAATCATAGGGGGGCCCTCACACTTTCATGAGTTTTACCTCCAGGAACTCTACCAGGTCCTCACAGAGAATACTGGGGACATATTCCCTTATGCTTTCATCAGAAAGGGAAAAGGAACCATTTTGAACACACCAGAGCATTGTGTTCATCTTAACAAGGCCTTCCCTCAGGAGAAATTATTTTACCAGAGCCCAACCTCCCAGAGCTATTTCAAAAACTAACTGACCTAGGGTCAGTTACTACACTCCAGCCCACTCCAGCCTTCCTGTCCCACCTAAGGGAGGAAGAAAGACTGAGAAACACAGGTGAAGTTCACAGGCCAGGGGCACAGGCTCACCAAAGGACTGAGACCTAATCATAGGGCCATAAGAACACTTTCCCCCACACCTTACTACTAAAGGCCTATTTACTGGCAGTTCCTTTTACCCAGTATATCATGTCCAACTTTCAACAAAAAAAATTATAAGGCACATTAAAAGGCAAAAAACACAGTTTGAAGAGACTGAACAAGCATTAGAAGCGAAGTCAGATATGGCAAGAATGTTGGAATTATGAGACCAGCAATTTTTTCAAAAATTATGCTAAGGACTTTAATGGAAAAAGTAGACAACATGCAAGACTTGATGGATAATGCAAGCAGACAGATGGAAATTCTAAGAAAGAATGGAAAAGAAATTATAGAGATCAGAAACACTGTAACAGAAATAAAAAATACCTTTAATGGGCTCACTAGTAGGCTGGACATGGCTGAGGAAAGAATCTCTGAGCTTGAGAATATGACAATAGAAACCTCCAAAACTGAAAAGCAAAGAGAAAAAAAAAAGATTGAAAAAGAATGAACAGAATATCCAAGAACTGAGGGACAACTACAAAAGGAATACCAGAAGAATAAAGAGAGAAAGGAACAGAAGAAATATTTGTAATAATGGCTGAGAATTTTCCCAAACTAATGTCAGACACCAAACCACAAATTCAGGAAACTCAAAGAACATAAGAAAGTATAAATGCCCCCCAAAACCCTACACCTAGGCATATCATTTTCAAACTATTGAAAATCAAAGATAAAGAAAAAATCTTGAAAAGAAGCCCAGGGTAGGGGAGGGAATACTTTACTTATAGAAGAACAAAGATAAGAATTATATGGACTTCTCAGAAACCATGGAAGCAAGAAGAGAGTGAAGTAAGTATTTAAAGTGTTGAGAGAAAGAAAAACACCAATCTAGAATTCTATATCCTGCAAAAATTATCCTTCAAAAGTGAAAGAGCAGTAAAGACTTGCAAACAAAAATGGAGGGAATTTGTTGCCAGTAGACTTGTCCTGCAAAAAGTATCAGTTCTTCAGAGGGAAGGATAATATTATAGGTCAGAAACTTGGATCTACATAAAGAAAGGAAGAGTATGGAGAAGGAATAAATTAAGGCTAACTAAAAACTTTTTTATTTTTCTTATTCTTAATTAATCTAACAGATAACAGTTCAAAATAATAACAGCAATAATGTACAATGGTCCCTCAGTATCCATGGGGAATTCATCCCAGGACTCCCACAGGTATCAGAATTTACATATGTTCAAGTCTCTTATATAAAAAGACATAGTATTTGCATATAACAACACACACCCTCCCACATACTTTAAATCATCTCCAGATTACTTATATTACCTAATACAATGTAAATGCTATGTAAAAAGTTGTTAAATGTATTGGTTTTTTTAAATTGTTCTTAAAAAATATTTTTGATCCATAGTTGGTTGAATTTATGAATATAGAACCCACAGATACGAAGGGCTGACTATTTAATTATCTATAAGTGAAATGAATGAAAACAATGTACAAGAGATGGCAGGGAGGAATTAGGAATATTTTGTTATTATAAGGTACTTGCATTACCTATCAAGCAGTATGATGTTATTCAAAAGTAGACTTGGATTATTTGTAAATGTATATTATTAATACAAACTCTAGGGCAACAACTAAAAAAAGTTTTAAAAAGTATGATTGTTATGCTAAGAAAGGAGAGAAAATATAGTCATATAAAATGCTCAGTTAAAACCACAAGAGGCAGAAAAAATGTAGAAGATAAAAATAGGGACAGAGAACAAGACCACAAATAGAAAACAGTAACAATTATGGTAGCTATTAATCCAACTATATCAATAATCAAGTTAAACATCAGTGGTCTAAATATACCAATTAAAAGGTATAGATTGTCAGAGTGGATCAAAAAACAAGACATGAATATGTTGTCTATAAGAAATTTGCTTTAAACATAATTACACATATAGATTAAAAGTAAATGGATGAAGAAAGCTATACCATGCTAACACTAATCAAAAGTATACTAAAATAAGTATTGTATATATTCAGGGTATACAATGTGATGATTTACCCTTCTGCCATGTGAGCCACAGCATGTGGCCCTTCCTCCATGTGAGAATGCAGCAAGAAGGCCCTCTGGCAAGTAGAGAGCAAGCCCTCACCAGACACCCAATCTGTTGTGCTTGATCTTGGACTTCCCGGCCTCCAGAACTGTGAGAAATAAATTTCTATTATTTATAACTTACCTAGTCTAAGGCATTTTGTTATAGCAGCAGGAATAGACTGAGAATGGACTGACAATATAGATAGATATCTGTGATTGATAGATGGAGAGGTATATAGATATAGCCCCTCTTCTTTCTCATTGTGAATATCTTGTCAGTGTAATTGTAATTATCCTTATTTGGTTGAAAATAAATGAAAAGAAAGCAATTATTACTCTAAATAAAATATATAGAATACTGGCTGAATTTCAAAACAAGATATAAGTAGGTCTCTTACATGAATTTTTAACTATTTTAACAACTTACAGAAAAGTGACTATCAGGTTTAGTAACAATTCAATTCCCTAAATCCAGAATGAGATGTTTCATACTCCATGTAACTACAATTCTTAATCTCTTCTTTTCCAGTTGTTTGAATCATCACTGCAATTTAGCCTGTATTCAAGTGGAAGCCTTGTTTTCTCTTGAGAGAAAGAAAACAAAAGGACATTAAATACTTCCTTTTGAATTATTTGTTAGTGCATGAAATACAGGTTTAATTCCAAAACCAATATTTGCACTTTGAATAGCATACAAATCAGGGTCTGAATTAAAATCCTTGAAGATATGATAGAAATACAGTATTATTTTAAATGTAAATATTACTTAACATGTAAATGACTTAAAATTACATTAATACAATTTTTGTCATCTGTGCATACTATTGCTTCTTTGAAGTTATTAGAACAAAAATATATTGACAACAAACAAAAACAAATATATAATACTAAAAGCACATGCTAAAACCTCTTATAGTTGCATAAACATCCCCTAATTGGGAAATGTAAAACTAAACATTCATACAACTATCAGTTCCACGTGTTACACACAATGAGAGCATTACCCAACTTTACTCATAAATAATGATTTGAGCCTCCGGGTGGCCCACCTGTGGCTCAGGAAGGGTGCAGGGTAAAGGACTCTAAGCGAGCAGTGGGGTTGCAGAAGGTTAGTGATAGGCATGTGCTTGGCCATTGCCTCTGCCACTTTGCTTGGGAGGACTTGAACTGGCGCTGGGAAATAGCAGGGGAGATGTGATTTTTAAGTCCAGGAGAAGAGGGACTTTCAGGGCTGATGAAATACAGTGGCTCTGGCTCCATTTCCTTGTAATCCTCTCTTCTCTTCCCTTCCCTGGAGTCAGCTTCATCTACAGACACATTGGAGAAGGATGTGAAAGTCTGGACCTTGTATCCAGGTGTGACAAAAGCCAGAGAAAGGAGCTGATGCTTCTAGAAGCTGCACAAAAGCCCCAGCAAACTGTCCTTTGCATCTCATTGACCTGTATTAAGTGTCATACTTATTCATGAACCATTTACACATTTAGGCAACCTCTGTCTGAGGGGGTACGGGGTTAGCTTCTCCTCAGTATGGGGACTTTATGGGATTCTAGGAATGAAGAAAAAGAACAGATGCTGAGTAGGCACTCTAACTAACATCCCTCCAAACAATTTTAATGGCCAGATGGTATTCTATTGCTAAGTTTCTTTTAAAGAAGATTTAAGTTCATGGAAAGATACCCCAAATTCATATTGACTCTTTCTAGACATCTTGACAATATTAACTCTTCCAACTCAAGAATATGGGATATCTTTCCATTAATTTAGATCTTCCTTAAAAAGGAAACCTGTTTTGTAAGAAATGCCACCTTCCTTATTATTCCTGGCTCCCTGTCAACCTCAGAGGAGTAGAACCAGAAGAAGGATGGGAAATGACCTTGCAATAACTAGCTCTAGGCTGTCTTGTGGGACAGAAGAATTGATTTGAATCAGATATGACATTAAATTTTGAACTTTGTTGTACTAAGTATTAACCACTAAAGGGCACTGGGTGCAAGGTAGAATGTGCCCCCAATGTTAAGGGTCAGGCAGAGAAGATTCAACATAGAATGGCTGAAGGCATGATTGTAAAATTTTTAAATGTTTTTCATTTTACAAATCAATGAGTTAAGACTTCAGTAAACCTGTTTGCACAAGGCTGAATAAGAGAAAAACTCTGCTCTAAAGGAATTCACCATTTCGCCCACACCCAAATGACTTTGCCAAGGCTGCTATTAACCCTTTTGGCATCTCTGCACTAGCTAGAAAAAAAAACCCCTTCTTTTTTTAGGATACCTTACTTCCCCCCTCCAAAAAAATTGTTGTAACAAATTGCAGCTCTTTCACATGTAGCACATGAACAGCATCTCTCAGTGCGGTATAGGCTGCACTTGCACTGCACAATTAAGCACAGCAACTCTTCTTAGAGGAGGAATTTGGTAGTTTTATGGCATGTTTTATGCCATAAGTTTATTTATCCTTTTATTGTGTTCTTTTAATCGTTTTGTATAGGTTTTTCTTTTATACAAGATTAAAAGATCTGTAAAAAATGAGGATACACAGTCGATATTTATTAATTATTTTTAGACTTGGATTGGCTAGAACTGAATAAAGTCTTTTGAAAGGTGTTTTGAATAGTGTTTTTATCCTAAATTTCACTCAAATTTCTCATCTATTTCACCGAATTTTACTGCCCTCCCGAAAATACATTTAGTGGAAAACTGCTTTTATACAAGTACCAGTATATTAAATGAAAGGAACATGTGCTTGCTGGCACATCAGAGGGACAAGAAATAAATGATGTGATGAGCACATTATTATTCGTCTTATCAAAGTGTACTGCCTTAAGGAGGATGCTATTGTGCTCCTTGTTAAAGGATATTAACATAGGTGTTTGTTAATGTAAATATAACTTCCACAAGTGTGTTTGAGGCTGCTGACTTCTTTCAGAGATAGCAGATTGCCCATTTATTACATTAATGTTAATACAATATACAACTTATCAGACAGGAAATTTAAAAAGCTGAATTAACACAAACAGAACACAGCAGCTGGCTTAAGATAATTATTTAGGGATATGGGGAAACGCTCAAAACAGCCTAAAACCTGGAAAATAATGATTTAGTACTTTAATTCTTATATGTGTACCTTTCCCTAAGCCATGCTCTAATCCCTACCCAGAAATCCTTTGATAACAGTTTTGCTTTTTATTGAAGTTGTTTTTTTAACTTCTGCAAAATAACTTCTGCATTTTTTCTGTGATTCTTTATGATTTACAAAACAAAATCAAGGTACTGAATGTTGTTTTTTATAGTTTGATTTCCTGTTGCTTCTTTTTCCAACCACTCACAAAGGACACCAGACTTCATATCCTTGATGAATTTGCTCAGTAACTCCATGGTTTTCCTCAGTTTTCAGAGAATTTTCCTTTTAACTACCTGTTATTTTTCTTATCTTACACCCATAAATCCTTTTACCTACCAAAGATATTTCTATCACCTCCCTACCTCCTACCCAGGTTCTATTACTACTGTCCCAACCCCTAGAGTGGCTTGTTAGGAACTGGGCCGCCTCACTGCCTGTGCTCCTCCTACATCCCCTGACTCCCCATCCCCTCAACCCATCCAACCCCCGCTCCACCCCCATCTGTGGAAAAATTATCTTCCATGAAACATAGGAACCGGGCTGCATAGCCAGAGGTGCGCCAGTGAAGCTTAGTCTGTATTTGCAGCCACTCCCCTTTGCTTGCATCACCGCCTGAGCAGAGGAAAACTTGTCTTTCATGAAACCAGTCCCTGGTGCCAAAAAGGTTGGGGACCGCTGTTCTATCATACTTGGTGAATTCTACATCCTCTCACCTTTCAACTCCATTACTCTTGTGACATTCTCTATCTTCATGTGGGTGTATGTGTGTCAGTCAAAGTATGATATGTATCTATATGGGTCAGGGACCTTGACAGGGTATTTTCCTATTCTGGACATTTCAGATAAATGGAATCATATAATGTATGACTTTTTGTGTATGGTTTATTTCACATAGCATTTATCTATGTTGTATTATGTATCAGTACTTGATTACTTTTCATAGCTGAATACTATTCTTTTGTACCCCTTTTTTTTTATCCATTCATCAGTTAATTAGTAGACATTTGGGTTGTTTCTGTATTTTGGCTATTATGAGCAATGCTACTATAAACATTTATGTATAATTTTTGTGTAGATATATGCTTTTGATTCTCTTGGGTATATACCTAGGAGTGGAATTTCTGGGTCCTATAGTAACTCTGTTGAACATTTTGAAGACTAGCAAAAACATTTTCAAAACAGGTACAGCATTTTTTTTGGAGGAAGAGTTTGTAAAGGATTAGTGCTAATTCTTCTCTAAAAGTTTGATAGAATTCACCAGTGAAGCCATCTGGACATGGGCTTTTCTTTCTGGGAAGTTTTTAAAATTACTAATATAATCTTATGTGTTATAAGTGTAATCCAATTTTTAATACCTTCTTTAGTTTTTGTCCTTCTAGTAGTTTTGTCCATTTCACCTAGGTTATCAAATTTGTTGTCATACAATTATTCATACTATTCCCTTATTCTCTTTTTCATTTCTGAAATGTCAGCAGTGATGCCCCCTTTTTATTCCTGATATTAATTAATTAATTGAGTCTTTTTTTCCCTGTTGGTCAATTTTGTCGATATTTTCAAAGAACCAACTTTTGTTTTTAAAATATTCTCTATTGTTTTTCTATTCTCTAGTTCATTTATTTCCACTCTGATATTTATTATTTCCTTCCTTCTGTTTGCTTTTGGTTTAGTTTGCTCTTCTTTTTTTAATTTCATAAGGTGGAAAGTCAGATTATTTATATGAGATCTTTCTTTTTTTAATGTAGATACTTGCAGTTATAAATTTCAGTGTAAGCATTATTATTAGCTTCATACCATAAGTTTTGCTGTCTCATGTTTGTGTTTTCATTCATGCAGGTTATTTTTTAATTTCCCTTATGATTTTTTCTTTACTCATGGTTCATTTATGAATATGTTGCTTAATTTCCACATATTTGAGAATTTATCAAATTTTCTGCTATTATTACTAATTTCATTCCATTGTTGTCAGAAAACATTCTTTGTATGTTTTAAATTCTTTTAAATGTATTCAGTCTTGCTTTATGACCTGACATTTGGTAAATCCTAGAGAATGTTCCAATTGCACTTCAACAAAGAAGAAAGTATATTTTACTGTTGTTGGTTGGAATGTTCATTAGATGTTCATTAGATTTCTTTGATTTATAGTGTTGTTCAAGGCTTCTATTTCCTTGTGATCTTCTGTCAAATTATCCTATCCATTATTGAAAGTGGGGTATTGAAGTTTCCAACTATTGTTGAATTTTCTATTTCTTCCTTCAATTACGCATATGGTGGCTCTGTTGTTACCTTCATATATGTTTATAATTGTTACACCCTCCTGAGGGATTAAACATTTTGTCATTATAAAATGAACTCCTTTTTTATTAGTAACAATTTTGGGCTTAAAATCTATTTTGTCTGATAGTAGTATAACCATTTCAGCCTTTTTGGGTAGTGTTTGCATGGTATGTATTTTCCCACCCTTTTACTTTCCACCTATTTGTGTCTTTGAATCTAGTTGGATCATGTTTTTGTATGCATTCTGCCAATTGGTACCTTTTGATTGGGATATGTACTCCATTTGTATTTGATGCAATTATTAAGGTCATATTTGCATCTGTCATTTTGCTATTTGTTTTCTGCATATTTTATATATTTTTTGTTCCTCTATTCCTCTATTACTGCCTTTTTTGTGTCAAACAGATATTTTCTAGTATATCATTTCAATTCCATTGTTGTTTCTTTTATTATATTTTTGGGTTATTTTTCTTAGTGATTCCCTGAGAATTACAATTAATATCTTAACCTAAAACTATCTAATTTGGATTAATGCCAGCTTGATTTCAATAATATATCAAAACTTTGCTTTGACATAGCTCCATTTCTTCCTCTTTTGTACTATTGTCAGATAAATTATATCTTCATACATTATAAGTCCATCAATACAGTTTTATAATTATTGCTTTAGCAGTTGTCTTTTAAATCAGATAGGAGAAGAAAATACTAAAATATACTTTTACTAACTTTTATGTTTACATATGTATTTACCTTTACCAGTGTTTTTTATTTCTTCATGTGGATTCAAGTTCCTGTCCAGTGCCTTTCATTTCAACCTCAGGACTCCCCTTGGTGTTTCTTGTAAGGCAGGTCTGCTTGTGATTAATTCTCTCAGTTTTTGTTTATCTGAGAAAGTCTTGATTTCTTCATTTTTATGGGATAGTTTGAATGGATGTAGAATTATTGCTTGATAGTCTTTTCTTTCAGCATTTTGAATATGTCATCACATTGCTTTTTGGCTTCCATGATTTCTGATGTGAAGTCAGCTGTTAATCTTATTAAGGATTCCTTGTACATCATGAGTTGCTTCTCTCTTGTTTTCAAGATTCTCGCTTTGACTTTTGACAGTTTAAGTCTGATGTGTGTAAATGTGGCTCTCTTCAAGTTTGTTGTATTGGAGTTTGTTGAGCTTCTTGGATATGCACGTTAATGTTTTTCATCAAATTTGGAAAGATTTTGGCCATATTTTTAAAAATAGTCTTTCTGCCCCTTTTTCTCCCTCTCTCCTCTTATTCTGAGACTCCTGTTGTGTGTATTTTAGTATGAGTAATGTTGTCCCGCAGGTCTTTGATACTCTGTTCATTTTTACTCATTTTTTTTCATTCTGTTCCTCAAACTGAATAATCTCAATTGACCTGTCATTAAGTTGGCTAATTCTTCTTGGCTAGTTCAAATATTGGTGAGTTTATGTAGTAATTTTTTTTTTCATTTCAGTTATTGTAATTTTCAATTCCAGAATTTCTATTTGATTTTCATTTATAATTTGTTTCTTCATTGTAATATCTATTTGGTGAGACATCTTTCTCATAATTTCCCTCTTTAGACATGGTTTTCTTTACTTCTGTGAACATGTTTTTAATAGTTGATTTAAAGTCTTTGTCTAGTAAGGCCAATATCTGGGCTTCCTCAGGCACAGTTTCTATTGACTGCTGTTTCTTTAAAAAAAAAAAAATTCTGTGTATAGACTGTACTTTCTTGGTCCTTCCCTTTGGATTACTAATAAATTTTTTTTTTTTTTTTTTTTGAGACAGAGTCTCTCTCTGTTGCCCAGGCTAGAGTGCCATGGCGTCAGCCTAGCTCACAGCAACCTCAAACTCCTGGGCTCAAGCAATCCTACTGCCTCAGCCTCCCGAGTAGCTGGGACTACAGGCATGTGCCACCATGCCCGGCTAATTGTTTCTATATATATTTTTAGTTGGTGAGATAATTTCTTTCTATTTTTAGTAGAGACAGGGTCTCACTCTTGCTCAGGCTGGTCTCGAACTCCTGACCTCGAGTGATCCTCCTGCCTCGGCCTCCCAGAGTGCTAGGATTACAGGCGTGAGCCACCGCGCCCGGCCTGGATTACTAATAATTTTTTGTTGAAAATTATTAATAGACATTTTAAATAGTATAATGTAGCAACTCTGAAAAGCGGATTCTTCCCATCCTCCCCAGGGTTTGCTGTAGTTCTTGCTGTTCACTGTTGTTATTGTTGTTGCAGCTGTTGCTGCTGCTGCAGTGGCTGTTTGTTTCTTGATTTTTAAACCTAATTTTATAAAGTCTGTATTCTTTGTCATGTGTGTCCACTGAAGTACCTGTTTGGTTAGCTTAGTGGTAAGCCAATAATATAATTGGACAGTGATTTCCTTATATTCCTGGATCCACTATGTCTCTCAGTCTTCCCTGAGGGGCTTTGTGTCTGTGTTGGGACAAACAGTTTGCATGTTAGTCTTAGTCTTCACCTCCTACTTGCACAGAGCCTCAAGCTCAATCAGATGCACGCTGCTCTGTGCATGCTGTGGGATTCTGGATTCCTATGAATATGTAGGAGCTTTACAAAGCTCCCAGTGGGCATCTCATTCTCCAGTTTTTCCTTTTAAGACTTTTTGTTTGTTTGTTTTTTTGAGACAGAGTCTTACTCTGTTGCCTGGGCTAGAGTGCCGTGGCATCAGCCTAGCTCATAGCAACCTCAAAGTCCTGGGCTCAAGCGATCCTCCTGCCTTAGCCTCCAGAGTAGCTGGGACTACAGGCATGTGCCACCATGCCCAGCTAATTTTTTCTATGTATTTTTAGTTGTCCGGCTAATTTCTTTCTGTTTTTAGTAGAGACAGGGGTCTCGCTCTTGCTCAGGCTGGTCTCGAACTCCTGAGCTCAAACAATCGTCCGCCTCGGCCTCCCAGAGTGCTAGGATTACAGGCGTGAGCCACCACGCCTGGCCCCCTTTTAAGACTTTTGGTCAGCCTCTTGTTAGCCCAGAATGAGCTAACAATTTAGGTAGTTTTGATATTAAACAATTATCACTGATTGTGTTTGACAAATGCCCTTGGGTATGGCTATTTGCACAGAGTGACAACAGCTATAAAGACAAGTCCTGAGAAGGAACTTTCCAGTGAGCTGCTGGACAGGTCAGATAATAACAATCTGTTCAGGATAGGGTATGGGGGAAGCTCCAATACCACTCCCTAGTGGCTGCTAGGCTGCTGGTTTTCATGCCTGCTATAGATGAAAGGCTGTTGGTTTTCAAGACTACCATGGAGCTAGGGAAAGGGGACTGGGATTAGGGCAGGTTAAAATGCCACAAATCTCACTTATTCTTACCATGATTCAGCTGTTTTTCTAGAATTAACACTTTTTAGGTTGCTGCAAGCCTTTAGTTAATAGCCAGTGTTTAAAGAAGTGATTTTGACAGTTTTTGCCAGTGTTTCATTGCTTTTATTGGGGAACAGATTTTCAGAGATTTTTACTCCAGCATTCCTGAGTTAGAACAGATTATACATTCTTGATACTTTTCAGCCTGAATCTCTAACCTTGAGGCAGGTCATACTAGCTTAAACCCAGGGAAGACAAACATCTGGAGGTGGGAAACTTCATCATCTGCCATGAGCCAGGCGGAAGGTGGCCCCACTGAGGCAGGGGCCATGTGGGTTCATGTCTTGGCTCCAGTAGCGAGTGATATTATGTAAATAACTGCCTTGCATTTAACTTTCCTCTTCCATATAATGGGGATAATGTTGTTTACCTCACAGATTACTTACTGTGAGGATTAAATAAATTACCTCATGTAAAAGAGGAAAGGCCTGGTGTATACTGAAAAGCAATCAATAAATATTATTTCCTAATCCACTTGACACAGAGTAGGCACTAAATAAATATATGTAGAATAAAGAAATGGGTGGGGAATGGTGACTCACACCTGTAATCTCAGCACTTTGGGAGGCTAAGTCAGGAGGATCACTTGAGTCCAGGAGTTTGAGATCAGCCTGGACAACATGGAAAGACCCCATCTCTAAAAAAATAAAATAAAAAATCAGCTAGGCATGTGCCATGTGCCTAAAGTCCTAACCTCTTGGGAGGCTGAGGCAGGAGAATCCCTTGAGCCCGGGAGTTCAAGGTTGCAGTCAGCTAAGATCACAGCACTGCACTCCAGCCTGGGCAACAGAGAGAGAACCTGAAAGAAACCAATGAAAAAACAAAAACAAACAAACAAACAAAAGAAATGGCTAGAGCAACTGACTCCTAATTAGCACAATAGCTAAGGCTGTGGGCTCTAGGACCAAAGAGCCTGAGTTCAGACATCCCACCTCTGTCACCTACCAGCTGTGTGATTTGGGGGCATTAGTTATTCTTTCTAGTGCCTATTTTGCTCAAATCTTGAGTTCACTGTGATCTCCTACTCTTTCACCTCCCTCTGTACTGCATTAGGTACCTGAGTGAGGGTTAGGTAATCCTCCCCCTATGTAAATGCTCAGTGGATTCACACAATCCATTCAGCAAATGTGTAAGGAGCCATAAGCTTCAGCATGGTGTTTCCCTCAACCCTAGGTAGCTATGGCTCCTGTCCCTTAACTTACAGGGACTCTCATGGGGATAAACAAGAGCAGCTACAATAAGCATATATTATTTAATGTTTTTTAGGCTAAAATTTATATTTTTGTAAATATAGTATAAAACTGTATTTAGTAGGAGCCTAGAGAAGGGCAAGATCCTGGAGACTTGGATAGATAAGAGAAGGCCTCCTGGTGGAAACAGCTTCAGCCTGGCTCTGAAAAGTAGATATGGCTGGTTCCTCAGGGAGGGGAGATGGAAGGATGGAATGAGGGGCACAACGGCCAAAGTAGAGAGAGACGTGAGGGCCCTTAATGGTAACAGTAGTAGTTGAGTGAGCTATGAGCACAGCCTATGAGCTATGCTAATCACTGTTCATATTAAACTTGTTTAATCCCTACATAAACCTGTGAATTCTGAGCCATTATTATCACAATTTACAAATTAAATAACCAAGACCCAGAAAAGTTCAGTCTATCTACATCACGCTGCTGGTAAGTGATTGCATCAGAATCCTAAACTCTGCCATCTGTCTTCTTCCAGAGCCCAAGGGGATGTGGCTGTAAAGTAGTTGAAATCAGACAGCAGAGAGATTTGAACACTTTGAATACTGAGTAGTCCAATGTGATGGTTAATTTTATGTGTCAACTTCATTGAGTTAAGTGATACCTAGATAGCTGGTTAAACATTATTTCTGGGTGTGTCTGTGAGGATGTTTCCAGAAGAGATTAACATTTGAATCAGTAGACAGAGTAGAGAAAATCTGCTCTCACTAATGTGGGCAGGCATCACCCAATCCATTGAGAGGGCTCAGATATAATAAAACAGTGGAGGAAGGGTGAATTTGATGTAAGAAAGTAGACCCCAAAACTAGGGTCTGGCCTGAAGGCCAGGTAGGTTCTTGGCTTTATGCAGGAAGAAATTCAAGAGTGAGCTGACAGAGTAAAGTAAAAGCAAGTTTATTAAAGTAAGAAAAGAGAAAAAGGAGGCTGCCCCATAGACAGGGCAGCAGCTCTCTCTTACAGCAACAGAGAGTAGCTCCTTGTGAGTTTCCAGGGTCTTATTTTATATATTCTATTTAATTTTATGTTAAGCAAAGGGAGGATTATTCATAAGATTTTGGGTAAAGGGGTGGGGAGTTCCCAGAAGCAAGGGTTCCTCCCTTCCTTAAACCATATTGGGTAACTTCCAGGAGTTGCCATGGCATTTGTAAACTGTCATAGCCTTGGTGGGAATTTCTTTTAGTATGCCAACACATTATAAGGAGGGTATAATGCACAGTGAGGGTAACCTGAGGTCGTGTTTTTCATGGCCATCTGGGTTCTAGCTGGTTTTGGCTAGTTTCTCCACCACAGTCTCTCTGTTTTATCACACCTTGGTTTGGAGTTTATGACTCATTATTGAACTGGGCTGCCAGTTCCCTATCTCAAATTCACTGTTTCTTCTGGAGCTGAGACAGCCATCTTCCTCTGCCCCGGACATGAGAGTTCCAGGTTCTCAAACCTTCAGACTCTGGGACGTACCCCAGTGCATCGCCCCAACCCCCGCCATTACATACCACCAGCTTTCCTAGTTCTCTACTTGCAGATGGCAGATCAGCAGATCGCGAGACTTCTCAGCCTCCATAATCACGTAAATCGAATCCCACAATAAATCCCCTCTTATCTGTCTATCTATCTCTCCCTCCATCCTGTTGATTCCGGATCTTTGGAAAACCCTGACTAATTCATCCAATCTCCTGGACTGGACCCATAAGTCAAAGGAGTGATGCTCTAATGGCAGAATTCCAGATATTAACAGTTGGAGGGTGGAAGAGAATATTCTCCTTTAGGAAGGAAGGATGCTTTCTCTCTTTCTCACTCTTCACAAGAAACTAGTCTCTACCTTCCAGATGTTGTACCCCATTCCCAGGAGTGACTGCAATGCTTGAAAGGAACAGTTTGTGTGACCAGCACATTATTTTTCCCTTCAGAACCAAACTGGAAGTAAATGCTCATATTGGTTCATGTAAAGAAAGGGAAGACCACTGACTCAGCAGGCTATGGCTCTGTGAACAACATTCTTTTGGGGCCACAATTTCCTCCCTGTAAAATATGGAGGTTGGATTAGATGTCATTTAAGGTCTCTTCCACCATAACATTGTTATCTGAATCCTTTAACTCAAAGACAAATTCAGAATCTAAGCCACACTTGTTGTAAGATGAGAGTACACAAGGAGCAGGACAGGTACCAGGCAGGAGTGTGGTCTTGCTGTCTGCTCCTCCCTCCTCCCCAGCACCCCTGCTTAAAATAAGGGGACTGGGAAGAGTCCCCTCTTAGAAGCATGGGAATTAGAATTTCAGGAACCTTTTGTTTTCACACTATATCATAGTGAAACAGTTAAAATTTATTCCAAAGGTCAATATTCATTAAAACAAAGCTAAGTTATAACTTTGAACATGACTCAGTGAAAAAATAATTAACTTCCTGCCGAAGTTTCCCACTGTTACACTAAGTAACTTAAAACAGGCAGAGACACTTAAATAACTTTGCTAAGTGAACTACAGAAGTATCAGAGTAAACAAACACACTCAGGATGAAGCACTAAAGGCTTCAGTATAGTAATGGGAATGGATTTTTTTTTTTAAGCAAGCATACCAGAGTCTGCACATTGCACATGTCTGACTTCAAAGCAATCACTCCCAAGAGAATACCAGCTCAAAATATTTTAGAAATACTCGTCGTGGAATTATCTTCAGAGGCAGAGAATATTCTCTTTAATGTCCTAGGATGAGTTCAACCTTAAATCTCTGAGGATGGGCTTGATTTCTGAAACCAACCACAAATTAGACCAGAACCTTGCATAGTAAATAAGGAGGATAATCAAGATGAATAATCAAGATTAATCACTCTGGATTTCTAAATGAGATGTGGCCATATTGACTTTTTTTGGCTTTGTAAATTTTCTAATTTGGGGATGGTGGAGTATAGCCATACTGCCTACCTTTTTTACAGATAGATTGGTACGTATTTGTGATACCCTTGGTATCAGCCAGGCTATAGCAGGACACAAGACTGCACACTCAAAGGGCAAGAGGGCATTCCTGAAAAGGGCTTAGGAGGGCCTCTTTACAGAGGTATTGGCAGGTTGAGGAAGTAACCCAGGGCAGTGAAACACCCAGAGGGCCAGCACCAATGGAAGTGGTTGCTACCCAGGCCTGAAAGGGCAAAGGGGAGGAAGGGCCTATCAGAACCCAGCAAGAGCTACAGCGGGAGGGTGGCTGACCCATTCAAGAGGTGCCTGTGGAGAGCACACTGCAGTCCCTGCCAAAGTGATGCCCACCTTCTCTTCTCACATGCTCCAATCTTCAACCCCCCAGGATGAACCCAACCAGAAGCCAGGGGCAAGCTTACTGAATGATGCCATCCACAGAGGTCAGAGGTCAGCCTCCTGGTGTGGAGCAGGCCAGAACAGGGCAGAGCTTGGATCCAGAGAGGCCAGTGGAGAACAGCACATACATGTGTGCATCATTCCTTTCTGTTCCACAGAGGGAGGGAGGGAGCAGCTCTACTGCACAGGAGTACAATCTTGCCTATTCCTTGATCTCATTTCTCCCCAGGTGTTTGTTCCTTGGTCTCTGTGTGCTGCACTGGATCAAGTTAAAATCTAAAAATAAATCAAGTTATTCCTGTCTGAGAAAAAGATAGGCTTTTTAGTAAATGGTGTTGGGACAAATAGAAATCCATCTGGAAATCATGAAGTGATCCTAAACCTTACACTGAAATAAACTCCAAATGGACCAGAGATCCAAATGTAAAACATGAAACCAAGAAGTATTGCACAGGTGAATTAATTTACTAACTGAGAGTGAGGAACATCTTTCTAAATTCAGCAATAAAAGTGGGGAAAGATTGATAAACTTTACTACCTAAAAAATAAAACACCAGAAGCAAAATCAAAAGACAAATGACAAACTAGGAGAGAACATTTGCAAGTTATATCAAGGATGAGAACAAGTACTCAAAAAACTCTTAACAATAGAGAAGTCCAAAAATGGGACAGAAATATAGACAAGAGTCATGAATAGAGAGAACTGTGAAAACAAAAAGAAATGCAATTCACCCCATATGGAATGATGCTCAATTTCCCTTACAATAAGAAAAATGCAAATTAGCATTCTCCTGGATCCAAACATTTGATAACATACTCTGTTAAGAGTATAAGTGGAAAATGAGACAAACCCTATGCTAGAGGATTTAGCAAAATTTAACAAAATTACACATGCATTAACCGTTGACCCAGCAATCTCATTTCTAGGAACATACTTTGACAATACATCTCAACAAATGATAACATTTGCGTAAGTTTATGCAACACAACATTGCTTGTGGTAGCAAAGGATTAGAAACAACCCAAATTTCCATCAACAGGAGAGGCAATAAATAAACTGCAGTGCATACATGCATTGGAGACAGGTGTCATAAAAAGACAAATGAGAATGTCTGTGACCTGAAATAATCTCTAGAATATATTTTTAGATTTAAACAGCTAGTCCGCAGCAGTATATAGAGCATGCTGTATTTTGTGTATGAGGAAAAAAAGGATTAAGAATGTATTTAGGTATTTGCTAACATTTGCAAAAAGAAGCAATAAAAATAATTACCTGTAGGGGGTCGGGGGAATGAAGTGAAGGGAGAGGGTTGGAAGTGAAACTTCTGTGAGTTTGGTTACCTTTTCATATAGTTTTTAACTTTAGGGCCATGTAAATGTTTTACATATTCAAAAAAATTAAAAAAGCAAAATCCTAAAATGGAAAACAAATTGGGACAAATGAGCCTAACTTTATTTCAAATGTGGCAACGACAGCTACACAGAGAACAGAATTATTTCAGTATTCTAATTATATACCCATAATGGGATATGATCTAAGGATAAATGAATAGAAAGATCTTAGACTTCACTCAGTAATTTATTGTTAATATAGTATTATAATTCTGAATTAGAGAAAATAAACGTGATATTATTACAAACCAAGACTTTCAGTGTCAGAGAAAAGAGATACAAAAACAAATATCAAATCAAAGAACTTAAAACACTGTAAGGTTAAATTTGAATTAAGAAGTTCCACATAAAATCATCTTTTAAAAGTTTGTCTTTCCTAGATCTGTCCACTGAGAAGGCTTAGCAGCAATGATACTCTAGTGTTAATGAGCACACCTTGCCCCTTAATCTTGGTATCTAAATATCATTCCTCACCAATACGGAGAACGTCCTTATTCTTAGGAAATGCATGTTGAAATATTTAGGAGTGAGATGTCATGAGTCTACAGTTTATCTTCAAATGGTTCAGCTGTATGTGTGTGGATGTGGGTGGGAGGGTGGGGTGGTAAGAATTTAATTACTACACCAAGCAATCCCTTTTCCTGCACCTGGCCTAACCTCCTGAAGAATGAACTTGAGCTGTCCACACTTTCTTGATGACATGGCTTCCATTCCGAAGATGAAACAAAACCTGGAATAACACTCATGAAAAGATCTAAATTACCAAATTGCCTGTCCCTGAGATTTGGAGATCCTAAAAATAGGGCCTGTGTGCTCTAATTTTCTGCTTTAAGCTACTTAAATCCTTTCAATTCAGACATTCTCAATAGCACATATGATACTTCAACCTTATTATTTTTTGAAATACCATTTCAATACCAATAATAATAAATATTATTATCTATTGAAATACCATTTCCTAATGCTTTTTTTCAGTTTCTCTGGCTGCCACAGGTGGAGAGCTTTCATAAGCAGTTACTGGCTTTGATGTGGCAACAGATGTTGCACAAAGGTCTTTGCTTGAGAATTGGGAAACAGGTTCTTGCTGGGGCTCTGCACCTAACTTGCTGTGTAGCTTTGGGCTAGTCACATCACCTTTTGGGATCTTAGTTTTTCAACTGCCAAGAGTAAATGTTGGACTTTTCTTCCACTGTGAACAGTGATTTAGAATTTTCTCCCAGTAGAATGATGTCTGCCAATAATAGGAGCAGCAAGAGAGAGACAAGAGTAAGGTTTCACTAAAGTATGAGGTAGCACCTGGAATAGGAAAGGAACCGCCAGTCCATATAATTTTTTGGTATCAATCCTTTGTCAAATTCTTTAAACATGTTAAAATGAACAAGAGTAACAAATAGCTCCTCAATAACATGAAATATTTTGGTATATAATTTTATTTATAATTGTCCTTAATTCTAACAAATATTTTTCTACCTAAAAGGAAAAGGATGAGTTCTGAGTGGTTTCAGCTATCCACACTTCCCTATGCCTGCAATTCATGTGGCAGCCTGCACAGCTATGCTAGACTTGGCTGAGGATTTGTAATACACCTCCGATTTTGGTTTAATATGTTCCCAAATAACTTACCATGGCAGTACTGTTGAAACACAGTAAATCTTCTGTTTACTTGCATGACTGGGGAATTAGACAATCAACCGTAACCATCTATCAAAAGTGTTAAAATACAAAATGCACTAAGCATGAAATCTAATTGAAAACCATTTCATTCTCTTAATTATTCATTAGGTTCCTTAGAGTCTGAGAGACCTTCAAGGTCATTACTGTGAACATTAATTATCACTGTATTGTAGCAATGGAAAAATGGATTTTAAAATAGTTCTGTGTAGTAGAATACTGCTAGTAAAAGAATTCACCATTTTATTTGGGGGTGTGTGAATCCATCCCTCTGCTACATGGTGAGAAAATGGGAATATTGGAAGTGAACCTTCGGGAGTCTTTTTGGTGCCTGGGATAGGTTCCAGTTTACATAAACTGTGCAGAGGCCTGAAAGGAGAGGGCACCTGCTGATTGGGATGGGGGTTGGGAGTGGGTGGAATGAACCTGTGCCAGGCAGAGATGGCAAGTTTTCCACTGGCCAGGGGTGATGCTTTGCCTCTTAGCCAGTGGCTATTTTGTTATTGTTTTTTAATTCATCCAACATTGACGAGAAGCCTTCTATTTACCATGACTTGTGCTGGTTTGGAAACAAAAGAATGGAGTTGGTTGGGTGGTACAGCTTCAAGTAAACTCTTTCCATAGTATAAGCTGGGAATATACTTTTCAGCCATTTCTTCCCAGCCCCTCAAAGCACACAACCAGTAGTGAGAGGGACTGTGAAATTTACACCTGTTCAATATAAATGCGTCTAATGACTGATACGTTTAAATATGAGTTCTTCAAGCAAAGCTCTATAAAGCGGTTCATTTTGTAGTGACTGTCCAGAGACCTGTTTTCAGGCCCCCTCTGTGTCCTCTTTCTTTGCCACTCCACTTCCACTCCAATGCACACTACAACACCAATTCTCAGACTAGGCTTGCTTAGGCTAGGGACAGTCCAATGAGTTCAACTGGTTGTGTCCATATGACAAAGTAATGCTAGAGAAGTTCTGTGAATGAAGTGGGCTGCCACTCAAACAGAATCATATTTGAAACTGTACTAGCTTGTCAGATTCTACTTTCCAGGAAAGCAGAATTGTCTATATTTTCATGACAGACTGATTCTTCAACTTGTTTTAGATGAGTGGCATGTTTAAGACATAGTAAGGAGCTATGTCTTAAACATTAGCACTAGGAATGCACCATAAACAGCTAGCAAGGGTATGGATATGAGCCCTCTGGCTGGCTGAGAGGGCAAGCTGGCTCAGTCATCTGCTCTCCAGGTTTGCTGCATTGCCATGATTTAAAATGTCCAGTCCAGTTCTTTGACACTCCCTTCAAAAGATAGAGCTTAATTCCTCTCCAATTGAATGTGGGCTGGAGTTAGTGACTTGCTTCTAACATCTAAGAACAAAGCAGAAATGATGGTGTGTGCATATGGAGGTTAGGTGATTGAAAGGCATTACTGCTTCCTGTTTGCTCTTTGAGCCCTCCCTCTGTGGGAGGCCACCTACCATGTCATGGAGATATATAAGCAGCCCTATGGAGAGCTCTCGTGGTGAGGAACTGGGGCTTCAGGCCAACAGTCATGTGAATGAGCCCCTTGGAGGCAGTTCCTTCAGCCTGAGTCAAGCCTTCAGATGACTGACTGCAGCCGCAGATGGCAGCCGGACTGTAACCTCAGGACAGATTCTGAGCTAGAACTACCCAGCTAAGCCACTCCCGCATTCCTGACTCTCAGAGACTGAGCGAGAGAATTAATATTTGTGGTTTTAAGCTGCTGTGTCTGGGAGTGATTTGTTCAACAAAAATAGATAATATATGCACCTACCTGAAATAGTTGTCGAGTTACCTTTCTCACCCCTTCACTTGATGGCGCTATTGTGCAACTGCACACTCCTGTGATGAGGACTGTCTCACAGCTCTGAGGTGTGTAGCACCTGCCCAGTGCACATTGGGAATCAGGTCCTTGACCACAGTTTCACAAACCATCTAGCTGCTCTCTGCATATTGTGAGTTAAGTATTTTTACCCTTGAAATACACAACTTAATAAGCTTTTTATTTTTTACAAATACTAAAGAAAAAAGATTTGTCACAATTTCCCATCCATATCCCATTGAGCAGATTGAATATCCAACATTACATGCATTTATTGCTTTGATTCTGACAGCTAAAAATCCCATTAAAATGACACATGCTTTACTAGGAGTACTTACAATCCAAATTCACCAGTTTGTATTATTTTTATGAACACTATAAAAATATCTCAAAAAAGCTTCTCTTAACTGTTTGTAAATTATAACCAAAGATTAATATAAATTGCATAATTTCAAGAAATAACATCTATTTCTTGCTCGTGAAAATTATTCATCTCTCCATTATTCATCTCCTCAGTTGTAATGCAAATTGGAAGGTTATCCTTATAGATGAGTAGTTTATAGTCTGGTCAGTCAATGACTAAACATTTCAGTTTGAAGAATGCACATTTTCACCAAGAATAATGTAGAGCTTGAGTTTGTGATAGATGACCTCACTGATAATTCTTTACTTTTAACTTAATCAGAAAAAGTGTCTTAATTTAATTGGCTTGTATTTGGGGAAAAAAATTGAAGATAAATATAATGCACGTTTCCCTTATGCTTTACAAGTTCCCCAGAAAAATCTGATGGAATTGTGCTTTGGAGATTTTATGACTGTTCATTCATTGCTGCCCATGATATTCCTATACTGTATTCAGAACATGTAGTAAGTCCCACTAGTTCCAGAAGGGAAAATGGCAACTTTTTGATTTATCCAACAATGGTTACTTTTTGCTTTCTAATTTGTTTTCTTTAAGACAAGAGATGAAAACACTGAAGTGTTTTTGTTTTTAGATTTTTTCATCTGTCTTAATTTTGATTGCTTCTGGTGGCAGGGATGTGTGGAGAAGTAGATAAGAATTCCAGGTAGAGTGAAGACTTCTTGAGTATACATACTCATACCACACACACGTGTATGAAATACATATCATATATAACAATTATGTGTATGTAGTATATGTAGACACAGGAAATAAAAAATAAACCAGTTTCCTCTGGGGACAGAAACTGAGTGGTGGGAGGTTAGGGAGAGAGACCTACTTTTCATAGCCTACACTCTTACAGTTTTTTTACTTTTATACTAAGTGCCTGTGATACCTATCTTAACTTTTTTTAATCAAAAGACATGTAAAAAGGCTGGGTGCAGTGGCTCACACCTGTAATCCCAGCACTTTGGAAGGCAGAGGGAGGAGGATCCCTTGAGGCCAGGAGTTTGAAACCAGCCTAGGCAACACAGTGAAACCCTGTCTCTACAGAAAATTTAAAAATTAGCCAGGCATGGTGGTATGCACCTCTAGTCCCAGCTACTTGGGAGGCTAGGTGGGAGGATCGCTTGAGTCCAGGAGTTCAAGGCTGCAGAGCTATGATTGTGCCACTGCACGCCAGCATAGGTGACAGAGTGACACCCCGTCTCTAAAAAAAAAAAGATACGTGTAGTAAGGAAATCCAATAATCTTTTGTCCTCTTACCAAGTTTGTATAACTGTGAAGCTCACTGTTGGGAAAGCTCATGGTGGCAAGGCTACTTCTAACTGTTAGGAGATAATTCTACATGAATCTTTTGCATGTCTGTATATCTTGAGGAAAGGCACTGACATCCTTTGTTTCAAACAAAGGATTTTTGAAGGATGTTTACATAGCAAACAACCTTGAAGACAGAGCTAGTTTCTGCCCATAAAGCAGAGGGCACATTTGTTTGCTGTCCAGGATAATAAAGATAATGTTTCCCTCAGGTTGAACAGGTTTGCTAAGAGTCGCTTTAAAAGAATGGGGTTACCTAAACTCAGAGTTTCTTGGCTATGATGCAAATTCATTGCGTGTGCAGAATCTGCCTGGGCTGCTCCACATTCTCCCCACGGGACTTGGGGGGTACAGGGAACTGACACAAACATGAAGCCTCTGCTGACTGCTACACAATGAGTAATAATGTCCTTTGTCTCTGACCCAGGAGTCTCATCTTCTGTCGACAACTATGAAACTGTGACAGGCTAACTTGTTAGCTCACAAGTGTGGTAAAATTTCAAACCCTTTGTAGTTCTTGACACTAATAATACAGATTTTGATAGTTAAGACACCCATCTTAATCAAAATCTAAATTTAGAATGAGCAGTTCTCTGCAGGAGCAATTTTACAGAGGAATTCTATTACTTCAATGGCTTTATTCCAGGCATGGGTTAGATACACAGAAGACACAGAAAAGACCCATTGGCCATTTAGCTTGTTCCCTGCTAATACAAGAAATTAAAATGGTACTGTGAGCCAAATTGTGTCCTTGGCTATTTGGTAGATGCGAAATGGTCATTACTCTATGTTACAGGTTTCCAGTAAAAACACAGCAAAAATAAAACACCTTCCCTAGGATATTCAAAATACCTATATGATATTTCATCTACTCTAACTTGTATCCAACACTACAGGGAGGATGAAAACAGTTTACATATTTCCTTCCAGAAGGATGAGATGGGTATTTTAATATATGAAAATACATTTCTGTTTTTCATTTGTTGATGTGACCTGGATAGGTCAGCTACCTGTGTAGGCTGTAGAATGTATTTCTGTTGGGAAAGCTCATGAGTTGTGCTGGTGGTGGGGCTACTCCTAACTATTGGGAGATAATTCTGTGTGAACCTTTTGTGTGTCTGTACATCTTCTAAGGAAAGGCACTGACATCCTTTGTTCCAAACTATTTTTTGAATGATGTTTACATAGCAAACAACCTCAAAGATAGAGCTGAGGACATCAAAATGTCTTCAGCAAAAATGTAAAGGTCTTTTTCTCTTCCTTTTGTTCCTACTTGATATGTTGAGACATTTTAAACATGATGTGAAATATTTGACTATAATTGATTTGATCTAAAGGTTGCTGTTATATTTTAAACATAAATTTATATAATCAGAATATTAATTCTGTTCACCTCCACTGCTCTTTATATAGACTTTTTTTCCATTGCTTTCTAGAAGCTAAGTTTTCACATCTAAACTATTTTCATTATGTCGTAGATGCCTTCCGAAGGCTGTCCAAACATGAAAAATCAAATGGTGAATTACCTCCATTAAAATCTGAGTCATGTTGGGAAGAGTTTAGGATGGCAGTCAAATCTATTATAAAAACTGTGTAGTGCTGCATGGAAATGCTGGAGAATATTTAGGGCAGCAAAACATATCCAATGCATCAGTCACAGTCCTGGCAGGAAACAGATGGCATACTCAAATTTGGTAATTTGAGCAGAGTTTTAAAAAAAGACTATTCACTAAGATATGAGCAAAGTTTGGGGACACCACAAGGGCTGGTGCAGCACCCTGAAGCTGGTAATAATTGAGAGTCATTACCATTCCAGGCCTGAAGGTCAAGGACAGAGAGCAGTTACTCAATTATATAGAGAGAGCTGCCTGACTAGAGCTGTGGCCTTCTATCCATGGACACAGGCAACTTGCCATGACTCAGGCACAGAGATAGCCAAGGAACAAATATTCTGACCTTACTCTCTTCCCTCCCTCCAGTCTCCTGCCAATGCCCCCATTAACTGAACCCAATCAGGGACCAGAGGACAAGGAAGCCCACTGGTGTTGTCCATAAAGGTCAGCCTCCCAGGGCACAGAGGAGGATGGAGAAGGGTAGACAGTGGGTGTGGACTGACAGACAATATAACCAGCATAGTCAATTTAACCTGAAATGTGCTTCTTAACCACTGAACTCTGTATCATATTTGAAGGGAACAGTTACAATTTTGCAACTTTTCTTTATAAGCACTGTTTTGTTTTTTTTTTGTCATAGGAAATAATAGGTTCTGTACATTAATTGAGGTGTGTTGGATGTATCATGTAGAATCATGGAATTTTTAAGCTGAAGGGGAGACAGGGGTTATCTAATGAGTCCCTCTCATACAATATTTTTAAACATGCCTTAGAAAGAGGGGAAAGCATCACTATGTTTATGCCAAGTCTGAAAACTTTTAAATAACTGGAACTCCTGCCTCAGCTTTTGCTAGTATTAAAACCTAACTTATAGAAAATCAATTAGCAACTCTGGTTTGAGAAGAGTAGGTAATGAAATCATTTCTCCTCTCTCTTAGAAACCATCTAGCAGTAGTAAGGACACTGAGAAACAGAAAAGCAAACCTCACCTTTGACAAAACAAGGAGACACCTGAAGCTCAAAACCACAGTGGTTCCCAGGGCTGTGAGAGTCAGTAGGAATGCTGGCAGAAGTTGAGAGCTCACTTATGGTTGCAGATCTCAGTTGAGGCTGGCGGACACGCCAAGATAAAGGGCTTGGGGAAGAGGGTAAACAAAGCCAAATCCTAACCAGAGGAGCAGTACGCAGAGACCGAAGCTAGAAGCAAAGGGTGCAGGGCTAAATGAAGATGGAGATAAGCCATACATTTGCAGGAAGCAGTCTGCCAGTGAGCAGGGAGAGGAAAAGACTGCACCGTGAGTTGCCTAGTTTTTGGCTTGGGATAAGTAAAGGGTAAAACAATTTACTCACTCAATCCTGAGCCATAAGTCAAACTCGTTCCAGCCAGGAATCTGGACTCTACCAACATGTACTTCTTGCAAGTAGTGTACGCAAGAGAAAGTGAGACAACAGGGGATCAAACATGCACTGGTAGCACTTCAAAAAGAAGTGAAAGAAATGAAGGAAAAACTGGAAGCAGTCCTTGGAAAAATAGACACTAAAGGAAACTGAGTAAGGGCCATGGAGGGCAGGAATGAAAACAGTACACAAAACAGAGTTTAAGAGGATTAGAGAGAGTAGGTTATAATTTTAAATACAAAGGTCACAGTAGGACTCCTTGAGAGAGTAACATTTTGAACAAAGTCTTAGAGGAAATGGAGTTAACTGTGCCCTGAGGGAGTGTTCCAGGCAGAGGTAAAAGCCAGCGCAAAAGGCCTGAAGCAGGGCCATTCCTGCTGGATTTGAGGGACAACAATTTTATTAATATTTGGTGCATATACATTCATAGAGTATTACTTTACTAATTCTACACCTTAGCATTTTAAGCTTCCCTTCCTTGTCTTTTTTAATGCTCTTTGCTCTGAATTTAACTTTATTAAGACCATCATTTTGGCTTTATTTGTGTTTATATTTGCCTGGTATGTCTTTGCCCATCCTTTTATTTTAAAACTTTTTGAATTAATTTGTTTTAGGTAGGTCTCTTACATACAATACCGAGCTGTGTTTTAATTCATCCAATTTGGACATTTTTGTTTATTCACAAGTGATCTTAGCACATTTACAATAACTGATAGGACAAATATGTTCATCCTAGTGCTGTCATATTATTTTCTGTCCTCAGTTCTCATCTTACTTGACCTGGCACCAACATGTGGCACCATCACTCCTTAATTCCTGTCCTTCACTTGCTTCTGAGACACTCCCCTTCCCATTTCATTGGCTCTTGGTTTAACTCCCATTTCATTGGCTAGTTTCTTCTCAAGTTCTTTTACTATTTTCTCCTCTTCTGCCAACTTCTTACTATTGGAGTTAAGGACCAAGGTTCAGTCCTTGGTCGTCTTCTCTAACTGCACTCACAACTCAGGTGAGCTCATCCAGTCTCACAGCTTCAGATATTATCTTTGTGCTGATAACTTGCAAATTCCTATCTCCAGCTTTCACCTTTGAATGCCAGAGGGCTATATACTGACTCAAATTTCCAAAAGGCATTCCGAATTGAAGAGTATCCAAGATGAGACTGCTGACTTTCCTCCAAACCCGTTTCTCCTGGAGTCTTCCCTACCTCAGCTATGACTTGACTTCTCTCTCTCATACTTTACATCCACTATGTCATCAATTCCTGAGAACTCCACCTTCCAGATATTTCTAGAATCCAAATGCTTCTCATCACTTCTACTGCTACCACCCTGGTACAACCAACCTATCTCTTGCCTCAAAGATTGCAATAGGCAGCTTCCATCCTTGTGCCTCTGCTGTGTATTCTCAACACAGAAGCCTGAGTGATTCTGTTAAGACGTAAGTCTGATAATGTCACTCATCTGCTCAGAACTCCCTTATGACTCCTCATTTTTCTCAGAATAAAAGCTAAATAAGGAAACCTATTAACAAAACTATCACTAAGAAAAAAAAATCACATGGCTGTCTCCATAGATGATGAGAAGGCATATAATAAAATTCAGCAATCATCTTGATAAGTAAAAGACTTTCAATAAAATAAGAATTGATGGATTCTTACTTAATGATAAAATATATTTATCTCAAACCGAGAGGCAACCTCCTACTTGCTGAGTAAACACCACAAACACTTCCTTAATATTAGAAACAAGACATGAAAGGAGGGAAAATTATAATTGTTTTTATATTATGTGACTGTAAACTTGGAAATAATAAGAAAATCAACTGCTATAAATTGTACGAGATTTTATTCTGAGTAGAAAATTAATATATACATATTAATGTTGATATATACAGGCAATACCTAATTAGAAGATATAATGGAAGAAGCAGTCTCATTTGCACTAGCAATGAGAAAGATAAATTACCTAGGAATAAACTTTATAAGAAATGAGCAAGATTTATGTAAAGATGTGCTAGGGGCTGAGCGAGGTGGCTCACGCCTATAATCCTAGCACTCCGGGAGGCCAAGGTGGGAGGAGTGCTTGAGGTCAGGAGTCTGAGACCAGCCTGAGCAAGAGCAAGAGCCCAGTCTCTATTAAAAATAGTAAAAATTAGCTGGGTGGGGTCCTGCATGCCTGTAGTCCCAGCTACTCAGGAAGCTGAGGCAGGAGGATCGCTTGAGCCCAGGAGTTTGAGGTTGCTGTGAGCTAGGCTGATGCCATGGGACTCTAGCCCGGGTAATAGAGTGAGAAGACTCTGTCTCAAAAAAAAAAAAAAAAAAAAGATGTGCTAGGTATGGAGGTTGGAAGCCTAAGAACAACATCAGCCTCTCTGGTTAGATGCACTCGCTTGAAATCAGGCCAGTGGAATTTAGGAAACCATCTCCTGTGGCTCCTGCCCCTCCCCCTGAATAGGAAGGTTGTGGCTTTTTTTGCCACAAGTTTCAGTTCTTATTCTCCAGCTTCCTGGGTGTTGAGAAGCAGTAGTGGTTGTGGCAGCTTCTTTATCCAGTTTTGAAATCCCAGGATCACAGATTAACATGTTCATTCTCCACATGCAGGCAGTGGCTGTCGTTCCAGACCCCAACCACACATGGCTCTAGGAGCCTCCTCAGAAGCAGAAGCTCCCATGGTGGGCCAGCCCAGCAGTGTTGTTCACTCCACGGTGGCCAGCCTAGAACTGCTTCTCTAGGCCTTCCAGTGATGTGGTAAGGACTTAATTCTCTTTATTAAACCTCTTCCTTTGTAAAATACATAAAGTGATTTCTGTTTTCTGCACTGAGATTTGACTGATGTATTTGATATTGGAAGTGGTTGAAGGAATCAGACCCCCAAGCTGGGAATCTGGGATAGGTCTGAATGGCTGGGTTTGAAGACAGTGGTGGCCTTGCCACCAGTGGAAATGGCATACTATGAATCCAGGCATGCAGTGGGAAAAGTTACGTAAATTATCACCTGTGGTCACCTGGAATGAACAGTTTACTGAAGGTGAGTCCTCAGTGGCTGCTACAATAGGTGGTGGGTTTTTTTTTTTTGAGACAGAGTCTCACTCTATCACCTGGGCTAGAGTGCAATGGTGTCATCATAGCCCACTGTAACCTCAAACTCCTGGGCTTTAGCAATTCTCCTGCCTCAGCCTCCTGAGTAGCTGGGACTATAGGTGCCATGCCACCACGCCCAGCTAATTTTTCTTATTTTTTTGTAGAGATGGGGTCTTGCTCTTGCTCAGGCTAGTCTTGAACTCCTGGCCTCAGGCAATCCTCTCACCTCAGCCTCCCAGAGTGCTAGGATTACAGGTGTGAGCCACCACACCTGGCTTTCAATAGATGGTTATGATGAGAATGAGGGACACAAGAACTGTCAGGTGGGTTGGGATTTTGACTGTACTGGAGAGTTTAAAGCAAGAGAATGATGTATTATAAAGATTCAAAAATTAAAATCTTATTCTGGTACATAGATAAACCAACAGATTAATAGAACAGAAGATAAAGTTCATCAATATAGAAAGAAATTCAATGTATGATAATGGCATTTAAAATCAGTAAGGGAAATATGGATTATTAATTATTAAAGATGGTTGGGAAGGTAAAGTTGGATCCATTCCACTTACCTCATATCAAAATAAATTCCTGATGGGTCAAATTTTAAAAGAAAAAAAGTAAAACTATGAGATGTAAAAAACAAACTATCGAAAGATTTTCAAAGTAATCTCAGAGAGGTGAAGGCCTTTCTAAGTATGATACAACTCAGAAGTAGTAAGCAGTGAAAGAAGTTTGGTAAAATCGACCAGTTGTTGTAGAAATGTCTGCATGGCCAAGAAAGAAAACCAAAACCAGGCAAGCAAGCAAACAAAATAGCATAAGGGAAGTTAAAAGTCATAATAAATTGAGAAAAATTTGACATTCACATTTAAGAAAAAGGACTATTTTTACTTTTATATACTTTCTATATTTAGTAGAAAATTGGACAAAATATATGAATAGGTAAAATTCACAGAAATGACAGAGCAATGTCTCTTTAACCTGAGAAGATGCTCTCACCCTTACTCATAATAAGAGAAATGCAAATTGAAACATTTTTTCATCTATCAAATTGATGAGTTCCATTTTTGGCCCAAATAGAGTAAGTCCACTGCAGCCTATGTCACCCACTGATTACTACTAAAACCTCTGGACAAACATAAAAAACTACCCAAGGACTCTGAAAAGGAAATAATAGCAGGTGGATTAGGCAGGAAGCTCAAAACTTGAATAAAGACCAATACAGGAGTGGTGAGATTCCTGTTTTTGTTTTTTTCTCCTCTACCTCTTGCTTCAATCTGAGGACAGAACAAATTGAGAACTGTTAACCAGATACTATCAGCAAAAAGTCCAAGAAAAGCCTGACAGTGTAGCTATAGGACCAGGAAAAAAGGCTGTTGTAAGCTAGAGAAAGTGGGGGAAACTCCTGATTGCTTTCTCCTCTCCCTCTCCTGCTCCGAGGCCAGCCCCAGTTAGGGCGCTGCACTGTTGTGATACAGTGACATGGACACCTAAGACCCTGAGAGAAGACCTGTCTTTCTAGACAGAGGAACCAGGAAAAGGTACTCTTAGGAGCCAGAGAGAGCACGGAGGAGATCCCCAAGGGGAGAGGGATAGAGAAAGGAATCCCTAATTCTGTGTGGTGGTCTGTTATGCAGCAACAGGTAACTGATACAGTAGTCCCCCTTATCCATGGTTTCACTTTCCACAGTTTCAGTTACCTGCAGTCAACCACAGTCTGAAAATATTAAATGGAAAATTCTAGAAACAAACAACTCATAAGTTTTAAATGGTGCGCTGTTTTGAGTAGTGTGATGAACACTCCCACCATCCCACTCTGTCTTGCCCAGGAACATCCCTTTGTCCAGCGTATCCATGCTGTATACGCTGCCTGCCCATTAGTCACTCAGTAGCCGTCTAGGTCATCAGATCAAAAACCATTGTATATATAGGGTTCAGAACTATCTACGTTTTCAGGCATTTCCTGGGAGTACTGAAATATATCTCCCATGGGTAAGGGGTACTACTGTGTGGGGATCTGTGTCATTAACTTAGGTCTACTATTTGTGTTGTCCAACAATTAATTTTTTGAACTTAACAGAAAGTTTTAATTTGTGAATTTCAGAGATGAAACAAGATTATACAAGTGAAAGGAACTTTTTATATTTCCATTCAAAAATTTCTTCTAATTCTTCCAGCCATATGTTAACAAATATTAGAAACTGAAGTTATATGGAGAGATGATCGTAAGTTCAAGGAATGAGAAGAGAGGAAGAGTACAATTTAAAAACAAAAGTCTAATGAGTAATTAATGTCTAAACCTATTGAAGTTCATGAACAATTCATCCTGATTTTCAGGAGAGAGAACATCTGAACACATCCATACAAGACCTACTAAAAATTATGTGGGAACTGGTCAGTAATGTCATGAGCTGCTGAGACAGCATCAGGGGTCTAGAAAGAATAGCAAACAGCTCCTACCAAGTAATTAGTCTTTGCTTCTTTCTCCTAGTCTCCCTACCTCCTGCCTTGAACCTGGAAGATCCAGAGAAGGGGTAGGGGAGTGAAGAGTAGAACAACCTTCTCCCACTGCCCGTCTTTAAGGCATCGGTCTGGCCTGAGCTGGATGTATGGAGGTAGAAAGAGTTCATTCATTTTTTTTTTTCATTCCAGAGTTATTGCCTGTCTACTATGGACCCAAAGCTGTTCTAGGCACTGGGGATACAGTCATCCATCATTATCCACGGGGGATACATTCAAAGACCCCAGAAGATGCCTGAAACCGAGGATAGTACCAAACTGTGTATGTACGTTTTTTTCCTATACATACATACATACCTACCTATGGTAAAATTTAATTTATAAATTAGGCACAGTAAAAAATTGACAATAACTAATAAAAAATAACAATTATAATAGTATATTGTAATAAAAGTTGGATGAATGTGTTCTTTCTCTCTCTCAAAATATCTTATTGTTGTGTACTCACCTATTTTGGACCATGGTTGCTCCTGGGTAACTGAAACCTAGGAAAGCCAAACTGCTGATAAGAGGATACTAAATCCCTGCCCTTGTGAGACTTACATTCTAGGGAAAGAAAGTGACGATAAACATAGTAATATAAAACAGTAACAATAGTCAACAATAAATTATCATATACTTTAAAATAAAAGAGTGGAATTGGAATGTTCCCAACACAAAGAAATGATAAATGCTTGAGGTGGCGGATACCCCAATTACCTCGATTTGATTATTACACATTGTATGCCTGTATCAAAACATCACATGTACCCTAAAAATATATACAACTATAAAGTACTCATATAATTAAATATAAAAATTAACAAAAAGGTGATGAATGCCGTGGAAAGAAGTAATCGGACAGCAGGTAAGGGAGTGGTGGGCTAGGGAGGAGAGCAGGTATTAAATAGGATGGTCAGAAAGGGCCTCAAGGAGAAAGGCAGATTCCAGCTAAGACTTGAGGGAGGCAAGGAAGTGAACCAAATAGCTCACCGGGAAGAACTTTGTAGGTAGAGGCAACACTTAGGGCAAAGACCCCGAGGTGGGACGTGAGAGGATGTCTGGCGAGTTCTAGGAAGAGCAAGGGGACCAATGTGGCTGGAGCAGAGCAAATGGGAGAGTAAAAGAGGATTTTTGAGAGGTAAGGAGAGGCGGGGCTGGGAAACCCTATAGACCAGTGTAAGGGTCTTTAGGGTCTTTGGCTTTAGTTGGACATGAGGTTTTAATCACAAATTGGATCTGGGTTCTTCACCACTTGAAAGTAAGCTACAATTAAAATGAGGCTTGTTCTTAACCCGAAAGTGGCCAGAAAATTGGATTCTGGTCCTTAAAAGATGGAAAAGAGGGAAATTAAAGGGCAGAGTGCTTTCTCCGGCTCTGACCCGGCTTGGTTGGAGAGCCCAGCTAGGTCCCACCCCCGCTCGGAGTGACAGCCCAACCAAGCCTGCCTCTCCCACCGCGGTCCCGCCCCGTGTGGTGCAACAGTACCCTAGGTACGACTCTCCCTTCCATCCGCCTGGGCTCCGGTTCCGGGCGACAGCCCAGTCAGACCTGCCTTTAGTTTCTCGAAGACCGGTCCGCCGCCTCGCCTAGAGCGACTGCCCAGGAGGCCCAGCTCCTCGGCTGCGGCTCCGCCCCCTCGGCGCGACTGCTCAGTGAGGCCCCGCCCCTCCTGCCGCGTCCCCGACTCCGCCTGCGCGTTACCGCGACTAGGCCCTGCCACGCCCCGCCACGCCCAGCGCTCGGCTGCGTCCGCCCCTCAGGCTCGGCCCGGCCCCCCGGCGCAGAGCGTCCGCTCGCCCGGCCTCCCGGTCTCGCCCGCTCCCGGGCCCGCCCCCGAAGACGTGGAGCCCCGCGACAGCGGGTGAGTTGGGGGGCCCCTAGGACCCCTCGCTCTCCGCGGCTCAGAGCCCCGGCTGCTACCGGCGCAGGATGCCTCCAGAGGCTCCTCCCAGCCGCCGCCCTACGTTCCCGGGGCGCCTCCCGGTGTTGGCTATTCCGGCGACGGAGAAGTGCGACCGGGGTGGGCGCGGAGGCTGTAGGGGAGCGGGAGGGAGGAGTGGAGGTGTTGGGGGGAGTGGCGGTCGCAGGGTTGCGGAGAGCCGAGATTTGGGGAGGAGATGTGGGTCTGGGGCGAGTGGGTGGAGGGCTGAGTGCTGGAAGAAACCTGGTGAGGCCGAAATTTAGGGCCGGTGGAGTCAGGCTAGGGGGATGTGGGGACTTCAGAGCCTTGGGGAGGTGGTAGTGAGTGGGGGTGGAGGAGTCGGCGAAGCCTAGTGGAGGGCTGTTGTTGGAAGTACCAGCTCTCAGGGGCTCACGGTTCACGCTTCCTCTGGCAGTCCCTGGAGCAGGGAGTTTTAGGGTGTCTCAGCGGGTTTGGCCAGAGCGAGCTTGCAGGATAATGCGCGCGCTCTCTCTCGTCGGGGTGATTGGGTTTCCAGGTTTTTGACTGAGACATATTGAACAGTTTAAATAATAGATGCAAGTCAGGGGCAGTGCTGGGACCCCTGAGAATTGTGGATGGAATGAGGTTCTCTTCCTACAGGCTGCTCCTCATTTTCTTGGTTCCTTCACAGCACCAGGATTGGTGTTCGCTGTCTTCTGCGAAACCCTATTCCAACAACTGGGACAGCATATGGAGGTCCCAGACTTAAGAAAGTACAGTTGAGGTTTATTTAGGCTCAAGACACGGTTGTACTATATTCCCTTAAATCCTGCAGAGTTTGAATCTAATCCTGTGCGGTTTAAAAAATTGTATTTACTTTCACATGTCTACTTTCAATTTAAAGTCACACTAACCTAGAGAAATAGGTATTTTCTAAGGGCCCATGCTGTGAGTATGATGAACAGTTTTAATTTAGCTATGCAAAGTCGATCATCTATTCTGACCAGCTGTTGCTGAAAGAATTGTAGAATTGCAGATAAAGAATGAAATTTAAAAGCTCTAAAATAAGGGAAGAGAGTAGAAAAGGCCTGGTAAATTGAAATGTGTGTATACACTTAAAAAAACCCAGTGAAACTTTTTTCATTGTGGAAAACTTAGAGAAGTGTAAGGATGAAAATTAAACTCTTCTGTAATTTTACCACCCCTATTAACATTTTAATGCTTTCTTCCTCATTTTTGTATTTTTTGTATTCATAAATGTACATATTATATAAATGGGGCAATATTGTTATATTACTTTGTACTTTGCTTTTCCCCCCCACACTTAACATTTTCTCACTTAGCATTTTCTAGATCACTAAAAATTCTTAAACATCAATGGTTATATAATCCATTAATCATACAGATTAATTCTTTTATCCAATATTAGCGTGTTAGCTGTGTTCGTAGTACTGGCTTGGAGGTTAAGATTCAGTGTTGCTCAAGGTAGAAAGATATATTTGTCATGGGCTTAAATGATGGCTGTATTATACTTTATTAGCTTGTTCCTCATCTGTTGCATATCTATATTACTTCTAGTTTTTTACGTTTATAAGCAAGGAAACCTTTGTTTTTAACGGTTACCAGCTCAGAATAAATGTCACATGTGAATCAGAAGCTATTATTTTTAGTGTATATGTGTTTTTGTGTATATGTATCAGAAAGAGGAAAAAAGGGAAATTTTTTGGAAGAAACTCTTTTAAAAAATCTTTATTTTGAAATAATTTTAGGTTTACAAAATTGAAAAAATAGTACACAGAGTTTCTTGATGCCCTTCACCTGGCTTCCCCAACTGCTAACATCTTATACAACCAAGGTAGAAGTACTGAAACCAGAGAATTTATGTTGATACAATTCTATAAAGTAATCTACAGACCTTATTCAAATTTCACCAATTTTCCTACTAATGTTCAAGATCCAATCCAGGATCTTACATTGTATTAGTTGTCATATGTCCTTAGTCTTGTTTGATCTGGGTGCTCTCCTAAACTGGATGGCCTGACGCAGACTTGTTAGAAAGCATATATCTTCCCTAAATTCATATCTAATACCCTGTGCCTTAGAAGAGGATATTTATTTTCCTTTCCTGTATTAGTAGATTTGATTAAATTGTGTAACCAATAAGATACCTTTTAATTACTTTTATATACCATCTCTAAATCATCAAGGAGTTACAGAATAGAAGGAATGATCTGAGTAATCCATGCTATAAAAGGATATGAATTGGCAATGACAATTTCTCAAAAACAGAGTGCCAAATGCCAACTCCTGTCTGGATATTTTGGAAGAAAGAGTAATGACCTTTACTCTTTCGTGAGTGTGTCCAACTTGTCCTGGTATTAAAACTGAAAATTGGGAACCTTCTTGGTCTGGGGCAACCTCAGCTTCCACCACTGTTTATTGCAGACATTATTCCAGCCCAAACAAGCAAACTCTTGGCAGCATCAGGGGTAATGAAGGCATGAGTGAGAGGAGGAAATATTCTTATTTTGCCTTACTGGTGAGTCCTTGGCAAGACTCGGCTGGGTAGTTGTGTGAGGAGGTGGCCATCTGTGCAGCATCTAATCAGGCTGGACCTGGGCTATTGTGCCTGGGCTGTCTTCAGTATCCAGTGTCTTACCTCTCCTATACATTCCTGTGGAGTCCTTATACTATGGAGTTCCCAGAGACATTCCCTAAGGAAATGGGCTTCCCTGCATTAGCTGTGTCTCAAGAAACTCTAGTGAGGGTGGGTATGTGCAGTGATTTCCCACTGTCTGGTCTGTCCAGGCCTTATGGAACTACTTGAGGCACTTGCCCTACGTCTCCAGGAGGGAGGTCCCCACAGTTGCTCTTAGAATTAACTGCCTGCCTGTAGGCGAGTAGTATCCTGCATCTCAGCCTCCCTGGAGGTGTCCCTGGCCTGCTTTTAGTCTGGCCATTACAATTGCAACTTTCTCCTAAGGAAATCCCTCTCATCTTCCAGCTTGTGCAGTGTGGCTCTTCATTTTTCTCTTACTAAAGTGATTCTTATTCTGCTTCATGACTGAGAGTAATTTTGTAATTTTTATTTCTGTTTCTCTGTGAGTCTGGAATAAGGTGATTCCAAAACACAGCCTTATGCATTTCGTTCTTAGCCTTTGAATTTGTGAAAATTCCATTGACTTTTTTTCTTTATTCAAACTCAGAAAGAGAAAAATCCCCAGAATAAAGGATCCGATATTCTTTTCCTGATCTTTGTTAAAATAACTCCCCACTCCCCCCGACTCTTACCTGAGCCCTCCACGGTTGAACTTACTGTGTGTTTTCTCTGCATCTTAACCACCATGATCAGGATTTACCTTTTGTGGGCCAGTGATCTAATAGCTAATGTAAAAGCCACATGAATCTGATTTCATTTATAGGTCTTTCTTTAGCCCTTTGTCCAATTCGACACATGATAAAGAAGAACAAAATTTGGTATAGCTATTTCTTGATCCCATGCTCCAGAGCCTGTGTGGAATGTGGCTGCATAAAGATAACAAATGCTACAGTTTACATCTGACCCAATGGCCAGTAAGGAATCCCTGTAGGTTTCTGAGCAAAGGATTTTGTGTCACAGTAACATGCATCTCAGTAAGTAAATCTAGGAGGCAAGAATATGGGTGTTCTTCATGATATCCTTTTAACTGTCCTGAATGACTGCAATTTTTCATAATAAAAAATTGGGGGAAGTGTTAACCTACTACTAGAATACAGAGGCTTAGCTTCATCACCTTTAAATATGTTAAACATTTATCATGTGCTTACTATAAGTCAGGCCATAATAGTCTAAAGGTACAAAGGTAAACAAAGTCTACATCTTGCTTTTGAGGAGCCCCTAGTCTAGTAGCAGAAGCAGATGTGCATCAAATCATTCTAACACGTGGGCTAAGTACAGTAGCAGGAACCCAAAAAGTATGGGTAATCTGGGAGGGGAGGCTGAGAACCAGACAGCATTCAGCTTGGAATAGATACAGATAACTCCAAGTTTCCAACCTGGGACATGGGAAGAATAACTATGAGTGATGAACAGCAAAGTTGGAAAGAATTGTTAGTTTAAGGGAACAATAAGTTTTTTAGCAGAGAATATGGGAGCATGCATCAAAGGTCAGTTTTTGAACATTTATGCACCATCTAATGTGAATAATATGACACCCAACTTACTCATAATTACCAGGTCATAAAACAGTTTTGGAGAGACTAAAAGCAGGTTTCTGTTCTTAACATTTGTATGAGTACTACCTAGAAACTTTTATATTTACTCACTGATTATTCTCATTTGTGATACTATATGCCTTTCATTATGTAAGGAACAACTTTAACAATATTTACAATATATAAGAGACAAATATCACCATCCTTGATATACAAAAAGTTCTTAGAAATCAACAACAAAATATGAAAACATAAAAACACAACTCACAAAAGAAATATGCCAACACACATTTGAAAAGATGTTTAAAGTCACTAATAAAAGAAATGCAAAGTAACAAGATATTTTTCCCTTTTTAAATATGCCAGAGCTAAAAGATGAAAAGAAACTAGTTTTGGTATAGGTGTAAAAAATCTAACATTTTCATACATTGCTGATAGATGTTGTAAGAAAGCATAGTGGCAATATGTAAAATAGTATTAAATATTTGTACTCAGCATGACAATGCTATTTCTAGGAATTTATCCCAAGAAGAAAATTAAACAAAACATGTATATAGAAGTTCCTTAAAGCTGTATTTATTTATTTAATTTCTCCCCAAAAGATAATTAAATCAAATATGCATATAAAAGTTTATTAGAGATTTTGTTTATTGAATTTATTTATGTATTTATGGCAAAGAACCTAATATTTGAATGTTCATAAACAGGAGGTTGGCTAAAGTATGGTGTAAGAATATGATAGAACCATTAATACTAGGATATAAATCCAATTATATTTATTAACATGGAAAGCATGTTTCTAACACATTTCAAGGTAAAAAATGCAAAGTATGGTCCCATATATATATATGTAGTAAATATATAGTAATATGAAGATAACACTAGCTATCATTTGCTTATGATTTTACTACATGCAAGGTACTGGGCTACATATTTTTTTGTGAATTATTTAAGCCTCCCACCAACCCTTTGAAGAAGAAACTTTAATTCTTCTATTTTACCAATGAGAAAACTTAGATGAAAAAGCTTACATAGCTTGTTCAATATCTCACAGCACCAAACAAGAGAGCTGGGATTCAGAACCAGATAACCTGACACCAGAGTACACATCCTTAACTGTGTGTGTGTATATGCATGTACAGGCTACAGTGTGTGTGTGTGTGTGTGTGTGTGTGTGTGTGTGTGTGAGAGTGTGAGTGAGAGAGAGAGAGAAAATAAAAACTGCATCAATGACTAGTCAGATATATTTCTCTATTCTTGTCCGTAAGTAACGCATTACTGTGTAGATGGTTGGAATTCTCCAAATTGTTAGAAAAGATCCTTTGTTATCAGTTCATTGTTGGCATCATCTTTAGTCGGTCATGATTTTGGCTTGAGGTTTACTTTCTGGCTGCTGAGTATTTTTTGTTCACTTTTATTATTAATATTTGGGGGCTGTTTTACTTATTTTTGATACAGTTAATTTTGCTTTAGGCCAGAAGATTCTGTAATATGGTTTCACTTTGTCATTTTATCTTGAACTCTGCCTTAGCTCATCTTCAGTAAGAGTTGTATGGTAGACAATTTAAAATTAAGATTTCATTTAGTAGGAAAAAACATGTAGAATTTGGATCTCTCTAATGACTTTGTTCTTTCTAGTCTTAAGCTCTGTATCATGGAAAATTACTTGTACTTTGAACTTAGCAAAGTAACTTCTTCATTTGATTTTTCTCTTGATTTTTAAAGTATAAATTGTAGGGCTGGTAGGAGGATTATAGAATCATGTATATAGGTACCTAGCACATTGTTTCATAGGCAGTGGGCATTCAATAAAGGAAAATTAAGCTTAAAAGAGGTTAGAGGAGTTCCTATACTGCAAATACTCTCTGCTCACTTAAAAAAGATTATTACCAGATCATCTGCAATCAATTTCTTCTGCTTTAAGAACACCCTTTATTATCATTTTCTTTAGTGGGAGTATGCTGGTGATGAATTCTCTCAATTTTTGTTTGTTTGAAAATGGCTTCATTTCTCTTTTATTCGTGAAGCATATTTTGACTGAGTATAATCTTGGATTGGCCATGATATTCTCTGGCATACTGAAGACATGATGGCTTCCACTATTTTACTGTAAAGTCAGCTGGCAGCCTGATTACTTCTTTTCACAGTATTTTATCTCTGTTTTTCTGACTGCTTTTAAGATTTTCTCTCTCTTGCTTTTTCTGTTGTTTTGTCTTGGGTACTCTGCCTTTTTGTTTTTATTTTATCCTGATTGAAGTATATAGAGATTGTTAAATCTGTACCTTGATATATTTTGTCAGTTTTGGGAAACTCTTGGTTAGTACCTCTTTCCATTTTGCTTTTGCCCTAATAGCTCCCTTCTTTATTCCTGGGACTCTGTTTTTCCTTGTCTCTCACACTTTTTTCTGTATTTTCTTCCTTTTTTTGTTCTCAGGGCTTCATTCTAGGTATTTTCTTCATGCCCATCTTATAGTTCATTGGTTTTTCTCTTTAGCTGTGTCTAATTTTCTGTGAAGCCTCCCTTGGGTTCTTAATTTTGATTTTTTTCCCCTTTTTTTAAGAGACAGTGTCTTTCTTGCCTTATCTCCCAGGCTAGAGTGCAGTGGCACAGTCATAGCTCACTATAACCTCAAACTTCTGGGCTCGAGCAATCCTCCTGCCTCAGCCTCCTGAGTAGCTAGGCGTGAGTAGATAGGCGTGCACCGCCACACTTGGCTAAAGCTAACAGTGAACCAGAATCAGATCACCCTTGATAAGTACTAAATTATAGGTTCATATCATCTCAATCAGGAGACAATTTCACATGCGTGGAAATGGGGGGAAAAAGCAATAGAAACAAACACATAATAGATCCAAATAAGAGAGTTAGTTGAACAGACTAACTCCTGAGTAGATAGGCGTGCACCGCCACACTTGGCTAATTTTTTTATTTTTTGTAGAGACAGGGTCTCTCTATGTTGCCCAGGTTGGTCTTGAACTCCTGGCCTCAAGTGATCCTTGTGCCTTGGCCTCCCAAATCTCTGGGATTAATGGGCCTGAAACACTGCGTGACTCCTATATTTTTAAATTCTAGAATTTCCATTATAAAATAATTTCTAGTTCTTTGCCAAAATTCTCAGTCTTGTTTTTTAGGTCTTTGAAATATGATGATTATTTTAAAGTCTGTTCAACTAACTCTCTTATTTGGATCTATTATGTGTTTGTTTCTATTGCTTTTTCCCCCCATTTCCACGCATGTGAAATTGTCTCCTGATTGAGATGATATGAACCTGTAATTTAGTACTTATCAAGGGTGATCTGATTCTGGTTCACTGTTAGCTTTAGGATGTAGCCCTCTCAGGTCCCACTTCAAAGTGGGGATTTTATCTGACCCTCTTCCTTGGTGTTCTCTATACTAATTACACTTTTTGTCCCCTAGCTGTCCCCTAGCGTTTCGTGGCTAACAGAATCCCTCCTTACCTCCTAACCCTCTCAGTTACTTCTTCCCAAACTGGCAGAGGCCTTAGGTGCGGGGAGCTCGCTATGCTCCCCGCAAAGAGGTTTTTCCTCCGACCGGGTCTCTCAGGCAGGGGTCGTCGCAAAGGATGAAAAAATCGTAGGAAACAGAATATAAAAGAATAATAATAATACACAGAGCCAAAGATATAGTTTATAAAGTAAAGGTTTATGAAAATAGGCAAAGGAGGAGTCCGGATGGATATATTTCTCCCGCGGAAACATAACAAGGACTGAAACTCCACACAGGTATTTTATAGGGTAGATACAGGCTCCTGTTGCCAAGGGCAATGGGATTTACATACTAACAGGCAGTTTGGTTTAGGGTCACAGTCTTCTAAAAGGCTATTACAGATCCTTTAACCACCTCTATCTAGGGGAACAATGAGTTACAAAGTCTTCTTAGGGCAAACATCTAAGTTTTATGATAAAGGTATTACTTTAGCAAAAAACAGAGACATCTTGGCTCTGGTGATTGTGTTCTTGGAGACAGAGAGGATCTCAGAAGTCAACATGAGCGGTGCCTTGTGTTCATTACTTTAACCACATGGTTCCGTCAGGGCCTGGCTTGGGCACTAGCATATCTGTAACAACAGCTCTTATCTCCGGAGGTCTTTGGTGGTCAGTTTCTGGCAACCCATGGCTCTAGATGAGACCTGTCCTGTCTTTCAAAACAGGTGAGAACCATAGGCCCAGCTTACAGCTGTCTCTTTGAAATGCAGCTATCACTGACCAGTGAGACGCCCACCTGAGGCGAGGCAGCTTTTGAACTAACACATTTATTTTTTCTTTAAGGCAAAGCCTTATTTGACCTCTGAAATCAAATCTTGTCTCCAAGAATGCAGGGGGCATTTCTATAACTCCGTATTCTTAGCCTCAACACTTAGGGAAACTAGCTGCAAAAGCCAGACTTCCTCTCTGTTTCTTCTGGGTAGGGGCTCCATTATTTCCCACTGCCTTCTTGGCTTTTTAATATTCACAGAAAGATTTTTAAAAATACGGGTTGAGTATCCTTATCTGGAATGCTTGGGACTAAAAATGTTTGGGATTTTGGGGATTTGGGGGTATTGGGATTTTTTTGGATTTTGGAATATTTGCATCTACATAATGAGATATCTTGGAGATGGGCCCCAAGTCTAAACATGAAATTCATTTATATTTCATATATACCTTATACACGTAGCCTGAAGGTAATTTTATACAATATTTTTAATAATTTTGTGAATGAAACAAAGTTTGTGTTAAGTACTTACGTGTGGAATTTTCTGCTTATGGTGTCATGTCAGCACTCAAAAAGTTTCAGATTTTGGAACATTTCAGATTTTGTTGGATTAGAGATGTTCAGCCTCTGTGTATATGTACACACATATGCCTATGCATGTGAGTGTGGGTGTGTGTTTTCTAGTTGTCTTCAGCAGAAGACTTGTCTGAACCGCTTAACTTGTTGTCTGGAAGTGGAAGTCTTGGGTTGTGTTCTTAGTTAATGTGTCACTTTTAGAACATGTAGTTTTGAAGGAAGTGTATAGCAGTGGTTCTGCCTAGCAAAGATGGGTACCTTAGAGAGTGCCATATAATTAAAATCTGACTACTCATTACCCACTAACATTTTCCTATTTTCTTGTTTTTCCATTCAGTCTAGTTGTCAGCTTTTATAGATTTAGCCTCTAATCTATGCTTTCTTCTTCATTGCCGCTGTTCAGGCCAGTATCTGCTCTTTCTAGACTACTCTAATGGCTTCCTAAGTGGTCTCCCACATGCTAGGCTGACCCTTTGTAATCTGTAATAGTTCCATATTGACTATATTAATTCCCTGCTTATGATGAATTGATGACTCCCATTGTATATTAGACAAAACTAATTTCCTTTGTAATCAGGAGTCCTAATTAGATACCAGCTCATTTCCGCCCTCCCCCCACGCCCAACCTGAGAGTTAGTGCTCCAGCTGCACCTAACCACTTGTACTTCTCTGAGCCCATTGGGTATTTTTTCATCATTATTTTGTAGGGAAATATATTTCCTCTACTTAGAATACCATTCATTTTCTATCCGACAAACTCCTATTCATTCCTCTCAATCCGGTTAAGGTATCACATTCTTTGTAAATACTTTCTTATTCCTCGTGTGAGAGCACGTTTTACACTGTTATCCTTCATTTACCTGAATGTTTCCTCTGCTGTATTCTGAGCTGCTTGCAAATGACGATGGTTTTCTTTCTGAAGCTTGGCTCACACATGTGCTTTGAACCATTGGTTGAGCCTGTCATACAACCCATCTGGATCATCAGAAATTTGCCTTTATCTTGGAAGCCAGAATTAGGTGTAACTGAGAGAAAATGCAAACAGTCTATAGCATATTTCTCTTTGCCTTAATCCATTTTTGCTTTTTATTTTAATTTGTCGCAGGTTTTTCAAAGATGAAAGTGACCTTATCAGCTTTGGATACTTACGAGAGTTCTTTCACGCCTTTGGTGGTCATAGAACTTGCTCAGGATGTCAAAGAAGAAACCAAAGAATGGCTGAAAAACAGAATTGTTGCTAAAAAAAAAGATGGCGGTGAGTAAACTAGTTACTACTCAGACTTAGTCATGCTCAGTGACTAAAAATATATTTATAAACGTGTTTTATAATTCTTATTTTACTGATGTTTATTTTTTTGCCCTTTATTATCTATCAAGGACTTGAAAAGTGATTTTAAATCAACATTAGACTTTAAGTCCCCATTAGACTGTAAGCAACATGATTAGTTTTCTTCACGGTTCTAAACACTATGCCTAGCACAGTGCTTGGTGCGTAGTAGGTGCTTAATAAATATTTGTCAAATGGATGGACAAGTATCTATTAAGTGTGCTTTGTGTGTCAGTTATGACACTAACAGAGAAATAAATATGATCTCTGCTTGCAAGGATGTTACTGTCAGGGAAGGGAGACTGAATGCCAGTTCCTCAAAATTCAAGTAAAAAAATTGTTAGTGGTAGAGCTGTCACAAAGCAATGCATGGCACTTACGAATGAATCATATGTATATTTACTGTAAAAGTAAAGGGAAGGCTAAGATGACACTTTGGCAGTGCTTTTTGGGTGACAAGGGATGACTTAAAACACCAGAGTTTAGCTCTCTTTTGAAGGGCGACAGTGGTTCGCTCTGGGTGAGAAGGCAGAGGGCGTTTTATATGAGCAAATATTTCATAAATTACATGAAACAGTCTCTTAAACTGTACTAAGTCTTTAAACACTGGACTAAACTTAGACTCTTTTTTTAAAAAAATTGTGACTGTAAACTGAAGTGATTTCTTTCTTTCTTTCTTTTTTTTTTTTTTTTTTTTGAGACAGAGTCTCACTCTGTTGCCCGGGCTAGAGTGAGTGCCATGGCATCAGCCTAGCTCACAGCAACCTCAAACTCCTGGGCTTAAGCAATCCTACTGCCTCAGCCTCCCGAGTAGCTGGGACTACAGGCATGCACCACCACGCCGGACTAATTTTTTCTATTTTTAGTAGAAATGGGACCTTGCTTTTGCTCAGGCTCCTGAGCTCAGGCTATCCTCCTGCCTTGGCCTCCCAGAGTGCCAGGATTACAGGCGTGAGCCCCCCGTGCCCAGCGTGAAGTGATTTCTTAAAAATAAAATTTTGAATCACAGTGGAATTCAAAAATTTTTCCAAACAATTGAATCAGCAGGAAACTTAACAAGAGTATTTGTTTGCTGAAATTTGAGGTGTTCATTGGACTTGAGTCCCTTCTTTAAAATTTCTGTGACTTAAGAGCGTTTGTAGTGTCTTAGCATGAAAAATTCGAGTGTATTCCCAGCCTTCTTTTCTGCGGATTGTGTGTCTTCAGGGACACACAAGGATGGGGAGGGGGTGGACATCTTTCAACATTGTTTGAACGACAATAAAAAAAACTTTTCAAAAAGGTATTTTGGATCTTCCAGGTAAAGGTAGTAGATCTAATAGTCATGTTTACTTTTGTTCTCTTCAAAACCCCTATTAAAATGATAATAAAAATAAAAGGACTTCTTAAAAAAATATATAAATGACCTAAGTCCACATTGACAAAAATGAAAGGAGAAGACACAACAGCAACAAAATTTTAGAAGCTAGAAAACAGGTAGATGAACAGTAATTGACTTCTCAGATTTGAGAAAGCTAAAACTTAAGCTGGCAGGGGAGAAAGTTGAGATGTAATTTGGTATATACTGCAGAATACCCCCAAAGACTCAGGAATTGGGGAAACTGGGGGACTGTGGAGGTAGAGATAAAAGCACTATCTAGAAAAAAGAGGATTGACTGAGATTTAGTAAATAGTTAGATCCCTGTATCACTTCTGTATTCTACCACTCCTGCAGAAGACTTGAGGTTTATTCCTTGGAGAAGGTCAGATACATGGTTTTTGGCGTGGAGGCTCTGTGCACAGTTGAAGGTAGAGATTATGTACTGAATATAAGATATTATCTGAATACCATCCCCTCTTGCTGCACCCCTTCCTTGCGGGGAGGAAGATGAGGACTTTTCAAAATAAGATATTGACAAATCGTTCTTCATAAAGGTTGTATCAATTTCTACTCTAGAAATGGCTGACAGTGCCTTTCCCCACACACTCGTGTCAGTTTGGGTCTTCAAGCAAGAGATAAGATTATGATGCACAAGGGGTTTATTGAGGGAAACATTTGTGGAAAGCTAAGGGAGAGGGAGCAGGAGTAGGCACAGAGAGCATTCAGACTTTGGTGTAGGTCTGACGCTTGTGAAAGGAGAGGGAAGGAAGTAGGATTGAGTAGGAAGAGCCTCAGAGCACAGCATTATTCTGAGAAACTGTCAGCCAGGCTCAAAGTTACCCTTTAAAACAGTGGTCCCCAGCCTTTTTGGCACCAGGGACTGGTCTCAAGGAAGACAATTTTTCCACAGACTGGGCGGAGCTCAGGCAGTGATGCAAGTAATGGGGAATGGCTGTAAATACGATGAAACTTCACTCCCTCACCCACTGCTCACCTCCTGCTGTGCAGCCTGACATTTTTTTCCATGGATAGGGTTGGGGGAAGGGGTGGGGCAGAACTCAGGTGGTGATGCATGGCCTGGTTCCTAACAGGCCATGGACCAGTACTGGGCCCTGGCCTAGGGGTTGGAGACTGCAGCTTTAAAGGAAACCCATGTTGAGCAGGAATGGCCTTGTTCCAGCATCTCCTCCATGCCCAGCCAGTGGCTGGGAGCACCTGGGGGAAGCATCCTAAGGTGCAGCAGCAGAAAGCTGTCAGTCAGCCTCACTGCTTGGAGCAAGTTCTCTTGAAGGGGGGGAGAGGTGGTTAGAGTGGGGCATCTCCATGGCCACCACACTCAACAATCTGTTATCAAACTTTCCATCATTTCAGTGTGAGAAATGAAAAATAGCATGTTGGTATAGTTTTTGCATTTATCGTAATATGAGTGAGATTAAGGATCTCATATTTAAGAGCAATTTGTATTTTCTGTAAATTGAATATAGTCTTTAATACCTTTACTGTAAACTACCTAAGTAATAGTATCATAATACATTAATCTTAATGTATTAATCCAGGTGATAAGTGAAGTATAAATTCTGCTCACTATCCTGTTACCATCTGATTAGTACTTTCATAATTCCTGATAACCATCTCTAGAGGGTAAATAGTAAAGAAATAATATACCTTAAAAAGTTTGATGTAGGTAGAAATAAAAATTTAGAAAAAAATCCTTTTTCTCCATAATCTTTTAAGTAACAATTACATGTACAGTATCAAATCATAATGTATACTCTTAATGTTTTGGGAACTTAGTTAAGAAAAATATCATTAAATCTAATTGAATATGGAAATTTATGGGAAAAATCACTGAAAAGTTATATTGCTTTTTATTATTTAGTATTTAACATTGACAAAATCTGTTATAGTCTAGTAATTGTTTGTCGGTTTTTTTACTGGAATATTTTATTTCAAATTAATTTACTTAAATTTTGGTCCATTATGTTTGTATTAAGAAACTACAGGCCGGGCACGGTGGCTCACGCCTGTAATCCTAGCACTCTGGGAGGCCGAAGTGGGTAGATCGCTCGAGGTCAGGAGTTCGAGACTAGCCTGAGCAAGAGCGAGACCCCCGTCTCTACTAAAAATAGAAAGAAATGATCTGGCCAACTAAAAATATATATAGAAAAATTAGCCGGGCATGATGGCACATGCCTGTAGTCCCGGCTACTCGGGAGGCTGAGGCAATAGGATCACTTAAGCCCAGGAGTTTGAGGTTGCTGTGAGCTAGGCTGACACCACGGCACTCACTCTAGCCCAGGCAACAGAGCGAGACTCTGTCTCAAAAAAAAAAAAAAAAGAAAAAAAAAAAAAAGAAACTACATTGCTTTGCTCCATATTTTCACTCAGTGCAGTTTTATACCTAGAGCCCTTAAATATTGGATTCTTGTCTCATACCCACTTCTGATTTGCATAAGTGGCAAGCTACTCATTGCTACATTTTTCAGTTTTTACAGTTATTAAAAAACTATAAAGAACTGCTATCCCCAACTTACTTATATTTCTTATTTACTTGGAAGATAGATTGAAATTGTTAATATAATTTTTTTCTTCCACCAAACTAGAAACATTATGTTTATTAAGAAGGTTTTCATTTTTGAAACTTTAATGTTTGTCTTTCTAAGATTGTGCTTACATTTTGTTTTTGAAGGTGCCCAGTTGTTGTTTAGACCACTGTTAAATAAATATGAGAAAGAGACACTAGAAAATCAGAACTTATATCTTGTTGGTGCCTCCAAGATTAGACTGTTACTGGGGGCAGAAGCAGTGGGATTGGTAAAAGAGTGCAATGATAACACCATGAGAGCCTTCACATACGGGACCCGACAGAACTTCAAAGGTTTTGATGGTAAGCCCCAAATTCTTTGTTTCTGCCTGAATCCATTAATCAAAAAGAAGTTTTCAATGAATAGATCAGGGGTCAGCAAACTTGTTTAGTAAAGGGCCAAATAGTAAATTTTTTAGATTTTGCAAACCATGTGGTCTCTGCTGCAATTACTCAACACTGCCATTGTAGAGGAAAAGAATAGCCTTAGACCATAAGTAAATGATGAGGCTGTGTTCCAATAAAACTTTATTTATAAAACCATGTGGCGGGCCAGATTTGGCCCACAGACCATACTTTGCCACCTCTGGAATAGATGAACACAAATTAGAATGACATGTGTAATTTGTATTATTCTATTCTAATTCTTACAATAATGAATATTCACTGGCTTGAGATAGAAAAATCTTGTAATAAGAAACACAGTAGTAGTTCAGTATCCTAGAAACCTCATTTACTGAATTTTCTGGCTTGTGCTGAACGTGGTAGGGTAATTGGTTCTGTGCTGGCCTCAAAGCAGATTCCAGTAGAGAACATTGTCTTGAAAGAACTGAGAAAGCCAGCGTAGATACGGTATCAGGATGCAAGTTCGGCTTCAGAATCAAAGTGGTCCCTTCTAGGGCTTTCAGAGTTAGAAGATGTGCTTAGATTTCTTCAGACTCACTTACTCTGGATTTTTATACCTTAGTGAATAAATAATGAAGGTGAAATTTGTCTCATTTAAGAAGATTCACCTGTCAAAAAGTGACATCATTTTCTTATCAGACTTTGTTCTCCCTCATTTATGGGAGTGATGTCTGACTTCAGAAGGGAATAGGCTTGCGAGTTTGGAGGAGGAGAATTTGCCATATAGGCAAACAACTTCAATTCCATCTCTGGTTAAAAATATTGTATTTTTAGAATTCAAGAACATATTGCCTTCTGCTCATTGGTACTAAATGAGATCAGGTATATGTTGTTTGAATGTACCTTATTATATAATAACTTAAAATGATTGAGGAATTGTATTATGTGAAGGTATAACAAAATTTTTTTATTCTTATAAAATACCTAAGGAGTTTTATGTTCAGTTCACCAGTTTTATACTTTAATTATTCCGTATGTTAATTGTTTATTGTTTATATCATTATTTCCATAATGCCAGGTAATTAGAATGTTACTTAATTTTATTTTGATTATTACTGGGAAAATAACTGGAAATTTTTGTTTTATTTTAGATAACAATGATGATTTCCTCACAATGGCAGAATGTCAATTCATTATCAAACATGAACTTGAAAATCTTAGAGCTAAAGATGAAAAAATGATCCCTGGTTACCCCCAAGCAAAGTTGTATCCAGGAAAATCATTATGTAAGTCATTGTATCAACCAGTTTCGTGAGTACACATTCTAATGCAACTGGTTTATTCTTAATAGACATCATTAGCAAATCACAGAGGCTTTTTTTCTCTTACTGAAAAACACAGCTTTACAGTAACTTATATTTTTGTGAACATGTTTTTTGTCCTTTGATCCTCATTGTATTATACCTTTAAATCAATATATTTGTTGTGTATGGTTTGCTACTTCTTATTTATCAAGGTCTCACAGTATTCAGTTAGCTTAAAATTCATTGTGAACACATGCATATTTTATCACGTAGTTAAAATTAGCAAACTTTATGCCCTAACATTGTATACTATAAAGAAAATATGTGGGGGAACATAAAAGGGGAGACATTGTCTTCCTGGAACACTCTTTCCATTTCCTCTGATTTCTGATTTCACTGGGTGTGAGCACATGCAAACATAAAGACTTACAAAGTGAATGCACATTAGCAGTTTGCAGCTTTTCAGTTTTGTGTAATTTCATTTTAATGAGAATACAAGTTTGCAGAATGAGAGTTTTACACAATGCATAATTTCAACTTTGCTTTAAGCCCAGATAGTGGCAATGCGTCAGAGCATTTTGCTGCCCAAAATGCACTTTAAACACATAAGCTTCTGTGTTCCCTAGTCTGGTTTCCTTTTAATAGTCAGTGTAATACTACCTTCCGATCTTCACCTAGGAGGACAGATCCCCCTAAACCAGTCCATATTACAGTTTCCCAGTTGTCACCAAATGTATTTTAGAGCTTGTTTGGTCAAACTGAGATCCAAAGATCACCCATTTTGTTTGGTTGTTACATTTCTTAAGTCTCTTTTAATATAGAATAGTTTTTCTTTTGCATTTTTTTCTCATGACTTTGACTTGCTGAAGAGACTAGGCCATTTGTCTTATAGATTGTTTCAGATTATGGATTTTCTGATTGTTTCCTTCTTCCTCTAACCTCTGTATTTCCTGTAAACTGGAAGTTTTTGGCAAGAATTCTTCCTAGGTGATACTTCATCTTCCCTGGTCTTCCTCATTTCCTTAGACATGATGGGTAATAGAAAGCCTTCTGAGTGAGATTTTCTTTTTTTTGCCTCTCTAATAAACCTTCCTAACTTCCTCTCTTGTGGTGGGGATTTTGCCTTACTTTCATAGATCTTTTCCAAATATGAATTTTTATTGACTTACCTTTCTTCTTGAATTTTGGAGTATTTTTCTTAGGATAAATTGTTTAATTTTACTTTTTTATACAAAACCTTTTTTTTTTTCAAAGTAAGATGTTGTATTTATTCTAGCCTATTCTGAGCTGTATTCAGGATGCTGAGGAAAACAGGGTTTATAGTCTATACTGTGGACATATAAATTATTCTTTTCAATTTTCACAATATATGGCAGAAAAATATTTCCCACAAGCATTTTGTGTTTTGCACATTTATTTTCTATTAGTTTTTGTCAATTGAAAAAATAACACATGTATATGAGAAAAATTCAAGCAGTATAAAAACTTAGACAATGAAAAGTTATCTCCTTCCTATTCCATGGTCCAAGTACCTCTCTCCCCTCCTAATTTATACCCTCTGAGAAATATTGTTCAAGAGAACACATGTTAAAACAAATGGGGAGTATATTGTACATACCATTTTGGAACTTGCTTTTTTATTTAATAATATATTTTGATCATCATTCTAGATTGCCACATTAGGTCTAACTCTTTCCTTTTCTAGGCCACCTAGTATTCCATTGTATTGATGTCATCATATTGATGGACATTTAATTGTTTTCCTCAAGTTTTTTTCCTTATAAACAAAGTAGGGAAATTCTCAGAAGTGACATTGTTAAAACAAAGGTATATGCATCTTTTGGGGTAGATATTTCCAAATTGCCCGCTATAGTCATTGCTTCAATTTTAAAGGGAATACTTGTATTTGAACATTCAGCATGATGTTGGCTTTTGATTGTAGGTAATTTTTATCATGTTTAGAAAGTATCCATTTATTCTACTTTATTAAGACTTTTGTGTGGCCATAAATTTTATCAAGTGCTTTTCCAGCATCTATGAAGGCAATTATGTTTTTTTATCTCTGACATTATCAATATGGTAAGCGATATTAATAGAATTTCTAATATTGAATTATTCTTACATTCCTATGATGAACCCTACTTATAGTGTATTATTTAAATTTCCTGCTGAATTCCTTTTATTACTTTATTATTTTTACATCAATATTCATGTGAGCATTTAGATTTCTTTTTTGTTATTTTTCTGACTATTTCTGTCACATACATTGTTAATTTTGTCTTTTACTGCTTTGTGTTTGTTTTCTTGATCCATCATAGCCCTAGAGATTGCCAACTAATATGGGAATTTCCTATGTTTCTGCCAATTTGCTCTTTGTATTTTCTTTTGCTTTTGTTTCATGAACTTAGTAGTTATGTTTTTGGTTGCATAAAGATTTTGATAGATTTTCATTGTAGATTGTACTTTTATCATTATAAAGTATTATTCTTCATCTTGCTTAATGTGTTATCATTGCTGAATTCAGCCTTGTCTTGTAACTCCTGCTTTATTTTACTTTGCATCTGCTAGTATGTTTTTGCCCATCCTTTTACTTTCAGCCCCTCTGAGTATAATTTTAAGTTGGATGTATTATAGTTGGGTGCTTTGCAGTCTAATCTGAGGATTTTTTTAGATTTTTTATTTATTTATTTTTACCAGTCATCTTTTATTTGGAGGTTAATTCTCACTAGGATATGAAAGGATTCAGCAATGATTGAGTTCCTCACAGAGGGTGCTGGGCCAAGGAGGTCAAGGTCACGAGTGCAGAGTGCGCCCCCGACATAGGCCCCTCTTCAGTGGTACTTGGGTTGCCGCTCATGTTTGAGCTCCTTGTAAGAAAGGCAGTAGTTGAAAAGCACGTAAGCTGCCAGCACCATAGAAACCCCAGCAATGCTCCCCCTCTTCACATTGATGTACTTGTAATACCGGTAGTGACCTCTTTGAAAGGCTCCAGCAATGCCTTTCGGGGTGAAATCCTGCATCAAAATCCAGCTTGGCAGCTCCCCTAGTTTGACATCCATGAATTTCTTCTCCTTCGCTGGTATGACTGATGCCATCTTGGAGCCCTGATGTCCGCTGTCTGAGGATTTTTTTTTAAACTAAGGGAATTTATACTATTTAAGTAAAGGACATTTTGTGTTGGGTTATCTTATTTATTTATTATTTTTTTTGAGACAGAGTCTCACTGTGTTGCCCCGGACTAGAGTGCCGTGGCGTCAGCCTAGCTCACAGCAACCTCAAACTCCTGGGCTCAAGTGATCCTCCTGCCCCAGCCTCCTGAGTAGGTGGGACTATAGGCGCACACCATCACACCCTGCTAATGTTTAGTATTTTTAGTAGAGACGGGGTCTCGCTGTTGCTCAGGCCGGTCTTCTGAGCTTAAGAGATCCTCCCGCCTTGGTCTCCCAGAGTGCTAGGATTACAGGCATGAGCCACCGGGCTCGGCCTAATGGTTATCTTCTTTGATTTTATGTTTTCTGTTGAAATTGCTTCTTTCTATGCTTTTTTTTTTTTTTTTTTTTTTGAGACAGAGTCTTACTCTGTTGCCTGGGCTAGAGTGCCCTGGCGTCAGCCTAGCTCACAGCAACCTCAAACTCCTGGGCTTAAGCAATCCTTCTGTCTCAGCCTCCCGAGTAGCTGGGACTACAGGCATGCGCCACCATGCCCAGCTAATTTTTTTCTAGATATGTTTTTAGCTGTCCAAATCATTTCTTTCTATTTTTAGTAGAGACGGGGTCTCGCTCTTGCTCAGGCTGGTCTCGAACTCCTGACCTCGAGCGATCCACCCGCCTCGGCCTCCCAGAGTGCTAGGATTACAGGCATGAGCCACTGCACCCGGCCTCTACGCTTTTTTAAAGCAATCTTTTGCTGTATGGACTGTGTCATCTTTTTCCCCATTTCAGAGGAAAAGCCTAGGAATATATTTTTCAAAATCATGAATTTATATATTAATGTATTCTATTCAAATTTAACATTGGTTTTTTACTTTGGTTTTATATTTTTATCTCTTTTCACTTACATTGAAAATCTTGATTCTTAATAATATTACCATAATTACTAATTTGCTTTATCTTACAATTTACATAAAATAGCTTGTAAAGCCATGTGAATTTTAATATTAACGCAAGTTCTGAATGAAGTTTAAGATTTCTTTTATTTTTTTTCCCTATTACTATGTGTAGTCAAAAAATACTCAGTTTTAAATTAAAGGCTTGTTAGAATTCCTGTATGAATCATCTGGCTCCAATGTTTGTAGATTAGGTTTTTGAGCAGTTTTCTCTAAATCATGTATGGAAATTGGTTTGTTTAGACTTTCTATCACTACTGGGGTCAGTTTGGGTAAGTTATATTTTCCTAGAAAAGTTTTTATTTTATCTAGCTTTCCTTACTTTCATTAAATTTCGTGAGTTGATTTGTGCAGATTTCTCTCAGGATCTTTTTAACCCCTGTTTTAATGGTACTTTTCCCTTTTCATGTCTTATTTTGTTTGTGCTTTCTCTGTTGTTTTTCCTTGATTTAAAGAAAATTTTTCTCATTAACATTTAAATATTGAGGATATTCCTGTATCAGCCATTAGCAGGAGATCATATGGGATGTGGGATCTTACTTCTGTAGGACTCTGAATCACTTTTTTACTTCTCTTCCTTCCCCACAGGCTGTTAACCACCGAGGACCATTACTTTCCCAGGCACTTTCCTCTGCGTTTCCCAAAGCAGTGCTTTCCCAAGTCAGCCACCTGTTGCTCTGTGTCCTTTCCAAGCTCTTCCTTTCAGCCCCTGCTGCTGTCAGTGCTCTGACCCATCATCATGTCTCAGACCTATTCTTGGAAGCTCCCACTCAGTGTGGGGCCTCCTCCTGAAGGAGGGCCGTGAGTCCTTGTTGGTGTTATCTGGGTTCCTACTCTTTGCACCCCTCTGTCCTCCTTGTTCTTCTGCATAGCACCTTTTGGGCTTACTCCACTATTCTGGACTTGGGTCTAGATCTCTTCTGGTTCTTGGTTCTTTATTGCCTGACTTACATGTGGCAGTCTCCTCTGTCTCTAAGTCATGCTGCAGGCATTCTCTCCTTGTTGATTTGTATGGCTGTTAGGAGATACCAGGAAATATGGATGCAGGGACTCATTGTTCTTATTTGTCTACATTTCCAGTTATCTGCCCATGTCTTGATGTTGATTATTTTGTATGGGTTCTTTTTTTGGACATAATGTTCTTTCAGTGTACTGATCAAAGGTTACCATGCTTTCAGGAAAATTTTCTTCAGTTATCTTTGAAGAATTGTCTGGTTGTGTTTGCTCTGTTCTTAAGTGGGGGCAATTATATGTATTATATGTGGGCTATTACCTATTCTCTGTAATATTTTTAAGTCTTTGTTCTTATATAATTTTCTTAGGCTTGTCTACCAGTTTTCCTGATGTATTTTGATTCTTTCCCTTTTTTGTAGCTTTTATCAAGACTTTGAATCTTTAAGTTTTATTTTTCTTGTACATTGCTTTTCTGAGCTCTCTCCTTCAGCTCTTATAGCTGTCCTTCGAGTTTTAATTTCAGAGATGTGATGTTTGCTTTAATTTCTTTAGTTTCATCAAGAATTTCTTAATTTTTTGTTGCTTGATGCTGTAATTTTCTGCTGTTTCTTCTCTGCCTTTTGTTTATGGTTTTTCTTTTTTTCTTGTATTATTTTTGGTTTTCCTTTTTTCCCCATGTTTTTTCATAGCTTTATACCAGTTTCTTTGTGGTTATTACTTATTTTTTAATGAGCCCATATTTTTCCCAGACTGGCTGTTTTTGGAAGGAAGTGTGTGTTTCGGAGAGTGGGATGTTGGGGGCCTCCAGCAGGGAACTGTAGTAGTGAAAAGCTTAGATTTTGCCTGGCAATACGTTTTCCTGAGCCTATGGAGCCCTGTTTTTGCAGGGTTTTTGTTGCTTTGGCATCTAGGCCTGTCTTTGGCCAACCGAGACAGAGCTAGTTACTCTCTATCCCTGGCTTCCACCAGGTAACTCCTTCCAACATGGCAGACCTGCCCTTTCTCCCTCCAGCCTGGCCTCTGTTGTCTGGCTATGGTGCCAGGCAGGGAGCAGACACCCCCCAGGGGCCTGCAATGCATTTTCTTTTGCCTGCCTCTGGGCAAGGGGATGGTGGCTTCCCACCCCTTTACTGTCCAGGAGAACCCTGCCCTCTGCCCTGGGCTGATTTTCAGGACCTCTTTTTATAGTTTGTGATTTGAGTTTTTTAGTTTGTTTTTTCTTACTCTCATCAAATCTCTGGGGGTTTCTTTTTATGTTTCTTGTTTCTTTTGTTTTTAATTTGGTATCATGAATAAGAACAGGGCAGAGGTATCTTTCTGCCACTACTTGTAACCAGGAGTTCCACAGTGTGTATTTAAGAGATTGTTTGATGCCATTCCAAAATTTTTAAATCTTTCTTAATCTCTTAGTGGGAAGGCATGTTTTTAGACACAGCTGGATACTGCATCAAACAAAATACAAAGCAGACTGAGGCACTGTCCTGGTTGCTAAGGTAAGCATTCCATTTCTTCCTGTTCATCTGCATTGGTCAGCCCATCATGTGGAAATCACTGCTTCTACCTGTGAATTTCTGCTTGAGTACATCCTCTTGGATGTGGCTGGGACAGAGAAAAGAGTGAGTGTGCTCTTCCATCAGATGGAACAGTGGAGCAGCAGTTTTCCAAATGCTCTCAGTTGCTTCAAAGTGAGAAATTTTCAGCTGAATGAAAACCTTGAAGGAAACATGTAAATGAATTTCTCTAACTGTATAGGTAGCCATTCTGTTGTCTTGAAACAATAATAGAAATAACTTTCTTGCTGGCAGGATGAGGCTTTTGTAAATAAGGATTCTTTCTGTTTTTTTCATTCCTCTCTTCTTTCTTTTTCCTTCTCTTTCATTCCCTTCTTTTTTGGTGCTAAATATAAAAACAGTAAAATCATCTCAATCATGGTCACTGGAAAGTTTTTTATACTGTTTAAGAATCATATTTAAGTTGTCTAGGCTGGATTTTTAAATTCTGCATTATTCTCTTTTTGTTTTTGAAAACGTGGTCCTTAAAATGCTGTGTTGTTTTTTGCATCATTTTAATTTTATATCATACTACTTGGTTGGAGAACAAATGGTATATGCATAATTATAAACTATGACCTATTTTCAGGGTGCAAATTTTAGAACTAATAAAACTTAGAGTAACTTAAATCCTATTTTGTCATTAAGTTAATTCACAGAAGTAAGTGGAAAGGCTTATTTTTACCTTAAAATTTTGTGCGAGCTGCTTTCTTGAGCAGCCTCTTTAAGGCTGATTGGGAGGCAAGATTTAACCTGCTCAGTATGATGCCCATCAACACTGTGAAAGGTGGCCAGGCTTTCATGAGAAACACTCTCCATATCTTACGTTTAATTTAATTTTCATTTTACACACAATGATTATAAATATGCTTGCTGCTTGCTGTAATGTTGTGTTTTGATAGAAAGCTTTCATTAAGCAGATAGCAAGTTGTGTCGTTATAAACATGATTTGAGGCGGTTAGGTGGCACTGTGAGATGTGCATGTTAGGGCTGTCCCTCATTCCATCAAATGGCAAGCAATGTGGAGAACTGGAAATTGGCTATGCGTGTGTCTTAGTCATCAGGCATTCATCTTTTTTTTTTTTTTTTTTTTTGAGACAGAGTCTCGCTTCGTTGCCCGGGCTAGAGTGAGTGCCGTGGCGTCAGCCTAGCTCACAGCAACCTCAAACTCCTGGGCTCAAGCAATCCTTCTGCCTCAGTCTCCCGAGTAGCTGGGACTACAGGCATGCACCACCATGCCCGGCTAATTTTTTCTGTATATATTTTTAGTTGGCCAGATAATTTCTTTCTATTTTTTTTTTAGTAGAGACGGGGTCTCGCTCTTCCTCAGGCTGGTCTCGAACTCCTGACCTCGAGCGATCCACCCGCCTCGGCCTCCCAAGTGCTAGGATTACAGGCGTGAGCCACCGCGCCCAGCCTCATCTTGACAGCCATCCACTTCTTGTTTCCTTGTGAGCAAGGATCTCTTGGTGCCCTCCAACTCTACCTTTTCCTATTGCTTCCAAATAGTCTATCATCATGCATATGACCTAATGGAAGATTTTCTTTAGAAAGAGGAGTTAAGGGATCCAAGAATTTCTTACATATTAACTGTATCCAAAGGGTTGTCACTTAGTTAAAGCTCTGTCTCAAAATATCTATCAGATGATTATCATGTTTTGATTGATGGGACCTGACATATGTTGTTAATATTATATAGGTATTCTTTTACCTACATAGGTAGCTTCTTTTGAATATCTTTTGTATACAAGAGTGGATAGATTAGTGTGTTTAGATACAGTCTGTCTTCTAAAATCTTTAACTGCCTTTATATGAATAATGGAATAGATTTCAGGTAAATACCATGTAGCAGGGATATACATAAGAAGATCCACCTATTGATAAATACAGTATATATATATGTGTGTGTATATATATTGCTGGGCCCTGCAGGATACAAACACACACACTATATTTTGACACATACATATTTGGGGTTTTTATATTAAGCAGAGATGAAAACAGTATAGAAATACAAGAACATGAAAATGTATTTAGAAAACACAGGTAATCCCTAAGAGCATTTTTTCCTTCATTAAATCTAAAGTGATCTGTTTACACCTGAGTGCTAGAGTTAGGGAGCTGGGCACAGCGGCAGCCATAGGGATTGAGGGGGCCATCTCCATCATGCAAAGGCTGCTGGCCTGCGTTTCCTGTTGGCGCTCCGTGTGCTCACCACGCCTCTGCTGGATTGGAGGCAGCAGCCTGCTTCTCCCTGTAGCACAGACACAGCAAGGAGTCACAAGAGAGATTTTGTTTTTACTTTTGAAGGAAACATATCACATAAACCAAAGATAAAGCAATATTATGTTAGTATTGTTACTGTATTATCTAATTTAGGGGGTCCTACTATAAACCAGGCTACTGATAGTCTCTTAATGAATTTTGATTTGTTTGGCTAATTGTTCAATGACTGTAATAGTGATAACCCCAGGACAAGAGATCGTTTGGCACTCTTGAAGGAAGGAATCTGCTTTAAGTTGTTGCTTTCTTTAAATAGGCCCACATGGCATCATATTTTCCTTTGAAGGAAGACTCCTTCCTAGTAATTATGTTCTTAGCTGACGTGAGAAGGTTGAAGGATTTAAAAAAAAAAGCAAACTTCTATTTTTAGAAGCTGAAACCGGAACCGTGCTTTTGGCATTGATGGTGAAGAGAAGCCCAGTAATTTAGAACCTGCAGCTTTCTATTCTCTCCAAGTCTTCAGTTCACAGTCCTATTTTTAGAATTATACAAGCTGGTTTTTATGCCTGCTTGGAAGGTCTCCTATAGTAGGATGGAATCATCTTTTAAAAAAGAACTTAGAAATAGTAAAATAATAATTTAGATGTCGTAAGTCAGTTCAAAGTTAAAAAGCCTGATATAGTGATTGAAAAGGCTAGTAATAGGAAGAACAAATCAGCTGTGGCCTGAGCATCCCCAAACAAGGGATAAGCATCAAACAGTTGTGTGTGATCGATTTTAACTCATGTTAGCTGAAGAAAAATCCACTGAAACATTAAAAAAAATAGGGTTGACAGCACCAGAGGCTGATGTAACTTAAACCATATGTCTTTTTATCCTAGTTACTGATATTTTGAGAATATACCCTTTTTCAATCATTAAGGGGAATTTAATCATAACCCTAGCTTTGAAAAACTTTCTTCCCCTGTACAACTTACTTTTGAAAATATAATTGTAAGAAGAACTGCATATTAAGAATCTTATTTTCAGACTGAGGCTTTTTTCTATGGTTAGTATCAGATATCTCTTTATTCTTTTTTAAATTTCTATGAAGTTAGGTTTTCTTTTGAATTACTCTGAAGATTTTATGATAGGGACCTGTCCTGAGAATACACTGTCTGTATGTAGAATTTCTGCACTGAAAACTTAAATCATGTTTCTTTCATGCTACAGACATCTGTTTGCTAGTCTTCATTGAGGGGTCTTATGCCTGATATTCTCATCATCTGTCTTTGGTGATAGGAAGATAGGAGATAAGGGAGGTATCCCTTGGAAGAGTTGAGCTGATACACCTCAAAGAGCTCAAAGCTTATCAGTGGATGAATACAGCAAAGCATCTTTTCTTTGCAAGTTCATCTGAGGAGCATGTTCTTAGTAAGAGACTATACTAGGAACTTGTGTGGAAAATATTCCATTTCCCCAAATAAGGCACAAGTTCATTTGAGTTTTCTATTTCTACGGAACACACTTCCTCTTGAAGACCTAAAGACACCCCTTTCCCCCCAGTGAGTCATTCTAAGTAATTACTACAGATGAGAGAATTTCCCATTTCCATTTAATATTGCCATGAGATACTCTCTTTGGTTACATTCGTTTGTCTCTTCCAGATATGTGCATGAATATTAAAACCATACTAGTTAAATGACTGCTGAAAGTAGGAAGTCTTAATTTGATTTTGCCATTTGTAAATATAAGCTTTTGTTGTCAGAGATGAAAATGCTCAGTATCAACAAGAATGAGGAGAACTGAACATTTTCTTATCTTTACTGTAGTGGGAGGACAGATTGGTAAAATTTGTCTAGAGGCAATTTTGTAATATGTGTCCAAATTTAAAATACATATACCTTGGACCTAGCAAGTCTACTTCTACGTATATAGAATTATATAATAAGGAAATAATAGATAAGTGGGAAAAGGTATTTGTGCAAGAATTTTAGCATTGTTTTCATAATAACAAAAGGAAACAAATATATGTAGTTGTGATTTCAATAGATTTAGGGGGTACTAGTGGTTTTTTGATGTATGGATGAATTTTATAGTGGTAAAGTCAGGGCTTTTAGTGTACCTGTCACTTGAATAATATACATTGTACCCAGTAGGTAATTTTTGATCCCTCACCCCCCTTCTACCCTCTCTACTTTTGAGTCTCCAATGTTAATTATACCACTCTGTATAAACATGTATGCCCATTGCTTAGCTCCCACTTATAAGTGAATACATGTGGTATTTGTTTTTCTGTTCCTGAGATACTTCACTTGGGATAATGGCTTCCAGTTCCATCCAAGTTGCTATGAAAGACATTATTTGATTCTTCTTTTTATGGCTCAGTAGTACTCCATGGTGTGTATGTGTATATACATATGTATACACACACCACATTCTCTTTATCCTTACCAGTTGATGGGTACTTCGGTTGATTGCTTATCTTTGCAATTGTGAATTGTGCTGTGATAAACATATGAGTGCATGTGTCCTTTTTATATAATGACATCTTTTCCTCTGGGTAGATACCCAGTAGTGGGATTGCTGGATTAAATGGCAGGTCTACTTTTAGTTCTTTGAGGCATCTCCATACTGTTTTCCATAGAGGTTGTACTAATTTACATTCCCACCAGCAGTGGATAAGCATTCTCTTTTCACCAAATCTGCACTAACATCCATTGTTTTTTGACTTTTTAATAATGGCCATCTGATAGGGGTACGTTTGTATCTCATTGTGGTTTTAACTTGCATTTCCCTAATGATCAGTGATGTTGAGCATTTTTTCATATGTCTGTTGGCCATTCAAAAAAATCTGTTCATGTGTTTTGCCCACTTTTTAATAGGATTTTTTTTTTCTTGCATTGTTTGAGTTCCTTGTAGATTCTGGATATTAATCCTTTGTTGGATGTGTAGTTTGTGAATATTTTCTCCCATTCTGTAGATTATCTATATGCTCTTTTGGTTATTTTTTTTTTTTTTTTTGCTGTGGAGAAACTTTTTAGCTTGTTGAGTCCCATTTATTTATTTTTGTTTTGGGGTCTTAGTCATAAATTCTTTGCCTAGGCAAATGTCCAGAAGAGTTTTTCTCAAGTTTTCTTCTAGAATTTTTGTGGTGTTTAGTCTTGCATTTAATTCTTTAATCCATCTTGAGTTGATTTTTGTGTACGGTGAGTCACAGATAGGGATCCAGTTTCATTCTTCTGCATGTAGCTCTCCAATTGGGAAACAAAAATTTTTTAATAGAGGATTAGTTAAATTATAGTATTTCATACAAGGGAATATTATGACACTGCTAAAGGGACATTTCATATTGTATTTATATTGGCATTGAAAAATATGCATTATGTACTACTACATGAGAAAAGATTACGGAACAGTGTGATTTGTATAAAATGATTCCATTCTTGTTTTTAAAGTATGTATTTATGCATGTGTATTTTGAAATCTGGTTATACACCAAATTGATATTTACAGTGGTTATTTTTGAGGGGAGGGAGAGAATAACAGGGGCCTCTCATATTCTAACTTGTATACTTCTGTATGGTTTAAAATTTTGTATCAGCTTGTATTGATCCGATAGTCAAAATAATAAAGATATTTACATTCTGAAAAACAAAAGAATATACATGTTTGGAGTAGGCAGTATGATATTGGCCTTTGTGTAGTACTCCTTTGTGGAGTGTTCTTACAGTATTTGCTGAAGTGTATCATGAGCATCTCCAATCTATTTTATGTAGTTTGGCACATTTTCCCTGTGCAGTGAGAAGATTGCTCACGTCTGGCATCGTGATTCAGGTGTTTCCACTGCATGACAATGAAGCCCTGAAGAAGCTTGAGGACACCTGGTACACTCGGCTTGCTTTAAAGTATCAGCCCATAGGTATGTGTCAATACCTGTTCTCTTACAGAAGAGGAAGACCTTTAATGAGAAGTTATGATCCAGCAGTGGAGTCATCTCTCTTGGGCAAATATTTAGTGCTCTGCTATGCAAGGCTGATCAGCTGCATGTGGGAAAACATTTTTGGGGGGGAATAAAATGGGTTAGATGACCTACTGATTCTTTTTTTTTTTTTTTAACTTTCTAATACTATTCTAGATCAACTGAAACATAGGCTTTCACTAAATTTTGCCAACAACACAGGCAGTTCAGTGTGGCCTTCATGATTATGTGTCAGAGTTGGAATAAAAAATTTCATAAGAATTTAGTTTGCTTGTGAATATTTTGTACTTGAAAATTTCTATGTCTGAAGAGCTAATTAGAGTGGGCCAAGCTGTGCTTATCTTTAGTGCAAACTAGCAGCCCCAAACATCTTTTGAGGTAGTTTATACTTATTTTGGTGTGTATTAGTGGATCTATCCATTTTCTTTGAATATAGTTATAAGAATAATTACTAATTTATTTGGTATGTGGCAAACATTAAAGTTATGTCAATATGGATGTTCAAATATTTTGGTTTGGTTATGTTTTTAAAGCATAAGAATTACATTTAAGCTGGTAGGTTTTACCTTAAGCAGCATTAGTGCCATGTTTTTCTTTACAGGATGTTTTAATTTTGATTTTGTTTAAGGGAATCCTTCTAAAATAATTTTCTTTGTAATTTCCATTCTGAAAACAACTTATAATGTTATAACAATAAACAAAAATTGTTTTTAAGATCACACTCTGAAATTGCATTTTGAGTTTTTTCTTGTATTCTCTGAAAGGAAAAGTTTGTTTTTGATACTCCCAGGTCATACAATAAGTCATTTATGTTCCACTTACAACACTTTTTCACTTTGTTTGTCATTTAAGTGGCAGTAAATTTGAATTGCCTCTAGGACTTGTAAAGTGACAGTATCTCTTAGCTCCTTCTTAGTAAGGGGAGAAAGTGAGTTGATGGTGAAGGTTGGGCATGGGTAGTGTGGGTGCTGTGGAGGGTGCTGGGACCGGTGGTAGTAACTGGGGCCCAGGTACATCTTGAGCTTCCCCAAGATCAAAAGGGGGAGATCATTTGCTTTGGAGCCCAGCACCATGAATATCTTTTTTTTTTCTTTTTTTGATAGATTATTCTTTGACCTGATTCAGATTTGAGGTGACTGCATCATACCAACTGTTTTCATTTACTCCTGGGTTAGCTAGATTTAAGGATAGGAGATAATAGCTTATTCCAGTTCACTCTAACCCACCTTCATAGACTGATCTGATCACATTGTCTTAAAAAGAAATACCTATATATATCTTTTAACTGCGTGTAATTATTTCTTAAATAATGCCAGCTGCCACACTTCTGCCCACCCCTGCATCCCACCCTGGTCTCAGTGCTGGATGCTCTTATTATCTAGGCACTCCCACATGGATGAGGCTGGCAAAGGATGCAGTGTTTGTGACCGTCCTTGGGTTAGTTTGTGTTGAGTTCACAGAATATTAGCAGTAATGTTGCTTGGACCTTCTTCTGCACAGTGCTTATATGAAGGTATAGATAGATGGGTTCCTTGGCTGTTCTGGAAGTTCATGTGTAGAATCCTGTTTTGTGCTTCCGAATCTTTCTTCAGTGTATTGAAAAATTTGCCATGACACATTGATGAAAGTTTATATCTTTGGGTAGGGAGAGCAGGATACTGTGGATGGGGAGTCTTATTTGTAAAGAACATTTATAACACTAAAGTGGGAAAAAAGTGAGGAGCATAAACCCCCAAATGAAAATGGTTCAGTGGCCATGGCTGAACATAAATCAGGACGTTGGAGATTCTGGGCAAGCACCAAGATGAGTTTTTCTTTGGGAAGAAGGTATCCACCAGGTGAGGAAGTAAAAGGGAAACAGAGTCAGGGCACCTGGCAGAGCAGCCCCAGCAGCCAAGGCCTGGGCCCTAAGCTTCAGGAAATGTGGGCTTGCCCTAATGACAAGTGTAGTCTTTGTACTGCCTGGAAGATGGATTCACCACCACACACTGGTTGGGAAATGGGGGTATTAAATGATCCCCACTTAATTAAAAAATGAATAAGCTTACTTGAAATGATTTTAAAAAGTCTTTGGTAGTCTGTACTTAAGTTTTTTCTTTCTTTCTGCTATAGACAATATTCGTGGCTACTTCGGGGAAACCATTGCTCTTTACTTTGGATTTTTGGAATATTTCACTTTTGCCTTAATCCCCATGGCCGTCATTGGGTTACCTTACTACTTGTTTGTGTGGGAAGATTATGACAAGTATGTGATCTTCGCCTCATTCAATCTGATCTGGTCCACGGTGATCCTGGAAGTGTGGAAGCGTGGCTGTGCCAACATGACCTACCGGTGGGGGACACTGGTTATGAAGAGACAGTTTGAGGAACCGCGGCCAGGATTTCATGGCATCCTGGGTGTGAATTCCATCACTGGCAGGGAGGAACCTCTCTACCCCAGCTACAAGAGACAGTTGCGCATTTACTTGGTGTCTCTGCCGTTTGTGTGCCTCTGTCTCTATTTCTCTCTTTATGTCATGATGATTTACTTCGACATGGAGATCTGGGCCTTGGGTCTACATGAGGATAGCGGGTCTGAGTGGACCAGTGTCTTGTTGTATGTGCCCAGCATCATCTATGCCATTGTGATTGAGATCATGAACCGCCTCTATCGATATGCTGCTGAGTTTTTAACTTCATGGGGTAAGACTTGATGCTTTGTATTCATGTCTTATTTGCCTGTAAGAGATAGTGCTTAGATCGTAGGATCCATATAGCTCCTACCTTGTAGAGAAGATAGATACTGCTGTGGGCTCATTGTAGAGACATAAGGAAAAGTTCATCAGCTTTGTGAACACTGATCTCCACATCATGGTTATCACAGCTCTCATTTATTCAGTGTTAATTACTATGTTCTGGGTGCCTTTCTAAGCACTTTATCAACAATATCTCATTTTCACCTCCTCAGGGCACCATGAAATAGAAGTTATTTCACCATTTTATGGGTAAAGATACTGACACTTAACAAGATTCAGATAGCAAAAGTAGCCCAGGCTAATTTAAAACCAATCTGTCTAAAACCTGTGCTCCTAATACTATAACTGTGTTTTATGCTGAGGGTAAAATAGGTTAAAATTATCTTCATGATACTTGGTCAAATGAACTATGATTAGTTTCATAAAACCCCTGGTCTAGTTGGTATGGGGCACTGAGGACTGCCATTGAGCTCAGCGAAGGCAGGTGTTCATGGATGTGTCTGTGGTAAGGAAGGGACTTGGTTATAAGTTAAAAAGGGTCTTGATTGGCTATTTACTCTTTAATTTATTTATTCATTCAAACAAATATGCTTATGTTATTCCCTAGGAAAAAGCCTAGGCCTTAACTTCATGGACCATAAAGACATTTTAAATTATTTTTATTAGTCATATAACAATAACAGCTACTGTTTATTGAATGCTTTCCTTGTGCTGATACTAGGCTAAGGTTTTATATTATTTCTGATCCTGAGAGTGACACTGGGAGGAGGGTGGTCACCCCTGTTTTGTAGGTGAGGAGGCTGGGTTTCAGGAGGTTAAGTAACTTATCCAAGGTCAGGCAGTGGCTGAGTTGGTGTTTGAATCCAGGTCAGTCTAACACTGCCCCTCTGTGTAAGATGACACTTCTCAGAATCTTCCTTTTTGTCATTTTTGTCACTTGGGATCTATACAGTGTCACCTTTTCCAGATGGGGATGGAAATTTTAGTTTCCCTTCAAGTTAATCCTTGTAAGCCACATGTGCAAAAATCTTTATTTATTTGCCCTCTTCTTATAGGTTATTATCAGTTTTTACTATTACTGCTTTTTTGTCTGTCTGTCTGTCTGTCAGTAGGATCATTTGCCAACAGTTCCCAAGTTTCTTTGTGGCAGTACTATTTCAAAAGTAATTTCAGACTATAATGCTATTGCAGTACCATGAAAAATATGTCCTGGCTTGATCTTTGTGGTAAGGAATAGCCGTGACTGACAGCCTAGCACATTTACCTACTGTGGCTCTAGTGCTGGACATCTCTGCCCTCAGCACAGATCCCACTTTACCTCATGATGATGCTCCCATATTATTTGCTTCCTGAGAAAAATTACTACTTCTTTTTCTTTTTCTTTTTTATATTTTAGAGAATCACAGATTGGAATCTGCCTATCAGAATCACCTAATTCTGAAAGTTTTAGTGGTAAGTACAGTGTTTATGTACAGGTCCATTTTGATTATGAAACTGATGCATACTACTGAATATTTAGGAGCATATATATGAAGAGTTGCTTCTAATTTAAGATGTCAGTTAATATATTTTATGCAGATAGGCAAAGGCTGATTAATAAATATGTTTACATCTGTGTTCAGTAGTCTTATTACAAATGTGCATATGGTGTAAGACTTCAAAATACAGAAATTAGTATTATAGCCTATTTCCAGTTACTTAAAAAAACTAATGACTTCATAGACATGTTTCGGTTTTTTTCCTTTTGGTGATTTCTTTGAATGTTTTGCTATTCGATAATCCTTCCAGGTACCTGCAATCTGTTTAGTGATGGAACATTCAGTTTTTTAAAAAAATTTTGTTAAAGAAATTTCCAAAGTCCAAAAGGTTCCCAGCATGTTTTGATGGGTAGGAGGAAAAAGATGGAGAGAAAGCATTGTGTAACCTGCTTGCTGTTCATGTAAAAGTTCACACGTTATGCTTCTTTCCACCATTGTTATAAAGAATAAAGAAGTACCAGCTTGAAAGCACCTCATTTATCAGGAGGTGACTTCAGCCATCTGTGACATAACTGAGAATCAAGAAAGATGTGTAAAGAGTCCTCTGAACTTTCAACTGGAATTGATTTAACACAGTTCATGTACTTAACTCCCAAGAGAGGGATCTAGGCTCTCACTTAGAAAGAGTCTTTGTTCCATCTGTAGCAATCATTCTAAGAAGTTTATCTGTCTGGTTTTTCAGTTCATAAAAGATCAGAAACCACCATCATGAGGGTGTTTAGAATTCTGGAAGTAGGTAAACTTGTAGAAGAAGGACAGGTAAGGAAAGAGAAAGTCTGCCATAGATAAGAATTTAACAATTTAGGCATTAGTAAAGGGACAAGTGGCCATACGCATAAGGCCTCATTCACACTGTGAAATGACTGATATTTAAAATGTGTTGCTGAATCAGTAAGGAAGTTATGTTGTATGTTCTTTGCATAAGAAAGGGGAGCACATGATGGTTTAAAAAGTTTATTTAAAAAGATTATAATATGGAGCTTTTGCCCTCTGAGGTAAAAACACTCCATTTGTCTTAAAGAATTTAGTTATTTGTGAGACTCTATTATTCCTTGACAGTGCCAGATACAATGTCAAGTAACTGCCTTATAGAAGTACCCATAAGTTAGAGTCTGTTCTTCTGCGGTGCATCTTAGATCCCTCCCTTCCTTTTTAATTTTATGGGGACAGCGTTTCTCAGCCTTCCCAGGGTTTTGCTTTTCACCTTCTACCCTAACCTGACACCCCCTGTCCTGGGGCCATATTGATCGTACCACTCACTCTCTGGCATGACTCCCCATCTCCTCACTAATTAAGTACTCCCTTTTGTACAATAGCAGCCTTCTTCTCGGAAGGTGTTGCTACCAAGCGGGAAGTAGCCAGCAAGGGCCTGGGAGGCAGAAAGGAAACCCATTAGTGTGGGTTTGGGGGGAGGGTGTAGCTGTGGGTTCTTGAGCAGAGGAACTACTTGAAGAAATGGCACTTTTTGTGGCAGGATCCCCCTGACTGGTACCACTGTGTATCTGGCAGGGCAGAGGAGTCCATGCTTGTGGTGACAAAGATGCTTGCCAGGCTGGGCTGGTTGTTATGGCCACCCTTCTATCTCACTGTCTCTCTATGGCAAAGGGGAGTCTCAGGTCCATAGGCACAAAGAGGTTTCTTGTGTTGGGCCCTCAGTGGCAGGGTCCCCCTTGGCAGTGCGACCCAGCTGCCCCACTTACTCCTTGTGAGTGGGGAGAGGTCCGTGGACACAACGAGTATTCCAGGGCTGGGCTCCTTGTTTTGGTGGGGTCTTTCTCACTAGTGCTGCATGGCCATCCTGGTATCTGTCCATGGGGCAGAGGAGTCCCAGGCCTGGCAGGGAAGGAGAGCACTTCCCTGGGAATCTTATTGTTCATGGGGAGTCCTGATTGATTCCCTCTTACCGGTTCTGGTGGGCTCCCCTGGTATTGACAGGACTCTCATTTGATTGGTGAAAGAATGAGCCAACCTGGGTTGCTAGGTTGGGGTTAGGAAATGCTGGGCCTTGGTCTCCTCCTTCTCATGGTTTGGGGGGAGCTTAAGATGTGCTGGTACTGTGTTGTTCCTTCAGTCCTGGGGACCCAAACCAGTTCGTCTTCCTTTTAGCACCTTTCAGCATTCTCCTTTGGTTGCCTCTTACATTGTTTCCAGAGTTTGTTTTATTCAGTAAGGAGACAGAGGGAGAAACAAGTCTATGTCATCTTGTCCAGACTGGAAGTCCCTCTTTACATTTTTAAATGTTGTATTTATAGTAGTAATAAAATACTGTAAAGTAGTATTTAACATTGTTATCTTTGTTTTTGGGCAGTTCAACTTTCTAAATTGCTTTGCCTCCCTTTTCTACATTGCCTTTGTCCTGAAGGATATGAAGCTTTTGCGCCAGGTGAGTGTGAATAACAGAAAAGTATCAAATTTTTAGGTCTTAGAGGTGGTTTCCTATATTCAGCTAATGTTACTGTCTTTAAATTATTATTTTTGCAAATCTTTTAATTTTTGTATATTTCTAAGTTCAACTCTAAATGAAAAACCGTTAACAGTTGCACTGTATATTGTACTCAGCTAAAAAGAAATTAGTTGAACCTAACCAACTTGCAGAATTAATCACATAGGGCAGAAAAATCAATTATATAGTTTACTTCAAAGCTTGTCAAAGCAATTGTAACAGCAAACATGTAGTATTTTGTAATTGAACTTTTTTGTGTGTCTCAGGGTGGGGGGGTGATTGGTTTAAAATTTAATTTTTAAATTAATAAGTTATTAAACTTTAGAGACCAGTGGATCCTATGCAGTGCTGTATCTTTTCTGAAATGTATAAGAAAGTCTGATATTTATTTTGGTACGTTGCCATTTGTGGATCACATAATACCAGGTAGTAATAAATTGAGCACAAATTATTGGTTTCTAAATTCTCTTTTTTATACTTGAGCCAGTTACCAGCAAATGGCAATTCCTTCCTGGTTTTAATGTTCTGAGATTGTTAGTGAGCAGTGTTTCAAAGCCTGGGCTTCTTAATGGTTATGTGAGAACTTGGAATAATTTTTCAGGAAATTTAAAAATTTGTATGATCAGAGAAGATTAAAAGATTTTGAAGTTGTGGTTCTAACAGCTTGCATAAAAGTAAAATTAAATGTTTTAGTTGCTCTTAGCAACTCTACTAGATACATTGCTACTTCTTAAAAATTATTTTTGAAAATTGAGAAAGTTCAAAAATAATATATTTGGAATTGATAAGCTGGCTTACATACCTTCTCTGGTCCCATGCATTAGTGTATTAGGGCATGACTTCGTTTCTTACACTTTAGAGAGTCTCCTTTATTTAGCAGAGAAGAGGATAATGGAGGAGGACTCTTTAAAAAAAATAGAATTGTAATACTAGCAAAGGTGGTGTGTGATGGAAACACTCATATCCATCTGAGAAAAGTGAACCTTGACACAACATTTCTGGAAACCAGCTCGGTTGGTAACTTTGCCAAGAACCTTTAACTCTAGTAAGTCTTCAGAGATTTGGCAAAGATTCATGTACGTGGATATCCAAGCAGCAGCATTTTTAAGAGTGAAAGTTGGGAGTAATCCTTAATTCATCAGCAGTGTATTGGCCAAGTAAAAATGAATTTTTAATGACATGAGAAAATGCTCACAATATATTAAGAGAAAAAAGCAATATACAAAGTTGTGTACATATAGGATAATTATAGTTTTATTTTTACAAATGATTGAAAAGAAATATCCCAGATGTAACAGTAGTTCTGTCATGGTTGTAGAATTATGAGTGGCTTTTTTTTCCTATTTTTTTAAAAACATTTTTATTGATACATAATTGATACATACATTTTTATGGGTACATGTGATATTTATTACATGCATAGAATGTGTAACGATCAAGTCAGGGTATTTTGGATGTCCATCACTGCAAGTATTTATTGTTTCTATCTACTGGGAACATTTTAAGTCCTCTCATTTAGCTGTTTTGAAATATACAATACATTGTTGTTAACTATAGTCACCTTACTCTGCCATCAAACATTAGGATTTATTCCTTTTATCTAAATGTATGTTTGTACCCACAGACCAACCTCTCTTTAACCTCTCCCCCTACAATACCCTTCTAAGCCTTTGGTAACTATCATTCTACTCTCTACCTTCATGAGATCAGCTGTTTTGGCTCCCACATATGAGAGAGAATATGTGATACTTGTCTTTATGTGCCTGCCTTATTTCAGTTAACATAATGACCTTCAGTTTCATCCATGTTGTTGCAAATGACAGGATTTCATTCTTTTTTATGGCCAACTAGGATTCTATTATGTATATATACCATGTTTTCTTTATCCATTCATCCATTGATGGACACTTAGATTGATTCCATATCTTTGCTATTGTGAATAGTGCTGCAATAAACATGGGGGTACAGGTATCTCTTTGATATACTAGTTTCCTTTCCTTTGGATAAATACCTAGTAGTGAGATTGCTGGATCAAAGGTAGTTCGATTTTTCATTTTTTGAGAAATGTCCATACTGTTTTCCATAATGGCTGTACTAATTTACATTCCCACCAACAGTATATGGGAGTTCCCTTATCTCTAAATCCTTACCAGCATCTGTTATTTTTTGTCTGTTTGATAATAGTCATTCTATTAATAGCTGGGATGAGATGATATCTCATTGTGGTTTTGATTTGCATTTCCCTGATGATTAGTGATATTGAACATCTTTTCATATACTTGTTGGCCCGTTTGTATGTCATCTTTTGAGAAATCTCTGTTCATGTCCTTTGCTCACTTTTTAATGGGATTATTATTATTATCATTATTTTTTGCTATTGAGTTGTTTGAGTTCCTTGTATATTCTGGATTTTACTCCCTTGTTGGATGAATAGTTTGCAAATATTTTCTCCCATTCAACAGGTTGTCTCTTCACTCTGTTGATTGTTTCCTTTGCTGTGCAGAAATTTTTTAGTGTAATATAGTCCCATTTGTCTGTTTTTGTTACCTGTGCTTTTGAGGTCTTAGCTATGAGTTCTTTGCCTAGACCAATGTCCTGAAGTGTTTTCCCTGTGTTTTCTTCAAGTAGTTTTATAGTTTCAGGTATTATATTTAGGTCTTTAATCCATTTTGAGTTGGTTTTTGTATATGTTGAGAGATAGGGGTCATTCTTCTGCATATGGATATCTAGTTTTCCCAGCACCATTTACTAAAGTGTTTTTTCTTGCCCAAGTGTATGTTCTTGCTGCCTTTGTCAAAAATCAATTGGCTGTAAATATGTGGATTTCTTTTTCTATTTTCTATAGAGAGGATGTATTAGTTTTATAATTGAATTTTAAAAACATTTTAGCAACTACTTTTTTTCAAAGTTGGCAACATATTTAGATTCATATGTTGCAGTCAGGATGAGATGACAAAGCAGATAATTTTAAGTTAATTCATTTTCCTACTGATTCTTGACTAGTTTATTTCTTATTACAATTTTATTTGTATTATAACTTTATTTGTATTTTAATCTGTCTTTCTTGTGAAAAAGCATAAATTAAAAGCATTCTAACACCTGGCTTTTCTAATACTAGTTTTTTTATAACATAATATTATACCATTTGTTGAAAATTCCATTTTGTTTATTACATAATTGTATATATGCTGTGGTTTTATTAATCTACATTGCCAAATATGATTTATGTGTTCCTCTTTAGAGCCTGGCCACTCTCCTGATTACCTCCCAGATCCTTAACCAAATTGTGGAATCTCTTCTTCCTTATTGGCTCCAAAAGAAGCATGGTGTGCGGGTGAAGAGGAAGGTCCAGGCTTTAAAGGCAGACATTGATGCTACATTATATGAACAAGTCATCCTGGAAAAAGAAATGGGAACTTACATGGTAAGTTGGAATATTGCTAAATTAAACATTTATTCAAAGTGAATAACAGTAATGCGCTGAATTCAACAAATATTGTATGCACTCATCGTCTCAGACGTGACTATGTGATAAGTGCTTTCTGGCCTGTTTTCTCATCATGAACCACTTTAAAGTTAAAAAGATGGACCTATCCATTTAAATGCTGCTGTCTTGAATCTGAAGTTATGCCTGACAACACCAAAGGGCAAGTCTGAAGAATTCTGTGACTGCTCTGTGGAGAAGGGATAGGAATAGTTGCTTTGGAGATGACAGAGCAAGGGAGCATTGGTCCCTGGAGAGGCAGCAACTTTGCTTACTCCTGATGCTTCAAACTATAGAAAATGATTGCTCAAGCAAAAGATTGAGGATCATTGCTGAAAAATGGAATACCAATCTGAAAATTAACTTTTAGTTTAAATCAGTGCTATTGTATAAATATAAAACAGCTCCTTTAAGACAGAATTTCTGGTTTTTTTAAGGAACTACGAGCACATCATTAGAGGTTTGGTACTTATTTGAAAGCTCTAGCTCATAAAACCTAACCATGTGTTCCACAGACTTTTACTGAGCTTTGACTGTATTCACTATCTCCACACATTGGGAGATGTATTGGGATCACGTTTGCTTCAGGCCATTGTTTCATATGTCCTGCACCTTCCTTCTCAGTACAGTGTTCTTCCTGGTGAGATAGATCCTTCAGTGGTTCATTCAGTGAGAGCCCATTGTTGTCAAACTTTCATAGTTTCATTTTTCATCTTGAATGAATTTGTTTCCCGATTATTGAGTTTCTTGGCTGAATTTCACAGTCTTTCTCATATGCTTAAGAATTTTAGTTTATATTTTCAACCTGAGTAGGAGTTTGTCCTCCTTTTATGTCTGCTCACTTCTACCTTATTTTTTGCAGTTGCCCCCACTAAGCTTCCAAGTCCCTAGTCCAGAATCAGGTGTTTGCAGCCCAGAGCTCACATCTTATGGTGGCAGTGAGGATTTTGTAGATCTGGTCACAGAGCCAGGAGGTAATATGCTCTTGAGACAAGTTGTAGTTCCTGGGCAGCAGTTCTGGCTTTTTTCAGACCCTCTGAAAGGAGAGAGGACCATTGTCCCAGCCTTGGTTTCACTCAGTCAGCTTGGTTCCAGTTGCACTCCAGAGAAGGGGGTGCTCTTGGTTCTCCCGCCTCACAGGATACAGATCCTAGCCACTTCGGATGGTCAGTGGACGTGGACTGGCCCTGTTCTGGCTTACCATCTTGAGTTTTGTCCATTTCTTACCTATGCAGCTGTTCTTGTTTTCAGGTGGCAGTATGTCTTTGATTAAAATATACACATATGCACTAGCATTTTCTGTCCTTTATTTAAGGGAGAAGACAATTCAAAGTATAAGCACACAGCACATCTTACACAGCAACATTCTTTATGTTTATATGTGAGGTATAGAGAAAACACAGAGCCACGGACAGAGGGGGGAGGTAAAGAAAAGGAGCATGGGTGTGGTGTGCAGCCAGCATTCTGGGATTGAGTGAGTGCTAGCTTACTATGGGTTAAAAGCTCAGTCTAGTTTACATTATGGCAGGATCCTTTGCTTGCCTGTGCTGGGGGTTGATATTTTTGGACACATTTATTTTTCTTCCTTTATTCTCTTTGAGAAACTACACAGTCACATCACCCACGTTCTCATTCCATCCCCCTCACTTTTGTAGGCTTCATGTCCCCCACCATCACCTGGTGCTCCTGTATCTCCTGCTGCCCTCTTTACCTGCCCCAGCTGTCAGTAACTTGCCTGCTTTAAGCTAAGCAAACCCTCCACACCCTCTGCTGTTGATGTCCTATCTCTTTGCTGCCTCTCATAGTTTTCTGCAGTAATTCTCTGTATTGTCTCTCATTTCCTACTTCTCTTCCTATAGTCGATTAGAATTTACTTTCAGCTCTTTTTCTCTGAAATTATTTGGGCAAACGATATCAACCCTTAAAGTGTCCCAAACCAAATTCAGCCTTCTCTGTACAGGTTTCTCTTGCTTTCCCCCTGGCTCAGTGAATGGTATAAAGTAATCCAAACACCATACCCCTTGTCTGAGCAATTCTCATTTGTCTAAAAACTGTATGCCAATAAGGGGATACTGCCAGAATCATAGATCTGATCTCTTCTGGCATCTCACGACATCTGCCAATACCTTTATAAGGAAAGTGAGGGAGGTAACGGTTCTTCCCATGTCTAAAAAAGGCAACTGAAGCTCTATGTTATTAATCATTTGGTGACTAAATCAAGAATAAGATTCAAGACTTTGCCTTCCCGTTTCAGACTCTTGTTTTATACAGCACAAGCTCTGAGATGTTAATATGTTATTATTTAAAGGAATTAATGAAATTTTAAAATTTCTCAGTTTTAATTAATAATATGGTAAATATCACTAGCTATAACTCACATAAACAGTAGATCTTTAATGTCTTCAGTAATTTTTAAGAGTTTAGGGCTCTCAAGACCAAAAAGTTTGAAAACTGCAGATCTGGAGTAACCCCCCTGTCGTTTTTCAAGGCATTGGCTTTTATGAATCCATTGTCTGTTTCTTCCTAAAATCTGAGTTAAACGTCGGACGTATACGTCTTGCACCCCACCAGCAGGTATTGACATCAGGTTGTCTCATTTGTGGGACTAACTTGTTTGTTCACTTGGCTGACTTGGTTACACTGCAAAGGTTCTTTTTCATTTTGTAATGAATAAGTTATCTGTGGGTAGATACTTTGAGGCTTTCCTCTTCCCTATACATGGTATCTCTTCAAAAATGTAGTTTCTAATTTTTTGTTGCTGGCATATGGTAATGCTGTTGTTTTTGTATCTTTTACTCAACAACTTTGCTGAACTCGCCTATTATTTCTGATATTTTTTCTATAGATTTTATTGGATTTTCTATGTGTATAGTTATTTTAGCCATAAATAATGGACGTTTGCTTTATTCCTTCAGTTTTCAGCTATTATGCTCACTGGTATGTTCAATTTGGATGGAAGTAGTTACTACAGGAATCTTTATCTTGTTTCTGATTTTTTGTGTTCTCACCATGATTGGGTATTATGTTTGTTTGATGTTTTTAGTAAGTAACTTTTTATCAGTTTAAAAATGTTATTTTCTCTTCCTTATTTACTAAGAGTTTTTATCTTAGTAAATAGATAAAAAAGAGTGATATTTTATCAAAAATTTTTTGCTCTTATTGTGATTATCATATTATCTCCTTAATTATTTAATGTTTTTATTTACATTAATAAATTTCCTAAGGGAACGCCATGTTCACATTTAAATGATTAACTCTAATTGTTCGGTATTTTTTAAAGATTGCTATGCAGAGTATGCTAATATTTTATTTAGAGTTTTTGTACCATTGGTGAATAATTTTCCTTTTTCAGTCACTGAGAGTAGGGTCCTCAATGTTATTTATTGCAGAAACTCTGTTTCTAACACAAAGCCTGGCATTCAGCAATCACTCAATATAATATTGAATAAAGAACAGTTTAAGGAAGAGAACAGCCCTGTTCCTGCTGTCTGTATACTGATTGTTGCCTTCACTCTATACTTTCTTTCCTTGCCATTCAAATATGCACTAAATAAATATGCTCAGGGTAGGGAACTCTGAGATATGATGTGGGACGGATCACCTGGAACCTGAAACATTGCCTTCATACATTTAATGAATTAGATATGTAAAATTAATTATGATGATTTTCACAGACATACCATAGTATTCTTTTTTTTGTTTGTTTTTTTGAGACAGAGTCTCATTCTGTTACCCTGGGTAGAGTGTGGTGGCATCATCATAGCTCACTGCAACCTCAAACTCCTGGGCTTAAGCCATCCTCCTGTCTCAGCCTCCCAAGTAACTGGGTCTACAGGTGTAAGCCACCACACCAGTTAATTTTTCTATTTTTAGTAGAGACGGAGTCTCGCTTTTGCTCAGGCTGGTCTCAAACTCCTGAGCTCAAGCGATACTCCCACCTCAGCCTCCCAGAGTGCTAAGATTACAGGCAGGAGCTACTGTGCCCAGCCCCATAGTATTCTTAATAACTACTTTATTCTTATAGTTCATACATACGTTCTTAGAATTGTCTTGGTCAGTTGGTCTTTGCTAACTTTCAGCTAATACGGTAGGTGTGTCTTTTGTTAATTCTTTAAGGATTTTTATATATAAGATTATATCTTCTGTAAGTAGAGGTAGCTTTACTTTTCTGCTCTGGATACCTCTTATTTCTTTTTCTTGTCTAATTTTACAGGCTAGAACCTCCAGGACAATGTTGAATAAGAGAATTGAGGGCGGACATTCTTGATCTTAGTGGAGAGCTTTAGCCATTGACTGTGGGTGTTTTGTAGACACTGTTCATTGAGTTGAGGGAATTCCTTTTCGTTCCTCACTTGTTGATGGTTTTTGTCATGAAAGGATATTAGATTTTGTTTTTCTGTGTCTTTTTAAAAAAACTTTATTAATGTGGTGTGTTACATTGATTGATATTTGTGTGTTGAACCAGCCTTGCAATCCTGGGATAAATCTCACCTGGTCATGGTATATCCTTTTAATATGCTGCTGGATCCAGCTTGCTAATATTTTGTTGAGGATTTTTACATTTCTATTCATAAGGGGTATTGGTCTGTAATTTTCTTGTGATGTCTTTGTCTGGTTTTGGTATTAGGATAATACTGGTCTCATAGAACAAGTTGGGAAGTATTTCTTTCTTTTTTTTTTCTTTTTAGTTGACAGGTAATAATTGTACATATTTATGGGGTACAGAGTGATACTTCTGTACATGTATACAGTGTGTAATGATCAAATCAGGATAATTAGCATATCCATCACCTCAAACATTTATCATTTCTTTGTGTTGTGAACATTCAAAATCCTCTCTTCTAGCTTTTTAAAAATATGCAATAAATTATAGTTAACCATATTCACTCACCCTACAGTGCTGCAGAACACCAGAAATCATTCTTCTTGTCTAGCTGTACTTTTGTATCCATTAATTAACCTATCCCATCCCTTCCCTCCCCCACCTTTCCTAACCTCTAATACCCACAGTTCTACTCTCTATTTCCATGAGCTCAATTTTTTTTTTAATTCTCACATATTAGTGAGAACATGTGGAATTTATCTTTCATTTTATGACTTATTTCACTTAATATAATGTCCTCCAGGCTCATCCATGTTGCTGCAAATGACAGGATATCATTCTTTTTCATGGCCAAGTTAGATTCCATTGTGTATATATACCACGTTTTCTTTATCTGATTCTCCGTTGATGGACATTTAGGTTGGTTCCATATCTTTTCTACTGTGAATGGTGCTGCAATAAACATGGGGATGCAGGTATTCCTTTGATGTGCTGATTTCCTTTCCTTTGGAGAAATACCTAGTAGTAGAATTACTAGATCATATGGTATTTCTGGTTTTAGTTTTTTAGGAACTTCCATACCATTTACCCTAATGGCTATACTAATTTACATTCCCTCCAACTGTATGTAAGAGTCCCCTTTTCTCTGCATCCTTGCCAGCTTTTGTTGTTTTTGTCTTTCTGATAATAGACATTCTAACTAGGGTGAGATTATATCTCATTATAGTTTTGATTTGCATTTCTCTGCTGATCAATAATGTTGAGCATTTTTTCACATATTTGTTGGCGATTTGTATATCTTCTTTTGAAAATTGCCTGTTCAGATGCTTCACCCACTTTTTTGCTTTTTTCTTTCTTTTTTTTTTTAATTTCAGCATATTATGGGGGTACAAAAGTTTAGGTTACGTATATTGCCCTTGCCCTCTTCTTCCCCCCTCCCCCCCAAATCAGAGCTTCAAGCGTGTCCATCCCCTATATGGTGCATATTGCACTCATTATATATGTATACACCCATCCCCTCCCCCCACTGCCACATCTGCCCGACACCCGATTAATATTATTCCTAAATGTGCTCTCAGGTGATGATCAGTGAAACCAATTTGATGGTGAGTACATGTGGTGCTCATTTTTCACCCACTTTTTGATTGGATTTTATGTTTCTGTTGTTATTGAGTTGAATTCCTTGTATATTCTGAATATTAGTCTCTTGTCAGATGAATAGTGCTATAGTTTAGATGTTTGTTCCCCCCAAACCTCATTTTGAAATTTGATCCCCAGTGTTGGAGGTGGGTTCTAATGGGAGATGTTTGGTCATGGGGGCAGATCCTTCCTGAATGGCTTGGTGCGATTCTTGCAGTAATGAGTAAGTTCTTGCTCTGTTAGTTCTTGTGATAGTTTTCCCAGCACCATTTATTGTAGAGACTGTCCTTTCCCCAATGTATGTTTTTGGTGCCTTTGTTGAAAATCAGTTGGCTGTATATACATGGATTTATTTCTGGGTTCTCTACTGTTTGGTCTGTGTGTCTGTTTGTATACCAATTCCATGCTGTTTTTGTTACTATAGCTTTGTAGTATATTTTGAAGTCGGGTAGTGTAGTGCCTCTAGCTTTGTTCTGTTTGCTCAGTATTGCTTTGGCTATTTGGTATCTTTTGTGATTCTGTATAAATTTTAGGATTGTTTGTTCTATTTCTCTGAAGAATGTCATTGGTATTTTGATAAGGATCGTATTGAATCAGTAGATTGCTGTGGGTAGTGTGATCATTTTAACAACACTCTTCCAATTCATGAGCATGGGATGTCTTTCCATTTGTTTATATTCTCTTCAGTTTCTTTCATCAGTACTTTGTAGTTTTCATTATGGATGTCTTTCACTTCCTTGGTTAAATTTATTCCTAGGTATTTACTTTTTTTGTAGCTATTGTAAATGGAATTGCTTTCTTGATTTCTTTTTTAGCTAGTTCATTATTGGTATGTATAATAGAAATGCTACTGGTTTTTGTACATTTATTTACTATCCTGCAACTTTACTATAAGCTAGGCTGATGCCATGGCACTCTCACCGGGCAATAGAATGAGACTCTGTCTCAAAAAAAAAAAAAAAAAAAAGCTTTACTGAATTTGTTTATCAATTCTGAGTTTTTTTGGTAGAGTCTTTAGGCTTTCCTATATATAAGACAATTTCATCTGCAAACATGGATAGTGTGACTTCCTCTTTTCCAATTTGGATGCCCTTTACTGCTTTCCTTTGGCTGATTGCTCTGACTAGAAATTCCAGGGTATGTTAAATAAGAATAGTGAAAGTAGGCATCATTGTCTTTTTCCAGTTCTTAGAGGAAAAGGCTTTCAGCTTTTCCCCTTTGAGTATGATGTTAGCTGTGGATATGTAAGATATGGCCTTTATTGTGTTGAGGTAGGTTCCTTCTGTGCTTCATATGTTGAGAATTTTTATTATGAAGGGATATTGAATTTTATCCAATGCTTTTTCTGTGTCTGTTGAGATGATCATATGGTTTTTGTCTTCATTCTGTTGATGTGATGTATCACATTTATTACTTTGCATATGTTGAACCATCCTTGCATCCCTGGGATAACTTCTACCTGATCATGGTGGATTATCTTTTTGATACGTTGTTGGATTTAGTTTGCTAGTATTTAGTTGCGGTCTTTTGCATCAGGGATAATACCCTTAGTTTTCTTTTCTCATTGTGCCCTTGTCTTGTTTTGGTATCAGGGTAATGCTGGTCTCATATAATGATTTAAGAAGCATTCTCTTCAATTTTTTGTAATAGTTTGAAAAGAATTGGTGTGTGTTAGTCCAGGCTAGAGTGCAGTGGCACCATCATAGCTCGCTGCAGCCTTGAGCTCCTGGGCTCAAATAATCCTCCCACCTTAGCCCCCAAGTAGCTGGCACTATAGGCATGCACCACCACACTTGGCTAAGTGTGTGTGTGTGTGTGTGTGTGTGTGTGTGTGTGTAGAGATGGAATCTCACTATTGTTGCCCAGGTCTTGAATTTCTAGCCTCAAGTGATCCTCCTACCTTGACCTCCCAAAATGCTTGGATTACAGGTGTGAGCCACTGTGCTTGGCCCCTATTTCTCCTTGAGTCACTTTTCATAGCTCCATCATTTAGGAATTTGCCCATTTCATCTATATTATTTATTTTTGGCATACAGTTGTTCATAGAACTACCTTACATTCCTTTTTCTCCCTTGTAAAGCCAGTAGTGATGTCCCCTCTTTCATTCTTGTTGATTTTAATAATTTGAGTCTTTTCCCTTTTTGTCTTGCATAGTCCAGGTAGTGATTTATCTCTTTTTTTCCTCATGTTTTTAAAGAACCAACTTTTGATCCTCTCTGTTGTTTTTCTACTTTCATTTTATTTATTTGCACTCTAGTATTTATTATTTATTTCCTTCTACTTGCTTTGGGTTTAGTTTACTCAGCCTTCTTAAGGTGGAAATTTAGGTTGTTTTGAGATTTTTTTTTTTAATGGAGGCATTTACAGCCATAAATTTTCTGTTGACCACTGCTTTTGTGACACCCCATAAGCTTTGGTATGCTCTTTCTTCATTTTCATTGATCTTAAATTATGTTCTGATATCTTGTGTAATTTCTTCTTTGCCCCATAAGTTTTTTTTTGGAATACACACTCAATTTCCATATATTTGTGAATTTCCCAAATTTCTTGTTATTGATTTCCAGATTCATTTCATTGTGGTCAGAGAAAATACTTTGTATGATTTTAAGCCTTTCAAATTTATTTCCTCTAACATATCACATATTTTGGAAAATGTTTTATATACATTTAAGAATAATGTATATGCTTTTATTGGGTTGAATGTTCTATAGCTGTGTGGTAGGTCCCTCTTTTGTTGTTGTTGGGCCATGCTATCAATGCTCAGCCAGGAAGTTTAAAACTTTGCCTTAGCATTTACTTCTTGTGTCAAAGACCCTTGTGGTCAGTTAGAAGTGTAAGATCTTAGAGCCTTCTCAGATCTTTCCTGAGCATGTGCCCGGTCCTATGCATGTGCCTAATCTTCGAGATTTCCGGGAAAATGTTGGTGCTTCAAATCACCTATGGACATCTCATTCCTCAGCTTTTCCTTTCAGTTACCTAGCTTGTTCATTATTTGCCCCAGCTGCTACCCATCAGGCAGACATTATGTTAGAAAATTGGACTGACATCCCCAGGGAGAAGCCTTTAGCACTGGGAGAGACTCTATGAGGTTGAATTAAGACAGGCTTTTGACTTGGTTCTTTTAGAGTACCACCAGTCAGGTCAGATAATGACTTTCCTTGGGGATAAGTCTTTCAGAGATTTTCAGCCCCACTCTGTTTCCCTAATACTCCATTCCTGCTGCATGGTATTATGTTTCGAGGTTGCCACAGAGACTAAAGTAAGTTAAAATACTACAAAATTCAGCTGTTTTCCTTGACTAAATGCTGCTTAGGTTGCTGCAACTCTTTGGTTAGTTTCCAGAGTACTAAAAAAGTTGATTCTGACAAATTTGATTTGGTTTTTTAATGTTGCTTTTATGGAAGGGTCAACTTTTGGTGGTCATTACTCCACTATTTTCACTGGTACCACCACCATCAATTTTTTAATGGAGGGTCAGGGAATGACATTCTAGGGTGCTCATGATGTGAGGGGGACATCATGAAAGTTCTCTAACAATGATACTGGATCATTTCTTCTTAGCTGGTCAAGAGCAAATATGTTTAGCTTTGCTGTTGTTTACTGAAGGAAAAAAAATCTAGTAATTCAGTGATTTTGCATAATGAAATGTGCAGCTACGTTGTTTTTCATTCTTTATTTCAGGAACTTAATATAAAATTGCCTTTGAATTTAAGTAAATTCTGTGGTTGAGAAGAAAGAATTGGGGGGAACTCTTTGAGGGCTTTTTGAATAGTTAGAGGCCAATGCTTTAAATAATATTGCAAAAACATCTGTTATATGATATTAAAATAGTGCATGCTTTCTTGTTGGTTATATTTTCAGGGTACCTTCGATGATTACTTGGAGTTATTCCTGCAGTTTGGTTATGTGAGCCTTTTCTCCTGTGTTTATCCATTAGCAGCTGCCTTTGCTGTATTAAATAACTTCACTGAAGTCAATTCAGATGCCTTAAAAATGTGCAGGGTTTTCAAACGTCCGTTCTCAGAACCTTCAGCCAGTATTGGTGTATGGCAGGTAAGTATTTGAGAAAAAATTATTCCTGTAAAAAGTAAAAAAGGGAGGTGTTGTGACCAAAAAAAAAAAAAGCAAACCTTAAAGAGAGATTTAGGAAACTGGATTTCAATCCTTGCTTTGCTACTAGCTATGTGACCCTAAGCAGTCATTAAGTTTCTCTGGCCTCACTTTTCTTGGGTTTGAAAGAGGTAAAATATAATCCCTAAGACCCCTTTCAGATGTAAAACTTTGACAATTTTCTAGGAAAGTAGCCAGCTGAGACTTCTGAACAGGTAGTAACTGGTAACGGGGTGCTCCCTGCTGCAGTGTCAGTGGAGGCACGTAGGGAGCCTAGACTTCTGCTTATGACCTGGTAGTAGTAAGGCTTTCTTTCTAGTCCCTGCTGGGGCAGTCTCAGAAGAACCCTAGTGGGATGTAAAGACTTTCGCCAGCACCTTGCACAGTGGAGGCCACATGGGAACACATATGAGGCACTTATACCTCTCCCAGCAAAGAAAGTATCAGTAGAGGTCTAATGGGAAGACAGAATGCCAGGAGAAATGAAAGGATATTTCCATACAAAGCCTGCACAGGAGTGTTCATAGCAACTTTATTCACAATAGTCCAAAACTGGAAATGACCCAACTTGGCGTCAATGGATAAATGGATAAGAAAAATTCTGGTATATTCATAAAATGGAACACTACTCAACAGTAAAAAAGGAATGAATTACTGATACATACAACACAGATCAATCTCTAAATCATTATGCCAAGTGAAAGAAGCAGACACAAAAGAATATATACTGTATGATTCCAGTTATATCAAATTCTAGAAAATGCAAACTAATCTATATTGACAAAAAGCAGATCAGTGTTTGCTTAGGGCCAGTTGTAAAGAGAGGGATGGATTGCAAAGGGGCATGAGGAATTTTTTGGGGGAAATGGAAATGTTCTGTATATTTGTGTGGTGGTTTCACAGGTGAATATACCTATCAAAACCTAATGAAGTGTGTACCTTAAATGAATTCAGTTTATTGTATGTAAATTATAACTCAATATAGGTGATTAAAAAAACAAACAAACCCTGAAAGTTTAGTCACAAATGAATTGCAAGAGCAGGAAGCCAGGCACTCTAATATGTTGCTGGTGGAAGTGTGAACTGGTCAACCCTGTGGAGTGTAGCTTGGTTATCTATCAGATTACAAAAGCATGTCCCCCTTGATTTAGCCATTTCACTTTTAGTAATTTAGCCTTCCACTCTTGTTAAATGATGTACATATTAGGTTACTAATTGTAGTATTGTTTGTCATAGCAACTAAATGCTCACCAATAAAGAAAATGGTTAAGTGAATTCTGGTACATCCATGCAATAAAATACTTCAGCAGTTGTGACAAAGAATGGGGAACCTGCTTTACAATACTGACACAGAAAGTCCTTCAAGACACTTTAAATGACAAAAGCAAGGGGCCTGACAGTGTGTATTATGCTGCAAAGGCAGTAAGGAAGAGTGTATACATTCATTTGCATACAAAGTGTCTGGAAAGGTACATAAGAAATTAGCAATAGTGGTTATTTTTTAGGGTGAACAGGAGCTGGGAAGTGGGAGAAAAGGGGACAAAGGGAGAAAGAGATTCTTCACTGTGTACTTAGAACTTTTGATTTTTAAACGATATGAATGTATCAAAAGTAAGTAAATAGAAATTTTAAGCTATTTATAGAGAAGGTAAAGAAAGTCTTGAGTAGGTTTATTGTGAAGAAAACTGTGGGAAAATCATCAGATGACACAAAGGATTTCTAAATTATAAGATGGCAGAAATTTTCCATGGGAGGAGATATATGTATTAAGTTTGGATTCAATCATCTTTTGTTTCACTTCTTTTAAAATTTATGCTTCTAATAGTAATTGTGTTTCTTGGAATTAGTGGTTATCAAGTAGTGATCATCAAGTACTTTATATTAAAAGAAAAAAAGCAATGGTCACAACATTTCTACATCCATCCTCAGCAGTATGCACCAAAGTCTACTTCACGGGATCCTGGATCAGAGTCTATTTAGTAGGTCTTAGTGGGGCCTCGCATCTGTAGTTCTACAGGCGATTTGGTTAATGCTGCTAGGAAGGGATCACTGTTTATAACTGGTGCTTTGGTTGTAAATTGGTTTTAGCTGAATGAGATCTGGTGTGTGATCTGTCAAAGTAGAAGGACAGTTGCATGACATAAATTCTTTTTTGAAACTTTACCTGTTTTTGAACATGAAACATTTTCTCTGGCAGCCCTACTTTAGATTTCCATCAGAATATGAGTAGAGTAACTTTAACAATATTACAAATTCAGTCCCTGGCTGCCTCCAATTAGGAAGGAAGAACATACTGCTTTGGGATATTCAAGCCAAAAGTATCTAAAATACTTTCTAACAGTATGGCTTTTTTCAGCTAAAGAAAATCATAGCATGACAGAGAAAAAAGTTTAAAATATACTTGGAATGTTTAGAACTAGGGTAAGACTTTTTCCTTGATTTTTAGATAATACAAAAAAAGGTGAGGAAATGTAGAAACATTCATTGCAGTTTTAAATTTCACATTCTTTTTTCTTTTAGTTGGCTTTTGAAACAATGAGTGTTATATCTGTGGTCACTAACTGTGCTCTGATTGGAATGTCACCTCAAGTGAATGCAGTCTTTCCAGAGTCAAAAACAGACCTCATTTTGATTGTAGTAGCAGTGGAGGTAAGTGAAAATTTAAACTATTTTAAGTGGTATCCACATCAGATGCCTCTGTTATTCTAAAGCAGTACTGTCCCCAGCTGTCCGTGACTGACAATTTAGCAACTTGCACTTGTAAGAAATAAGTATTAGAAGATATGAGCATTTAGGCTGTGCTTTCTTGCCTAGGTATGAAAATCAGTCACCATGATGAAAACAAGAAGTGACTTTTTCAGCCTTTGTGCTGGCCTGTTCAGTGTTAAGTAGTTAAATCCTATTTGAAATAGAATTCTATAAATTTAATTTGTATTTGTAGTCTATAGTAGGGAAATGACACTTCTACTTTCTTGAGCAAATAAATCTTATGAAATGCTTTTTGATAATGATTTAAATTTCATTTGCTACAGATGTGGAATTCATTGTAGAACTCAGAATTCATTGTAGAACACAAAATTATGTGTTTTGTAGGAAAACACATAATTTCACATACAGACTACAAGTCAGCTAGCTGTGTGCGCCTTTTTTAGGTTTTCCATTCATCATGTTTCAGAATATGGATTCCTGTAACATCTTGAAAATTAAGCAGTAACCAAATGTAAATGGAAGAATTTGTAGGAATTTTTTGTTGTTGCTTACGGTTATTGTTGTCAAGAATATTGTGACTGCCTTTCATTTTTAGATATTTTCAAAATAGAACAGTTGTGGAACTTTATTAAAGCAGAGTTTAGCAGGATCATAGAGTGGTGTTTCATATACCTAAGGCCTTAGGACTTAGGGCTGACCAGAAGAAATGAAATCATGAACTTGCACATTTCCAGTGTCAGCTAAAGAAATATATTCTGCTTTGCTCGTTTTGCTCTTTTATCGTATTTGATAGGAATCTGTGTTCATGATAGATGCTATATGTAGAATATGCATTTTGCAGAATGATTTTAGATAGCAGTGAGTAGGAGGGGAAAGAGAATGGCCTTGGCAGATAAAAGTAGGTCTGTTTTGAATTTTGTGAGTTGAATAGGATTTTGGAGAGCTATTTGCAAGGCTCATTTATCACATGTGAAGTGAGAGAACAAGATAGAGGTACCTCAGAGAGAGGCCAACTGGCTAGGCTCAAACTGTGTCTTCTTGATTTAGGATATGGTCCTCAACTGTACAAATCTATTATAGAAACTTGTCTTAGTACACCCAGAGTTAATTCGGCTTTAGGGACTGATCTTAAATATAAAAACTGATACTCATGAGGGACTGACCAGAATGTCAGGTAGTTAATTTACCCTAAGAAGATACTTTTCCAATACCATAACAGACAGTGTTAAAGTAAAGATGGAATTGGTTATTAAAAGATTTCTTGGTAAATGTAGAAGAAGAATAAGGGGACTGTAATCGTTCTGAGAGAAACAGAAAGCCTGCAAACCATCCATACCCCCACAAAGAGCAGAGCTCTGACATGAGCCAAATCTTGGTGTCTATCCCCAGCTTCTGAGCAATGCTGGATGAGTTCAGTACTGCCCGCTTCTTGATTTTTGCCTTCACTTTCTCTAGATTTCTGGCTGGCTCAGTTTTTCTTCCTGTAGTTTACCATTGTTAGCCTACTGCTTTCTTTTTTATTTAGTGTTATCTTAATAAGATCCAGGGTCTGGTCCTCCTTACTTAATTTGGGAGATTTACTGGCCTATAACACTGTGGGGCAGACTCACGTATCACGGGCTGATTTTGCTAATCTAATCCTCATGGGTTCACTTCATGTGCAAGTTCTAGGGGCACTTGATCGTTGCCCTCTAGATTCTTACTTTTTTTTTTTTTTATCTATCTCTTCACATAGTATTAAAACAACTGTTTTACTGTCATCATCTAAACCTAGTACCTTAGAGTACAAAAATATCTATTAAAACATCTTTATCAGGAAAAACTTTGGGTTATCTACAGAAAATTTAAATTGTTAGCCTGGAATTGAGACTTAATTTTTACTTTCTTATTATTTAACTTTTTATTTTGGAATAAGTACAGTTCACAGGAAGTTGGAAAGATAATAGATTCCATGTACCTCTCACCCAGTTTGCTCAATGGTTACATCTTAAGGAACTATAGTACAGTATCAAAACCAAAGAAATTGACATTGGTGCAGTGTGAATGTAGTTATTTGTCATTTTATCCCATGTATAGATTCATGTAACTACCACCACAATCAAGATAAATCTCCATCACCACAAAGATCTTCCTTCTGCTATCCTTTTATAGTCACACCTTTCTCCTCTCCTCACCATTCTTAACTCCTGGCAACCACAAATCTGTTCTCCCTCTCTAATTTTGTCATTTCAAGAACGTTATATAAAAAGAATTATACAGTATGTAAATTTTTTTTGGTAATTTTTTATATGGGCTGAATTATATCTCCCCCAAAAACATCTTGAAGTCCAAACCACCAGTATCTGAGAATGTAACCTTCTTTGGAGATGGGGTTGTTGCAGATGTAATTAGTTAAGATGAGGTCGTATTGGAATAGGATGGGCCCTTATTCCAGTATGAGGGGTGTCCTTATAAGAAAAGAAGAGACACACAGAATCATGAGGAGAGAACACCATGTGATGAGGGAAGCAGAGATTGAAGTGCTGCAGCTGTGCAAGCCATGAAACACCAAGGATTGCTGGCAAACCACCAGACGCTAAGAAGCACCAAGGAAGCCTCCCCTACAGGTTTCAGAGGGATCATGGCCCTGCCAACACTGTGATTTTGGATTTTTAGCCTCTAGACTGAGACGATACATTTCTGTTGTTTTAAGCCATCCAGTTTTATGTTCTGGTAGCCCTAGGAAACTAATACAATTTCCTTTCTGTTTGAAGAACTTAACATTAGCCAATCTTAAGGGTAAGTCTGCTAGCTACAAATTCTCTTACTTTTTCTTCATTTGAGAACTTTGTTTTTTTCCTCTTTCATTCTTGAAGGATAGTTTTTCTGTATATAGAATTCATGGATAACAGTTCTGTTCTTTCAGCACCTGAAAAATATTTTGGTACTTTTTTCTAGTCTCATTTCTCTAAAATGAGAAATCTGTTGTCACTCAAATGGGTGTTAACTTATAGGTAATGTGTCCATTTTCCTCTGGGTGTTTTCAAGATTTTTTTTCTATATCTTTGGTTTTTGAAAGTTTAATCATGGTGGGTCTTGGTGTGGATTTATTTTGGTTTATTCTGTTTGGGGCTTTCTCAGCTTCTTAGATATGTAGGATTGTGTCTTTCACCAAATTTGGGATCTTTTCAGCTATTATTTCTTCAAATACTTTTTTAGCCCCACTCTCCTCCTTCTCCTAGGATTCTGATATGAATGTTGGGTCTTTGTATTTTCCCACAGGTCCCTAAGGCTCTTTTCAATTTTTTCTAGTCTGTTTTATTTCTTTTGTTCAGATTAAGTGATTTCTATTTATGTACCTTCAAGTTCATTGATTCTGTCCTCTGTCGTGTCATGGGCTACTATTGAGCCCAGCTACTGAGTTTTTAAAAAAAATTGTGTTATTGCATTTTTCAGTGCTATAATTTTCACTTGGTTCTTTTTTATAACTTCTATTTCCTTTCTGAGATTTTCTGTTTTTCCATTTGTTTTAAGAGGCTTTGTAATTGATTGTTGAAGCATTTTTTATGATGGCTTGTCATAGCTCCTGCTACTATGACAAAGTACCATAGACTGGGTGGCTTAAATAACAGACATTTATTTCTCATGCTTCTGGAACCTGGGAAGTCCAAGATCAAGGCGCTGGCAGGTTTGGTTCTTGGTGAGGAACCTCTTCCTGGCTTGCAGATGTCTGCCTCCTCACTGTGTATTCACATGGCCAAGAGCAAAGCTCTGTGTCTCTTCTTATTAATATAAGTGTACTAATCCACATCATGGGAGCTCCACCTTCATGACCTCATCTAAACCTAATTACTTTCCAAAGGCTCTACCATCGCATTGGCAGTAAGGGCTTTAACATATGAATGCATTTGTGGGGGGACACAAACCCTTAGTTTATAACATAGCTACTTTAAAAATCCTTGTCAGATAATTTCAATACCTGATTTATTTCAGTGCTGGTGTCTGTTGTTTGTATTTTCTCAGTCAAGTTGAGATTTCTTGGCTCTTGTTATAATGAGTGATTTTTAATTGACACTAGACATGTTGGGTATTATTTTATGAGACTCTGGATCTGGATAAGATGTAAATATTACTTTTTAACAGGCTTCCTCTGACACAACTTCAGCAAGGGTGGGGGTGTCATCTCTTGTTACTGCCAGTTGGTGATGGAAATCTAGGTTCCCCACTTGGATTCTGTTGACACCCCAGGTGGAGGATCCTTGTTACTGCTGGACAGGGCTTAGAGTTCTGGCTCCTCACTACATGTCCACTGATATCTTTTACTGGGAAGGGTCCACTTACCTCAGCACTGTTTCCTGCATGGCCTCATTGACACCACATGGAGGATGTCCTCATTACTGTTGCATGGCGGTGAAAGTCCCAACTCTTCACTATACTTCCTGTGATACCACTGCAGTGGGGAATGGAAAGGGAACCTTGTGACTGCCAGGTGGGTTGGAAGTGAAGGTTCTGTATGTAGACTTTACAGACAGAGTGAGAAGGAGTATGATTATTACCATTTAATGGTGAGGGTAGGTCGGGCTCCCTACTCAGCCTTCTCTGGTGGGGTTAGGCCCATTTTTATAGCCCATCAAAGGTATAAGTCTAGGCTCTCCTCTAGGCATTTGCGGGCATGAATGGGAGATGGGGCCACAGTGTTTCCTGTGGTATTTGGCTGGAGTAGAATGGTTATTGGAGTAGAATGATTATTGTCTAAAAGTTTCTGTCTTGCTGGATGCCCCCTTTCCTGGTCCTTTGGTAAGAGAGAGAAGCCTTTACTTGGGGCTTTTTAAAATGTGTCCATTTGCATTTCTGAGTTGCCAGCTTCCTTGGCACTCAATCTGGGGTATATGAAGCAAAGAAAAATCCAGAGTACTCAGTCCCATGTCGTTCTTTGGGTTCTGGGATCCCTAAATAGACTGCCTTCTTCTTTCTACCTTCAGAGTCTTCTTATGTTTATTTTATATATAATGCCCATGGTTTTTAGTTGTACTTAACATTAACAATAGTTTAAAGTACTTCTACTCCATATTTCCGGAATGAAAATCCTCATTTATTAACTTTTTTTCTCCCCAGCTTGGGACCTCTGCACACACAAAGTCCTCTTTTTATGCCTGACTAACACACTTTTATTCCTTAGGTCTCAGCTCAGATATCACTGAACTCCCAGGCCTTTCTGATCCCTCCATTGCAACTAGGTCTGTTCTGTTAGTCTCTCATGAAGTCTTGTAGTCTTCTCCTTCATGGCATTTATCCTACTTACAAGCCATGCATTATACTTACTTGTGGGTTTATGTCTTTGACATCTGTCTCTCCTATACACTGTCAGCTTCAAGAGGACAGGACAATGTCTACTTTTCTATCTTAGTAAATAAGATTGTTGTTCCCTTAGAATAGTGACTGAAACATGGTAGGTATGCCATGCAGTTTAGTGTTTAGATGAATGTTGAATTAATAAACTAAGCTATTTAAAAAGAAAATAGGCATTTCAGTCTTTCTTTAAAGAGGAAAATGTATATTTTTCCTTTTTGGTGTATTTATACTCAGTATTATATGACTATAATTGTTGGTTTATAACACTTCTAAGTTCTGCTTATAGGGCATAAGGTGGCAAGTGCTCATTCTTTGCTTATAGGGCATAAGGTGGCAAGTGCTCATTCTTTTCATTCCTTAATTAAATTACACTCAATCAATATTGAGAACTGCTATGTATATAATACTGAATCTGGTGCTAAGAAGAGACATAGCTGTTTTTCACTTTTGTCCTCAAGAACTCTGCTTTTTAATGTAGTTGAGAAGATGTGCATATTTTACACACACATGCCCACATCTACATAGATATAGTTAAACACATCCACTAGAGAGGTAACTAGGCAGTATAAATATGTCAAATGAATGGCCTGTATTTAGGTTTGAGGAGCAGATATTCATTAATTTTATCCAAAGGTAGCAGACTCTTTGCTGACGCTGTCTTCCTTCGGTGACGCCTGGGCATCTATAGCATGTTTTGGGAAGGGGCTGGATGTAGCTTTATCCTGATTTCCTGGAGGAGTTGAAAGGCAGTTATTTTCCATGCTGGTGGAGACTTCCCATCTTAATTCTGACCCCATTGTAATCTACTCTTGGGATGTAAATTAGAGGTACCAGACAATCTGAAGGGTAGGACACAAAAGTACAGCCATGAGCTAATTTAGAGTTGATCATAACATAGAAGAAAGGTATTTTTTTAGCCTAAATTTAATCCACAGAGGCAAAAATTCCAGCAAGGTTTTAAGCTATTCTGTTAAACACCTCTAGGCTTATACCTCTAAACAAGAAGTATTTGGTTTGGTTACCAAGGCCAAATTCTTAGAAGAGTGATTATTTTGTTGTGTATTTGTTGTTTTTTGTAAACGAGGAGATAACTGTGATGTTATCAATATTTATTAAGATGGAGATCACCCATAGAAAGTCAAAGGATGAGGGGTGTGAGGAGATTGTAATTAGATGTGTAATGCTCTTTCATGTGCCATTTTTCAAATTGTGGCAAAATTTACATAACATAAAATTTATAATTTTAACCATTTTTAAGTGCACAGTCCTGTGGCATTAAGTACATTTACATCATTGTGCAACATCTCCACCATTCACCTTCAGAACTTTTTCATCTTCCTGAACTGCAATTCCATACCCATTAAGCATTAACTCTGTATTTCCTCCTCCCCCTTCTCCTAGCAATAACCATTCTACTTTCTGCCTATGAATTTGACTATTCCAGAAGCCTCATATAAGGAGAATCATACGGTATTTGTCCTGTTGTGTCCGGCTTATTTAACTTACCATAATATCCTCAAGGTTCATCCATGTTGTAGTATGTGTCAACATTCTCTTCCTTTTTAAGACTGAACGATATTCCATTGTATGTGTGTACCACATTTCCTTTATCCATTCATCCCTCAATGGACACTGAGATTGCTTCCACTTTTTGTCTATTGTGACTAATGCTGGTATAACTGTAAGTATAAATATCTGTTCAAATCCCTGTTTTTACTTCTTTTTAGTATATATCCACAAGTGGAATTGCTGGATTATATGATAATTTTATGTTTAATTTTTTGAGGGCTCGCCATACTATTTTTCACCAGCAGCTATACCATTTTACATTCCTACCAGCAATGTACAGGGTTCCAATTTTTCCACATTCTGGCCCACACTTGTTATTTTCTGTTTTTTTGATAATGGCCATTCTAATGGGTGTGAGATGATATTTCATTGTGGTTTTGATTTGCATTTCACTAATCCCTAGTGGTGTTGAACATCTTTTCATGAGGTCATTGGCCTTTTATGTATCTTCTTTAGAGAAATGTCTACTCAAGGTGGGGAGGGAAAAAAAAGAGAACTGTCTATTCAAGTCCTTTGCCCATTTTTAATCTGGCTGTTGGGATTTTTTGTTGTTGAGTCGTAGGACTTTGTATATTCTAGATATTAATCCCTTATTAGATACATGATTTCCAAATATTTTCACCCATTCCGTGGGTTACCTTTCACTCTGTTGATAGTATCCTTTGATTCACAGAAGTTTTAAATTTTAATGAAGTCTAACTTACCTATTTTTTTCTTTTCTTTTTGTTTCATATCCATGAAATCATTGCCAAATCCAATGTCATGAAGCTCTTTACAGCACATTCACAATAGCCAGACTTTGAAGAATTTCATAGTTTTAGATCTTTGATCCAATTTGAGTTAATTTTTATATATGATACTAGATAGGGGTCCAACTTCATTTTTTTGTATGTGGATGTCCAGTTTTCCCAGCACCATTTGTTGAATAGATTGTCCTTTCCCCAGTGACTGCTTGTTGGCACCCTCATCAAAAATCATTCGACCGTATTTGTGAGGATTTATTTTTGGGCTCTTTATTCTATTCCATTGGTCTGTGTGTCTGTCTTTATGCCAGTACCCCACTATTTTCATTACCACAGCTTTATAGCAAGCTTTGAAATCAGGAACTGTGAGACCCCCCAACTTTGTTCTTCTTCAAGATTGTTTTGACTATTCATTGTGTATTTATTTTGATGCGCTTTTAGTAAGCTACACCTATTTATTGTATGATATTTTAAAATGTTACCTGTTGATCAGAAGTTGGATTATATTGGCACAAATTGATCCTCTTTCTGACACAGTATGTATTTGAAGATTTGTTTGTATTTTATTGACTTTCCCTAGCTTTGGTTTCTAAATTGAGAATTTTGTGTGTCAGGACAAAGCCAAGCTCAGAGAAAGTGTCAGAAATAACCAAAAAATTAGTAAGTTAAACATTATTCTAATGTTTCCAGGACCTCAGTTGAATTTCATAGTAATTGGTCTTGTAATGAATCTAAAAAGTATAACATTTACAAATAAATTAGAAAATACAAGTTTTTGGTTTGTTACCATATAAGTTTGTCTTATAAAATCATGCCGAAATTCTAATTCAGAATGTTACAAGGTAACAATGTGAGGTGAGATATGTTAATTAGCTTGTGTTAATTATTTCACAATGTGTATGTATATCACATTGTATACTTTAAATATATACAATTTTTATTTGTAAATTATACCTCAGTGAAGCTGGAAAAAAAGAACGTTACAGAAAGTTCATTAAAACTATTGGTGGGTCAAATTAACATGTTTCTGTTTACAAGATTTTTCTCTCTGATATGAAAATGTCTCTTCATACAAGGAAGTAAAATCTTAAAATTAATTTTAAAATAAAATTATATTGTATACCCTATTTTTTCTTGGAATCTAGATAGTGTTAGTATTTATTGATTAAAAAAGTTTCGCTAGTAGCATGTTACATTAACAACATGCTGTACTTTCATATATTTATTCGTGGCCCCTAAAATAGTAGAAATTTCACTAACTCGAAAAAGCCATAATAAATAAACTATATATATATATAAAGTAAATTCTTGTATAAATTTTTAACATCCTGATAAGAAAACAATTTAAGATGTTAAATTTTTTTCTCCAAATTAATATGTAAATAAATTTATGTCGTTAGAGTTTTTTAACAGAACACAACTTAGAAAATGTAATGAAGTTGATATTGAGTTTCAGTGTTCTCATAATTCAAAATTGGATTAATTGATAGTTTCAGTAGCTTTTCTGGCTCACATTTCCAAAGCCAGGTAATTTTAATTTTTTACTTAGGTTTTTGATTCTTCAGTTTCTTAAAAGCTTTTTTAGTGCAGCAGCATGAAATTGAGCAAAGGCGAAAATAATCATTATGTATACAGAGAACTCAGTGTCATGTCCCAACTTTTGTGTATTTACTGCCATCTAGTGTTGCCTTTAAAAATGATGACACTTAGATACTTTTTATTTGTGAAATAATTAAAGAAATTTATTATAGATTGAACAGGAGAATAGCGTACCAACGTATCAAATGAAAACATGAAAATGCCATTTTTATGGGTTAAAAATAGTCAAATATTGGCAGTGTCATAAAGTTCAGCCCACAAAATTAGATCAATATCAAAATAATTTCCATTAAGTAATCATCATCCTCACTTTTGAGACAAATTTAGTTCACGTCTTTGATGTAATTTCAAGCAAAGGATCACTACTTTACATGCAGAATTACATAAAAATCTCCAATTCCTAAAAAATATAAATGTTCTAAAATCCCCCAAATATCAAAATTAGATAATATGTCATTTTAATATTAAATGGATTCACAGTTTTCTAAACAAGACAAGATGTACCAATCAGATATATTGAATACTAACAGTTTACCTACTAAAATCTGTTCTTATTGTAAGGCGAAAATGAGTTAACTACTCATCCCAGAAGTTGTAACAGACTGCATTTCTAGTGTTTAGAGCCTGTCTGTACAATGCATGTTTATTTGGTAGTTTTTAAAATATCATTTAATTGTTTCTTTTTGAAAAAAGTAAGTTATCATGTGATTCTGCACCCCTCCCCCCACAGCTGGCTAGAGACAGAATTGATTGTCATCTGTTTGTCATGCCAGGGTGTCCTCAGAGAACAGACGGAGTCCTCTGGGTTCTTTTGTGGTCCTGACTCACAGGATTTATTTTTCTAGTTTCAAACTTAAAGAAAAGTTGCAAGCATAATAAAGATAGTTCCTATACATCCTTTATCAGGATTCACAAATTTTGAACATTTTGTTACACGTATTTTCTCTCTCCCTCCCTCCCCACTCTGTCTCATTCTTTTTCCCTTTCTTTCTTCAAACCAAGAGAAAGAGGAGATGGAGAGAGAGGAAGAGAAGAGAGAGGTATTTATATTAATATTTGCATATATATTTGAAGCTACAGTGTATCCCTGCACTCTCTCTTAGTGCATCACCTTGAATTGTGAGCCCATTTCCTTGACTGCAGATTGAGGCCAGTGCAGTCTCTCTTGCATGGATGCTCTGAAGAGTAGAAATGACTCATGTATAACCCTAATCACAAGTGTCGTTGAGGAGGTGCTTAATAAATTGCAGGTCTTGTTACTACTAATACTCTTACAAGGTGAGGTATAGATGAGATTGTGTGTGTGAAATGCCAAACACAGAGCTGAGCACTTGGTCAAGGCACAGGGGATATGAACTGCAGTTCTGACCAGCTCAACAAGGGCAGAATGAAGCTTTCGTTATCTCCTTTATTATCATCATCATTATTTGTTAAGCAGTGTCACAGCATGGAAATAGCTTGGGGTGGCAAAGTGAGGTGGTAGCTGAATTTGAATCTCACCTTTTCGGCTTAATTTCTGTGAGCCTCAGTTTCCTCAGATGTAAAATGGGAAATGTCAGACACCATGTTTGACCCAGAGGAGAAAGTGAAAAATTGATAACAGTTAATAACTACCATTGTTAATGCATTGATCTTTTATCAGTTAGCTCATATGTCTACATTGGCTCAGATGCATTTCCACTGGCTTACTCTCCATCATAATATTGAATTGGTTTTGTGTATGTTACAGTTTGCTGCTTATATGCTAATCTCCCTCTTTTATGTGCCTTCCATGACAAGACTTTGTTTTCCTCTCTCCCCCAATCTTGCTCTCACACCTAAGCCCAACCCTTCCTCCCTCCCACCCATCCATCACCATGTCCTGGTGATCCTGACTTCTGTATATTTGTTTCACCTCTCCCCTGTCACCATCTGCATGGTCTAAGTTCATGTTCTCACCATTTCTCATCTAGACTTCTTTTTTTTAAACAGCCACATTGAATATAATTCACATACCACTCATTTAAAGCATACGATTCAGTGGCTCTCACCTAGACTTTTACAGCAGATTCTCCCAAGCCTTCTGGCTTTCCTGCTTTCCTTCCTTTGCCCCATGCTCTCTACTGCTGGAGTGGTTATTCCTAAATGAAACTCTGATCCTATTTCTTCTCTGCAGTGACCCTCACATGGCTTACAAAAGAAATGCCCTAGTTGAATGTCAGGTTCTTGACAGTTTCCTTTCCCATCATCTTCCCTGGTTCCCATTTCAGCCTTGCACATCCCAGTGCCCTTTGTGAAAGTCACTATTAGCAGTTACTAAAACTGTATGGCAATCACATGTCTCCTTTCCCAGACTGAGCTTCCTGAGAGCAGGGGCAAGGTAGCACACAGTGAAGATTCAGCCACTGGCAAGTGTTCATTGAATTACTTTAACTCTTGGTTTTCAAGTGATTAAAGAACTGCTTGTTAAATGTTTATTAATAAATGAATGAGTCATACATTTATAGGTTTTTTTCAGTGAACATATTGTTAGTGGCACTTATTCAAGAATTAATTTCAAATTTATAATTGAAGACTTTAATACTGTACCTTTGAGAAGTATACTAAATAAAAACTCAGGCAAAATATTAAAATTATATCATTATAAGAAAAGGTGAACTATATTAGGCAGTATGGCACAGTGGTTAACAATATGGGCTCTGGGTTCAAATCCTGACTACACTGTTGACTAGCTTTGTGTCTTTAAATGAGTTCAGTACCTACTTCTACAATTGTTAGGAGGATTAAATGAATAAATGCATGCAGTGTGTTTACTACAGTGTCTGGCAAGATTAAGTATTCAATATTTGTTAGCTGTTATTGTCATTATTGTTTTTGAAAATAAATCTGTTCTCATAGAAATCTTTTCACCTAATTTAAAGGTTTGATTCAATTCTGAGAATTCAATTTAAAAACTTAACCTGGGAAGGAACCCATAACCAACCAAATTATTCATCTGGTCACCACTTCCCATTGTTGAGCATGGGTTGCATTGGTTTTTGACTTTTGGATTAGGATACTTTTGAGTGGAATTATGGAGCTGGGTTTTTAGAGCTGAGTTTTTTTTTCTTCTGCCTTGTGTTTCCTTTATTTCTCTGACAGTCTTGGTAGTTTACTAGTCTTCCTATGGGCTGTGCCCCCTCTTTAGTTTTTATCCAAATTAAACATTGCTCTGTGTTCTCCTGAGGGTGTGGGAATAATTAAAGAGAGCCAAGGCATAAATTCTTTCATTGAATACATATTTAATGTGTGCTTAAAATAAGCCAGGCATTACTAAGATGTAGCCCTGACTTTAGAAATGCTCACAGGCAGAACTGTCCAAGAGATAAATTCCAGTGCAATAGCAGGTCTGTTTCTTAACCACCTTTCCTAGATGGCCCAGCTCTCCCCATTCTCTTCTGACAATGCCCTGACTAGTGCACGTTCTAGCCTGCTGGGTGGGGGTGGTTGGGGGCATTGGGGAAGATGTCACTGAATTAACTGTTCACCAAGATGTATTTTGTTCCCAAATCTGTTTATATGTGGTATTCTTGTTACTGTAATTGGCATAATTTAATTAAATAAAATGAAAACTGATGGAAAGTGTGTGCTAAAATAAAGAGCCATCATTTCTGTGAAAACCTTTGGAAAGACTCCATAAAGACAAATTGCTATCAGATTGGATAAAGATGAGGCAATTATAAAAGACTGGGGAAAAATCATCAAAATATGGACAGCTTCCAGATTCTGTTTTCACATTGCTTCACAAGTGTCTTTAAGTTTTCACTCTTCTTTAAAGAAAACAAACCTGGGAATCGTAGACCTTGTCTTATGGATGTTATTTAGACATGGCATATAGTGAGACTCCATCACTGGATCCTACTCAAAGGAAAGGCCTTGGCCCTACAGCAAATAAATGTATTAATACTTACATTTAAATGTTTGCTAAAGCAAAACAGTAAAGATATGTATTTTATAAGATCCTTAATTTTCTCTAAGTTTTTTTTTTTTTATCCAACAAGAAGCCATAACTTTATTAATGATAGAAACAGTACAAATTTCAAACCAAGCTGCAGTTACTCTTTTGAAACACCAAAAAAAGTCCTTGTTTTCAGATGGTTACATTGTTAATTCCATAATAGCATTTACAATATCATTACTGTTGTTCTTCAGGGCTCGGACTGCCTTTGCTCTCAACACATTTGCTTGTGACATGACCAATTCTATGTCTTTAACTTCCACACCTGTTTCATCAACCTCTTCCTCTTCACTCTCCTCTTGTACAGTTGGAGTCTGTGTGTTTTCTTGAATGTTTGAAACAGCTTCACCTTGAACTTTGAATTTTTCAGCAGCCGCTAGCTGTGCCTGCTGAGATAAATCTTCGATCTTGGCTTCCCCAAAAACTATGTAGGTATCTGAAGCTGGGCTCTTGTAGACATCTGGTTTTGTGATTGCAAAGAGGATACTCTTAGATTTCCGGATAGTGACTCTAGTAACTCCTGTAACCTGTCGAAGACCCAGTTTGGACATAGCCTTCCGTGCCTTCTTTTCACTCCGACTCTGTTTTGCTTTACTGACTGGTTCTTCATCGATTTCAGCTGCTGCTGCCAGCTGTGCTTGTTGTGTGGTTGCTTGTGTGGAATCTTGTTCCTCGAGCTCTGGTACTGATTCATCACTGTCAGATTCTGTTCCAGACCCTGTCTCAGCCTGAGGCTGTGGCAACTCCTGCTCTGTAGCAGGGACGGTTTCTGTGGCTTCACCGGGCATTTTGTGCAAGGAACGCGGAACCAAGATGGTGGCAGAAAGAGACCAAGCGAGAGCGTCAATTTTCTCTAAGTTTTTTGATTAAAGAATTACTGGTCTCAATTGTGTCATCTATATGGGCTTCTTCTGTCCTCGGGGAGTACTGAATTAGGGTTTTAAATTTGTCAGTTAAAGGGAAATACTTGTTTTGTTGGAAAACCCAGTGCCCTTGAAATTGGTGGTTAACACATAATCAGTTAAATATGACTTTATTAACATCTAATTTTTACAGATTATTTTGCTTTTTTAAAAGATCGTACAGTGGTTAACCTGACCTGCTTCTTGTCCTAGAAAGTTTAGGAAAGGGCAAGTCTCATACATCTGAAAGAGGTCATTTTACATTCAGAGTAGAGTTGTTTTCAGAAAAGAATTGTATAGAAGGTAAGAATTAGAAAATTCAACAGCTTTTCTACACTCTTGAGCCATAACTTCAAACTTCAAAGTCTGACAGCATTATTTTCTTTAAAGTGAAATCACAGAACATCATATGTATCTGTATTCAAAGGTAAATACTCCAGATATCTACAAACAGATGAAATGATTTGGATTATTCATCTTTGAGGACTATTTGTCTGGTCTCCTCTCAGTCTGTGCTTCAAGGCCTTCTGTTAATTACTTGCTCCCCTGGTATCTCCTGTTGCACCCACACCTGTGCTCTCCACCCTGAACCACAGACTGCTAGGTGCGTCACTTCCTCTTGCACTTGCCTGTTACCCTTGTCCTCACATGACGGTGGACTTTCCTTTCAGATGCCTGAACAAACTGAAGTCAGATTTGCCCCCTTTCTCTGATTTTCTGTCTATTTCGTTCCTTTGGGGAATGGGGATATAAGAAAGCATTTTTGGTTTCAATTTTTTCCCTTAGGGTGAAAAGCAAGTTTTGCTTAAGAAAATTGAAAGTAGACTTGGAGCGCGTAAGAAACTTCCACTGTTTGTATTATTGGGTGGCATGTTGAGGGGTCTCAAATCCAATGGGAATACATTTGAGGAGGCTGTGTGGCTGAGGACCCCTTGAAAGAAGAGTGGGATGTGGGGGCAGCTCCAGAAGCAGGAGGGAGCAGGAGGGGTGAGGTCAGAGACTGTGGGTTTTCTTAGGGAGAGTGGAGAGTGTGAATTGGGGGATGAGGGATAATAGGTGGGGAAACTGATAGAGGGCTCTGAGCTCACGGTGAAAATGTTATAGTCCATTTACATTTTATTCCAAAATGGTTTCTCACACTTTCAAAGATACGATTGCAATTCATTTTCCTTCACTAACATCAAGTCTACTTGGCCATTCCAATGATCTGTAAAAATGAATAGGTTGCAGATTGAATTTACCATTTCTCTATCCATTATGAGATTGAACTCCAATACTCTCCTTACTAGGGAGCAGCCTCCGTGTAGGGTTAAGGGGGGTTGGTGAAATGGTCCCTGGTGTGTAGACAACAGGCTATTCGTTACCCCATGTCCCTCTGCTTCTGCTCTCTTCTGTCTCTGGTCTCATCACCCTTCAGGTTTCTCTGCTCTTTCTACATCAGCCCAAAGACCAGCTGGGGTCTGCCCCAGGTCTTCTTCTCCATTGTTCTCAAATCCACCTTGCTTTTTCCATTTTTGCACTCTTGTTGGTTAGGTCCCAATTCTTTATGTCTGCCACATTTACAGTTTATTTCTTCTGCCAGAATTATAAAGTTGCCACAGTAATTGTTGTTAAAGAACCCATTCTTTAAGGTATCCTTCTGTGCTTTCACATAACTTGTTTTATTTTAGTTTAATATACTGCTTCTAAGTTTCTAGTCTGTCCTGGTGATACAAAGAAGATAAATCACACTTCCATTCTAGGGAGAGCTTTTTTAGTACCTTTATTTTTTTTTTTTTTAAACAAGGTCCCACTACGTTGCCCAGGCTGGTCTCCACCTCCTGGCGTCCAGTGATCCTCCTGCCTCAGACTCCCAAGTGGCTGGGATTACAGGTGTGAGCCACCGCTCCTGGCTCTCAGTACTCATTTTTGATGCCTCTCTTCTGGCTTTTTCCCTGAATTAAAATACTGTCTTTAAATTCATGTTTGTCAACGTCTAGAGTCTAGACCCTGCTCAGTAACCCATTTTCTTTAGGAAAATTTTCCCATATTAACAGTAACTCACACTCAAAATGCTATATTAGTACTCTAGGCCACATTTCACTTCAAGTAACACTTAACTGCTTTTCTGCACTGGAATTTTATATCAAAAATCGGGCCAAGAGTGACTGTCATCTTTGAGCATCATAAACACATATTTGGCTTTGGTGAAATGGTATCAATTTGACCAGTTAATAATGTTTCTAGTTCTTTTGACATGTTGTAATTATTCTTTTGTTTTATCGTTACTTCTGTACCCCCCCCCGGCCCCCCGCTTTTTTTAGTCTGTATCTTAAAAGCTTTAGAGTGCTCTTACTTTCTTTTGTAGTTTCCTCAGGACCCATGTTGCAAAAACTGAATTAAATTAGAAACTGTGTGAGGGTGTTTTGTGGACTCTGAGATGCTAACAATGTAAGATGTTAATATTACTACTACAATTTCTTACTAATTAGTAAAGTGTGTTCCTAGTACCATTATGTTATAAATGTTATTAAAAATGGAATATTTCTAAAGATGTTAAGAACCATGAAAGGAAAGGAAAGAAATGTTTTTGAATATTGGTTACTTTCTAAAGAAAATTTCTTCCTGTCTTACATGTATCAGTTAAAAACCCTAATCTTCCAACTGAAGAAATACAAATACCATGTCTTCACACACACATGTGTGTATTTTTTATAAGATATGCCTGTTCTGAGCCTGAAGATCATGGTTCTCCTCTGGCAGATTGAGAACAAGGTGGAAGACGAGCTGCAGAATGTAAAGATGTGGTTGTCCCCGAGCTGTTGTCAGTGGGCCCCAGCTGTGACCATTTCTACGAGTGCAAGGAAGGTCGCAGTGCTTCCATTGTCCTTTCCATTTCAGCACATCGCACAGAAACTAATTGGCTCCATCTGTGCTAATAATTAAGCCTGTGATATGGTCATTGGGACATGAGGAACTCAGCTTGAGGGAGTATTTCACAGCAAAAAGGAGGTGGGATGGGAGCAGAAAGAATACAATTTATTAATTTTTTTTTCACTCAAGTTTGTTTTTATTTATTTATTTATTTATTTATTTACTTACTTACTTACTATAGCTTATTATGGGGGTACAACCGTTCTGGTTAAATATATTGCCCATGCCCTTCCCAACCCCCCGAGTCTGAGCTTCAAAAGTGTCCATTCCCCAGACAGTGCACATCGCACTCATCATGTAGGTATACACCCATCCTCTCCCCCACCCCCATCCCCCCGAGTCAAATCTTTAAGCGTGTCCATTCCCCAGACAGTGCTCATCGCACTCATCATGTAGATATTCACCCATCCCCTCCCCCCACCTCTGTCCGATACCCAATTGGTGTCATTCCTAAATGTGCACCCAGGTGTTGATCAGGGAAACCAATTTTCTGGTGAGTACATCTGGTGCTTATTTTTCCATTCTTGGGATACTTCGCTTAATAGAATGGGTTCCAACTCTCCCCAGGAGAATTTTTTTTAATGCTGATCAGTTGTAGAAAAGGAACCACAAGGAAAAGAGCAGTTCTTGGATAGATCAGTGATATTCTTCCACAGCCTATAAGCTTGCTACCCCCATGAGTGTTCAGGAAGGACTTATGAGCAGGATTATAGGTAGAGCTGTTGGCATTGTCTTCTCTTTGCTATTAGATTTGTCCCAGAGATGGCTGCAATAAACACCTAGTCTAAGTGCAGACATTAAAATTTACTGAGGGTGGTTGCCAGGGGTTAGGAGTAAGATGAGGGCTTAAAGGCATTTCTGTGAGTGATGATGAAATTGTTCTGTATCTTGGTTATGGTGATGGCTTTACAGCTCAGTGCTTTTGTTAAAACTCAGAAAGCTGTACACCAAGATAAGTGATTGTCTATGTAAATTAAAAGATACATTTAAAAACATATAAAAACTTACTGAAAAAATGCTTTAGAAAATCTTTTGTGCGTGGCTTAGGACATATTTACAAGATGAAAGAAATATCGTTTTTTCTTTTTCAAAATTATGAATGACACAGCCTCAACCAGTTAATCTAAAATTTGACTTTAGATAGCAAGTGGTTCCTTTCAAACTCCAAATAAGATTTTATAATTGAATTTTTAGAGATATTACTAAAAGGAACATGTTAAGAGAAGAAGTAGGCTTCTGTGGGTTTTCTTTCTTTGAGCCCTCGTAACTCCATTTCACCATAAAAGGAGCTGCTCATCTTGAGTATTGTTTTGCTGGTGAGAGGCAATTAATGAGGTGAGACATCATTCTTATAACATTTGAGAATTCACTGATCATACTTAACAAAAAACCAATCAGCTGTTTTATGTTTTGTTTTAAGACTGTTTTCCAAGTGTGGTTCCTGTGCATAAATGCAAATAAGTGTGTGAAAAGTAGTCTGCTACTGCTGTTAAACCTTTTCAAGGCACAAGGTATTCATGTGCTTCAGGAACCGACAGGATTTGTAGAAGGGCAATAGGAAGCAGCACAGTGGGAGTGATTGAGAATTCTAGCGTTCTAATGAGTGAGGGATCAAGGTTGCTGTCAGAGTGGAGTCGTTAAAAACCATAAAGTTTGTATATGGCAATTTTTAAATAAATTCAAGTTAAAAGAAGCATTTGAGACAATTTGGAATGTTAAATTTAGTCATGAGTTTTACTTTTATCAGGAATGTTTAAATAGGCTATAAGGTATCCTAAACCAAGAAGCTATTTAAGGGTTTAAGCTAAAGAAGAGTTTTTAAAATATAAAAGACTAAAGTGTATGTGATTATAGTCCACTTGAAAGTTGATATATAAATTGGATAACAAACATGTGTTGCGTACTTATAGTTTTTATAATTTAAAAAAATACCCAGGTGTGGTGGCCTGTAGTCCCAGCTGCTCAGGAAGCTGATGCAGGAGGATCACTTGAGCCCAGGAGTTCAAGACCAGCTTGGGCAACATAGTGAGGCCTCCATTTCTGGCGGGGGGGAAAGAAAGGGACAGCAACCTTTCAAAACAAGAGTGCCAAATCCTGCTTATGCTTATTCATTCCTTTAGGAGAAAGAGAAGGTTTATAATCTTTTTTTTTTTTTTTTTTGAGACAGAGTCTCACTCTGTTGCCCAGGCTAGAGTGCCGTGACATCAGCCTAGCTCACAGCAACCCCAAACTCCTGGGCTCAAGCAGTCCTCCTGCCTCAGCCTCCCAAGTAGCTGGGACTACAGGCATGCACCACCATGCCCGGCTAATTTTTTCTGTATATATTTTTAGTTGTCCATATAATTTCTTTCTATTTTTAGTAGAGAAGGGGTCTTGCTCTTGCTCAGGCTGGTCTCGAACTCCTGAGCTCAAATGATCCACCTGCCTCGGCCTCCCAGAGTGCTAGGATTACAGGCGTGAGCCACCGCGCCCAGCCGGTTTATAATCTTTAAAGTCTTTGGAAAGGGTCCTATCTCAAGCCCTTATCAACTGATATCATAGTTATTATTAATAGTTACATGTTAGCTGAGATTAACAGAGTTTGGATTGTCAAGATTTTTTTCCCAGTTCTCTTGGTCACCGTATTACTAAAATTTACTGCCATTTATACTCATAGTTTGCAGTGCTACTATAAATGTGGCCCACACTGTGCCAGTCTGAGAACACAGTAAGATAAGGAGCTCATGCTAAAATGTAACCAACATACTGCTTCCTTCATTAAGAATGTCTGATACATACTTTTTGAGTTCTCACCCAGGGGGGGAAAAAAAAAGAGAATGTCTGGATATGAAAAACAATGTCAACAGAGCTTTAAGTATGCTTAGCGACACAGTTGATTTACATTCTGGCACAAGTTGTCTCTCATTGTGAGCTGGTAACAAGAAGTGTTCTGACCTGCACTGGTTTGCAGCACTGCAGTTAAATACACGATCCTCTCTTCTCCAATGAAGTTGTTGAGTTTGGGTAACGTGCTACTGAGCAGGAGCTGTGCCTGTTGTGTTGTTCCCGTTCCTCACTCTGAAAGCTGTCATGCTTCACTGCCTTACTCTGTGGCTGTCTATTTCCAGGTGGACATTAGGACAGTGGGTAGGGGTGGAGGACTGTCCTGCAGAGAGGTGAACTCCACCTTTTGGTTCTCTGTGCATTGGTGTTGTCAGAAGTATTGTCTGAGTCAGGTAATTGTACCCTTCAGAGACATGGCTGCTCATCTCACATATACACATGCGCACATGCGCACACACGCACAGAGTTCTGAAAACAGCAGAAGGTATTCAGTTGGCCGTTTCACCTATTGGGAGAAAGAATCATTCCCAAGTATTCCTACTCAGCTCTTTCTTTTGCCTTATAAATAAAACTTTTAATCAAATTTTTAGAGAAATTGTTCTCTCCCATATATACCTTTTGTGTGGACAGTGGTAACCTGCCTCTTCTTCCCTGTTGCTTGATATCTGATGGTGTCTTTTGATAGTTTCATTTTTGTTGTTGCTAGCTGATGGCATGTAGAAACTAGAAAGGTATTCTCTTACAGAAATAATTATCTTCTCTTTAAAAATTTTATGTATTTATTCTTTGAATAGTAATGTATTTACGTGATTCAAAACTCAAAAGGCTCAAAAACACCGTGATAAGACCCTCTATCTCTGTTTCCTAGTCAACAAATTCCCTTCTTTGGAGGCAGTCAGTGTGATTGGTTTCTTATATATTCTTCCAGGGATGTTCAGATAAACAAATATATATAAGAATAATGATTCCTAAGCACTAATTCATGAGTAGAATTTAGTGAATTTGTTTTACATCTAGCTATTTAGTACAAATAAGAATGCTATTAGCAATTTAAAAAAAATTTTAATGCAAAGGAATGCATATGTAAGACAATCTCTGTTGAACTTTAGAATTTATAACTTGAATGGTATTTTACAAAGCAGTTTTTGACCTTTTCAGAACAAGAAATTCTTGCATCCTGTATAAATGACAGGTTGAGGTGAAGTGATTGGTGTGCTTATTATTTCAGATTTGGATCAGTTTCACCTACCATTTAGCAAGAGCAAGAGTTGCTTATGAATAACAAATTTTTGTCTATTTTTTGCCAAGGATAGTACCAGGATTGGATTGGGGTCAAAGCCAAGGAGCTATCTATTTGTGCATTTATTATAATTTTTTAGTAAGAATGAATTTCTTTACTGCTGCTAAGGCCAAAGCCTGTTTAAACAGTTAATTGTGAAACTATGGAATAAGAATCAGTTTTAGCAGTATAATTCAACAAAAATGCATTGGATTAGGGGATTTTTGAGTTGTTTTTTTTTTTAAATAAGCTTCATAAAATTTAAACAAATATGAAATAGGTATACTCTTAGACCTACAGATTCTACTTCAAATAATTTACCTTGAGGAGAGATACTTGGAGGTGGGGGTGTGGCTTAGCTTTAGTCATAGGTTCTTTGAATGAACTTGCCTTAACCTTCCAGTTTTCGACACCTTTCTCACTCCCATTTTTTGTTACATTTCTTTTTCTCTCTCACCCTGACATATCCCTCAGCTTTGTTCTTCCTTTCAACAACATGCTTCCTGACAACATGCTTCTCATTTCCATCATCTGAGATGTGTTGCCATCTCTTTTCTGCCGACAGTCCCCTATTTTAGGCTTGTTTGATTCTTCTCAGACTGTTTTGATGAAGTCTTGGGCTGTATCTTGCTTGGGAGTGAGCAGAGGTATATTGAGCTTCTCCTGGATTCAGGCCCTGGCCTTGCTATAGAGGCCACAAAGAGAGTACAAAAGACGTTTGTCCCAGTGCACAACAGGGACAACTAAGTAAAGTATTATGTATGCCTTTAGAACAGGGCTTGTGTTTCCTGTGAGTTTTCCTCTTCACTCAGGATGAAAAAGGAACATAAACTTTACCATATCACTGTGTGTTTGAATCCCTGGGACAGTGATTCTCAGATGTTTTGGAGGGATTGTTTTTGTTGTTTTGCTTTACTCTTTCGTGGTAAAAAGCATTAAAGTAATGTGTATGAAAATTAATTTTGTTTCATGTGACTATAAAGATATAGCATGAGGGATTTTTTGGGGGTGATGAAACTGTTCTGCACCTGATTATGGTGGTAGTTAAATTATGCACATGTTAAATTTCATAAAACTGTACATCAACAAAGTTAATTTTCTTTTATGATGTAAAAAATAAAGTGTAAAAACAAAATAATTTTGTTTTGAGAATTTTGCATATCCCTTAAAATAGAGATATATCTGTGGGAGTCACTAATTAAGGACTCACTGTTATACTGGATGAATTATTATATGGCCCTCTTTATAAAAATTGGGATTTCTAAGAACCTAGTCAGGCTATTTCTATCTACTCCTTCCTAAATATACATATATGCCTGTATTTTTATATTTAGTGTAATATTAGTTCTAAACTGAGCAAGGATGGCAAATCAGTGATGATGCCTTTTTTCCCCCCTAAATCCTTGGGAAGAATTTTAAGCCATTAAATAAATGTAGGAAATTTAAGCAAAGGCAAAGCATTTGTAATTATCAAAGCACAACTTAATATCGACTCTTTGTTTATAGAGTCCAAGTCCTTTCTCCTTTTGACTAGCGGACCTTTAATCCCTCTGCATTATTAATAGTTTGAGGGGAATATTTGAGACTTTCATCCTAGCTACTTGTAATTCATTCTTCTTGTTGGCAAGATACAGTTGATGTCGCACTTGGGGCTGACAGATGAATGGGCAGGTGACTTGCTTGGGGAAACGTTCATGGTGACTCTTAGTGATGAGAATTTCTGTTTATTGGGTGAAGCATCACTGGACTTGTGACAGTGCTGTCAGCTCTTTCATTATGTTTTTAATTATCATGCCAGTGATGAATTATGAGATCACGCATTGTGTTTTCATTTTAGAGACCTATATATATTTTTATACCAATTAGAAAGCAGAAATATAGTGCAATAACTTTCATTTCATATTTTAAAATATTAATGTAAGAAAAAATGTTGCCATAGACATGAGAAGATAGAGAATTTTATCTGAGTCACAAGAGTCCTGTGTTTTGCCTTCATTCTCATAAAACAATTTGGAAGAGCTGGAATAACTTACAAACCAATATTAAAGGGACAGAGATCTTGGTGAATTCTTTGGGTAAAGCAGAAGTTAGGACTCAAAATTTAAAGAATGTTAAACATATTTCTCCAAAGTAAAAATTGTTGGAAATCAAGAAGGGGGCTGGGGGGAGGAGGGAAGGAGTAAAAACCTACCTAACAGGTACAATGAACAATATTCAGGTAATGGCACACTTACAGCCCTGACTAAAGCATTTTAAAGCTATCCATGTAACAAAAACATTTTTTACCCCTTTAATATTTGGAAATTTTAAAATGTTTCTCCAAAGTGGAAAAATTGGCTTTCAAAAAATATAGGTTAGTTGTTGAGAATCTGTCATTTTGTTTTATTTTCAAAATAGTTAAATATTAGTTAAGCAGCATCTGGACTTAGTCAAAAGTTAGAATACCTATGTGGGTGACCATAGACTTATTTTTTGTCTTTTTGCCTGGAGAGTACTAATAATATTGCACATTCAAGTTTTAGTTGAAAGAATACTCAGGTTTGGCCTTTTAGATACATATTAGGTTATTATGTATGAAATGTCCGATTTCCTTAAGTACTAAGTTTGGCAGTTAATGTCTCCAACATGTCACTTTTACACTGCTTTTTTTTTTATTGTGATGGTACATCCTCAATCTTTCAATTGAACGTTTTGGCTTGTGATTATCTTTCAAAAATTTTTTAGAGCAATTTTTGTGAAACCATGGATAAGTCAAAAATTTGTGTTATTTTCCAATACGAGTTCCATTGTGGAACCAGTGCAGTGCAGACAGCTTGCAATATCAATGAAGTGTTTGGGAGGATGTGGCTAATGAACTCAGTTTGTCAATGGTTTGAGAAGTTCTGTTCTGGTGATTTTAATCTTGAAAATGAGCCATGTGGGCAACCTGAGACCAACGTGGATAATGATGAGCTGTGAGAGCTGTAGTGGAAGCGAATCCATATCAACCTACGTGTGAATTAGCAGCAAGATTTGACATTACTATTCCAACAGTATTGGACCATTTGAAACAAATTGGCAAGTTAAAGACGCTGGATAGATGGGTTCCGCATGAATGACACGAGCATCAGAGGAGAAATGGTCTTGAAGCTTGCCTTTCTTTGCTGTCACAACATAAAGGCAAACCATTTCTATACCATATTGTTAACTGTGATGAAAAATGGATTCTTTTTGACAATTACAAGCGTTCAGCACAATGGTTGGATAGATATGAAGTGCCTAAACACAGTCCCAAACCAAATGCTCATTAAAAAAAGCTAATGGTGTCTGTTTGGTGGTCCAGCACTGGTATTATCCACTACAGCTTCATGAAACCTGGTCAGTCAGTTACAGTGGATCTACTACAACCAATTGGACAAAATGATGAGGGTGCTTGTGATTAAGCAGCTGGATTGGTCAATAGAGATAGGACAATCCTCTTTCAAGGCCACATGTCGCAAGAAACAATGCTGCTCAAATTACAGTAGCTGGACTTGGAAACTCCCTGTCATCCACCATATTCACCAGACCTTGCACCAACTGACCATCTCTTCTTCCAGGCTTTGGACCATTTCTTTCAAGGAAAAATGTTCAATTCTCAACAAACTGTGGAAAATGCTTTTCACGATTTCATCACCACTCACTCTCGAGGCTTCTTTGCTGCTGGCATAAACAAAATAACCATTAAGATGGCAAAACTGTATCCATAGTTTAGGCACGTACTATGATTAATAGTACTGCTTCTTGTTTGAGATATAATAAACTACACTTTTGATTTGAAATTGTACATTTCATAGTTAATGACCTAATAACATGCCTCTTGAGTTTGAGACATTTTCTATGACCTAACAGAGGATTAGTTTTTTAAATGTTCCACGTGTGCTTGGGGAGAAGGTATTTCCCAATTGTCTATCAGTGTTTAATGTTTTATTTGTGTGTATATATATATATAGTAGTACCCTCTTATCTGTGGGGGATTATTCCAAGACCAGCAATGGATGTGTCAAATTGTGAACCCTATGTATACACTATGTTTTTTCCTATAAATACACACCTACAATAAAGTTTAATTTATAAATTATGTACAATAAGAGATTAATAGCAACAATAATAAAATAGAACAATTATAACAATATACTGTAATAAAAATTATGTGAATGTGGTGTCTCTTTTTTTCTCTCAAAATACTATTATATTTTTGGATTGAAGTTGACCATGGGTAACTGAGACCATAGAAAGTGAAACTGCAGTTAAGGGATCTACTACATACCTATCTTATACCTATATCTACCTGTTATATATAACATATATATTATGTATTATATAACAAATATAAGTTATACATTCTATATGTAATATATATTATATGTAAAATATATATAACCTATATAACCTCTACCATATTAAATGTAGTGTTTATATTTTTAAAATTATTACTTTTTGTCCACTTGTTTTGGTTTAAGAGTGGTGTTAAAGTCTCTAATTAAATAGTGTATTCCTATTACAAAGCATCTACTGTAGTTTCTGGCTTATGAATGTAGTTACTCTGTTGTTTGGTGCATAGAGATTTATAACTGCTACATTTTCATTTTGACTTGTGACCTTTAAGATTATAAAAATATTTCTTGTAATTTTTGATGCGTTTTTACCTTAATTCCACTTTGATAATAGGATTGTATTCCCCCGTGTTCTTAATTTCTATTTTTTCCTAGTATACCTTAATTCGTAGCCTCCTTGAATCACTTTGACTTAGGTGTGTCTCTTGTATGCAACATGGAATTGGATTTTGTTTTCCAAGACAGTTTGAAATATTTTTCTTTCACATTTGTATTAACTGAGATGTAGACTATGGTCTCCACATGTTATTTATGTTATATATACTAATGTATTGTATTATATTTACTGTGTTTCTTTATATGGTCTATCTTTCTACTCTTTTGGAGGGGTGTAGTATTTAGAAAAGTTTGTACCTCTATAATTTTACCTTCTATAATGCCCTAACTTTCCTTTGCCTTTACTTAGATTTCTGCTATTTGGTTTGTCAGTTTAAAATAATATCCTTGGATTATACATTATCTGTTTGACAATTAATGTATTCTGCTTTCTCCTTTATCTCTTCTCCTCTTATTATTTAGTTGTATTATTTCTACTTTGTCAGAATATTTAACATTTACATATATCTTTTTTTAAATCGTACATATGTGATTAAATCTCTTTATTGCTTGACATCAGTTATCTTGCTAAAGTTTCCCAAGTCACCTCTTTGAAACTTATTCACCTCTATGAAACTTATTCTGTAGTATAGTACTTCTCAAACAATAATGTATATGCTAATCACCTCTTGGGCCTCTTGGGTGGCACCTATATTCTTGTTCCTAACAAGCTCTAGATGGTATAGATGCTGTGGGCCATGAACCCTACTCTGAGTAGCAGAAGATTTCTCAGGAAGAGTTCTTAAGTTCTTGAACATAAGTTCTACATCAAGTTCTTTAGCATTTATACTTGAAGACAACTTGGCTAGATTAAAAAAGTGGGGGTTCAGATTTTTTGAAGTTTCTCAAAAATGCTACTCCACTGTTGTCTTTCTTTGTTGCTGTCAAACTCTGATGTCACTCTTTTCTTCCTTTTGCAAGTGACTTGGTCATTTTATTTGAAGACCTGGGTTTTCATTATTAATTTTTAAATTTATCTTTAAAGTATAAAAGTTTTATAGGTATATGTCTCAGAGTTGACTGGTCCAGATCACAGATACACATGAACCCTTTCAAATGTAGTTTCAGGCCCTCTTTATTCCTTAAATTATAGTTTTTAATATTAGTTGTATTTTATCATTTGGGTTTTCTTCACGGTCTCCAACTATATGTATGTTGGATATTCTTTGCCTGTCTTATTTATTAATCACTTTCTTTCATTTTGACATCTTTATTTTTTTTCCTCCTGTTGGCTTTTCAAGGCTTTCATTAATTCCCCCTATTATATATTCTTTTGCATTCCTTTCTCCCTTTCCACTTTGTAGTTTAATCACCATTTCTAAGATTTTGTCTTTTTCTTCAGTTTCTTTACTGAATTTAGTCACTTTCATTTCACATTTCCCTTTTTTGTTTATTTATGGTTTGATATTTCTGTTCTGAGTTTTTGAATTTCTTATTTGAAGTTTTTTATGTATTAAATGCTTATTTAAGGTTATTTAATTCAGGTTTGGTTATTGAGTTATACTTTTCATCTGGTTCATGTTTTGTTTGTTAGCTTGGTATTTATTTATTTGTTTTTATTTTGTTGAGGATCAAAACCAAAAACTGAAATTCTTTGATTCTCAAAGTCTGTTTTCATAATGGCCTTGTATAGATCTTTTCTGTCATTTTAAAATTCATTCTGCAATTTTCCTAGACCAAAAATAGTAAACCAGTTCTAGTTGGCAAGG
>CM052436.1:128257612-128298076 GCA_028533085.1 Varecia variegata
GGCTCCCACCAAAACAGTATTGGAGCAAAATAGCCACATCTGGTTCTGTGCATTTTTCAAGCTCTGTCCTTTATTTTATTTTTTTTAATTTCAGAATATTATAGGGGTACAAATGTTTTGGTTACATGAATTACTTTTAATACAGTTTGAGTCAAAGTTATAAGTGTGTCCATCACCCGGATAGTGTGCATTGTACCTGTTAGGTGTGAATTTACCCATTGCTCCTCCCCCTCCCCCCTGCTTGGTTTCTGTTGAATTTTACTACCGTATATACACATGAGTGTTGATCATTTAGTTCCAATTTAATAGTGAATACATGTGGTATTTGTTTTTCCATTCTTTCGATGCTTCACTTAGGAGGATGGTCTCCATCCAGTTCCATCCAGGTTGTTGTAAAAGTTATAAGATCACCATTTTTTGTGGCTGAGTAGTACTCCATGGTATACCACATTTTATTAATCCACTCATATGTTGATGGGTACTTGGTTTGTTTCTATATCTTTGCAATTGTGAATTGTGATATTATAAACATTCCAGTGCAAGTATCTTTTTAATAAAATGTCTTTTATTCCTTTGGGTAAATACCCAGTAGTGGGATTGCTGGATCAAATGGTAGATCTACTTTTAGTTCTTTGAGGTATCTCCATACTGCTTTCCATAGAGGTTGAACTAGTTTGCAGTCCCACCAACAGTGTATAAGTGTTCCTTTCTCTCTGCATCCATGCAAGCATCTGTTGTTTTGCGACTTTTTGGTAAGAACCATTCTCACTGGAGTTAGGTGATATCTCATTGTGGTTTGGATTTGCATTTCCCTGATGATTAGAGACAGTGAAACTCTGTCCTTTTCATTTTCCAGGAGACCTCTGATTGATCAGTTCTCAGATCTTTTCACACTGGTTCCTCATAAGATGAAAATTTCTCTTTGTGGGGATGATTTTATCTGTGTTCCAATACCACTAAATTTCTATTTCCCTCGCTACTTTTTTTTTTGTAGTGTCTGACTTGATTTCCCACTTAGATATGGGCTCTGGAGCTGGTCTTGCTGGATTTGGGTGTTTATTTCCCTGTTTTCATGTAACATGACATTCATACCATTTTCTATCTCCTAGTTATGTTGTAGACAGGAAGAATGGTTAGTTTCATTTGTTTTCTTATTGATATGTTTTTGTTTGTTTGGTTTTGGAGGATATATGGAGAGACTTGAATTTAGATGGCTCCATTATCCTATGGGAACCCAGAACTTTGTAGTAATATAATGGTTTTATATCTGGGAAAAAAATTGAATTCATTTTGGTGTTTTCAGGTAATTTAAATATATTACTGATATATTCATTTATGACCTAAGGAAGAGTGCTTCATCCTCTGCTTAGTGTACAGCATTTTTAGTATTTCAATTATCATACTTATTCTAATTTATACCCAGTTCACTACAAAATCTATTCTTGTTAACATAGTAGTTAGTAGTAAACCTCTAATATATCATCTGTAAGGAGCAGGCTAGACATGTTGTAATAGCTTAATTGCATAAGGGGCATTTTGAAATAGAATTTTTAAAATATACAGACAGCCATTGAACAAAATGTGAAAACCTTTTCCTAGAAATCCATTACACAGATAAATCCATAAATCTGTGATTTATTTGTTTTTTTATTTCAGAGTATTACGGGGGTACAAATGCTTTGGTTACATATATTGCCTTTGCACCACCTGAATCAGAGCTACAAGTGTGCCCAACCCCCAGACAGCATGCACCACACCTGTTATGTGTGAATTTACCCATCCCCTCCTCCGCCCCACCTGCCTGACATCCAATGAATGTTACTTCCATATGTGCACATAAGTGTTGCAAATCTATAAATGTAATTTGCCATATAAAGCAGAAACAAAGACCATATGATCCTCTCAATAGATGCAGAAAAGGCATTTGACAAAATTCAAAACCCTTTAGTGATAAGAACTCTTAACAAAATAGTCATAGATGGGACATACCTCAAAATTATTAAAGCCATATCTGATAAACCCACAACCAACATCGTACTCAATGGGGAAAAATTGAAGGCATTCCCACTTAGAACTGGAACCAGACAAGATTTCCCACTATCATTACTTCTATTCAACATAGTGCTGGAAGTCCTAGCCAGAGCAATCAGAAAACAGAAGGAAATCAAGGGTATGCAAATGGGGGAAGAGAGAGGTCAAACTATTGCTCTTTGCTGATGATAAGACATTATATTTAGAAAACCCCAGAGATTCAACCAAGAGACTCTTGGAATTGATAATGAACTCAGCAAAGTCTCAGGATACATAATCAATGCCCATAAATCAGTAGCTTTCATATACACTAATAACAGTCAAGCTGAGAATCAAATCAAAGATGCAATACCTTTCCAAATAATACCAAAGAAAATAAAATAGGAATATATTTAACTAAGGAGGTGAGAGATCTATATAGGGAGAACTACAAAACACTGAGGAAAGAAATTGCAGAGGAGGTAAGCAGATGGAAAACCATACCATGCTCATGGATCAGCAGAATCAGTATTATTAAAATGTCTGTACTACCCAAAGTGATCTGCAGATTCAATGCAATCCCTATCAAAATACCAACATCATTTTCACAGATCTAGAAAAAATAATTTTATGCTTCATATGGAACCAGAGAAGACCCCATATAGCCAAAGCATCCTTAAGCAAAAAGAACAAATTAGAAAGCATCCATCCACCAGACTTCATGCTATACTACAAGGCTATAGTAACCAAAACAGCATGGTACTGGCACAAGAACAGAGACATTGATCAATGGAACAGGACTGAGAACCCAGATATAAAACCATCCTCATATTGCCATATGATTTTTGACAAAGCAGACAAAAATATGCACTGGAGAAAAGAATCCTTGTTCAATAAATGGTGCTGGGAAAATTGGATAGCCACATGTATAAGACTGAAACAGCATCCGCACCTCTCATCTCTCACAAAAATCAACTCACAATGGATAACAGACTTAAACCTAAGGCATGAAACCATAAGAATTCTAGAAGAAAATGTTGGACAAACTCTTATAGACATTGGTCTAGGCAAAGAATCTATGAAGAAGACCCTAAAAGCAATCACAGCAACAAGAAAAATAAATAATTGGGACCTGATCAAATTAAAAAGCTTCTGCACAGCCAACAACACTATCATCAGAGCACATAGACAGCCTATAGAATGGGAGAAAATATTTGCATGCTGCACATTCAATAAAGGGCTGGTAACTAGAATCTATATAGAACTCAGGAAAATCAGCAAGAAAAAATCAAACAGCCCCATTAAAAAGCGGTGAAAGGACCTGAACAGAAACTTTTCAAAAGAAGGTAGACTGATGGCCAACAAACATGAAAAAATACTCAGCATCTCTAATCATTAGGGATATGCAAATCAAAACCACAATGAGGTATCACTTAACTCCAGTGAGAATGGCTTTTATCAAAAAGTCCCAAAACAACAAATGCTGGCATGGATGCAAAGAGATAGGAACACTTATACACTGCTGGTGAGAGTGCAAATTAGTACAACCTCCATGAAAAGTAATATGGAGATACCTCAAAGAACTAAAAGTAGAACTACCATTTGATCCAGCAATCCCACCACTAGGTATTTACCCAAAGGGGAAAACAAAAGATATTCTATAAAAAAGACATCTGCACTCAATTTTTTTTTTTTTAGGAGACAGTCTCACTCTGTTGCCCAGGCTAGAGTGCCATGGCGTCAGCCTAGCTCACAGCAACCTCAAACTCCTGGGCTTAAACAATCCTTCTGCCTCAGTCTCCCAAGTAGCTGGGACTACAGGCATGCGCCAGCATGCCTGGCTAATTTTTATATATATTTTTAGTTGTCCAGCTAATTTCTTTGTGTTTTTAGTAGAGACGGGGTCTCGCTCTTGCTCAGGCTGGTCTCAAACTCCTAACCTCGAGCGATCCTCCTGCCTCGGCCTCCCAGAGTGCTAGGATTACAGGCGTTAGCCACTGCACCTGGCCGACATCTGCACTCAAATGTTCATAGCAGCACAATTCACAATTGCAAAGATGTGGAAACAACCCAAGTGCCCATTAATACATGAGTGGATTAATAAAATGTGGTATATGTATACCATGGAGTATTACTCAGCCATAAAAAAATGGTCAACTAATACTTCTTGTATTAGCCTGGATGGAGCTGGAGCCCATTATTCTAAGTGAAGTATCACAAGAATGGAAAAACAAGCACCACATGTATTCACACTTATAAATCTGTGATTTAAATCCTGTGTAACTTTGCCTCAAGACGTTAAAAAGCAGCATGGTGTGTGTGTATGTGTATTATATCCATTGTATGTGCCATATATATGCATATACATGTATGTATTTTATAAACACATAGTGTTTTTCTACTATTGTTGAAGTCCAACAGTAAATTAGAAATTACTTTAGACCATAAGAGAATTTAGAGGACCTCTATTACTTCCTATTTAAGGTAGGGCTGGAATAAGAATAAAGATGCTATATTCTGTAATATTTATAGGATATTTTAAGTAAATATTCAAAATATTTTAAAGAACTTTTATTAAAATACAACATACTTATAGATATTGGTTATGAGTGTCAGGGTCAATGTGAAATTTCAGGAAGTGAACACATTTGTGAGACATAGGATATTTTACCAGAAGTCCCTTCATGCCCTTTTCCGTTACCAGCAACCCAAAGTAACCACTTTCCTGACCTCTATTGCCATTTCGTTTTGCCTCTCTCTAAATTTTGTATAAATTATACGGTACATTCTCTCAATTTATTTTTTTTTCAATCATCCCAGGTTGTTGAAATTGTTTCCCAACTGTGGTGCTTTTTTAGGAGTTTTTTCCTCTGACTTGTTAGTTAATCATTTCATATTGCTGTGTTGGTGTGCATGCTGACGCTTCTAGATGGCTGGCAGTGAGCTGTGATACTCCACAGATGTACTGTTTCTAGCATTACAAAAATAATCATAAATATTACATCTCTAAATCCAGAGAAGAAATTGTCAAAATGGTGGTTAATTAGAGAGATTAATTCAATGTGAAGATATTTAAAGTTTTGGTGACTGAACAGGACAATTAATAATATGTTGTTAATTCTGAAAGTGCATCTAAAATGGGAAAGGTAATTTTACAGTCCATATGTTAGTCATATCCCTGACTAAAGAGATAGGTTGGCAGTTTTATTTTTTTTTTAAGGCTTCATCATTTTCATCATTCAATTGGTTTTACTTCTCTAAGTGTGCTGTTTTTAATGAGTTTTTTACTTAATACTTTCTAAGTATGTTATGTGAATATGCTAGAAAATATTAAATGTTGTCATTTGAAGATAGAAGTGATAACTGTTTTAAAGCAAGTTAAATAAATAAATCCAAAGTGGAGAGATGATGATACATTACAGTGGCAGCAGATCCTTGGATTTGGGAGGAATGATTTCCAGAAAACCTAAGGATCAAAGTGACCAACTTTGGTTAGATTTCTCATAAATTGCTGGCATTTTGATATTTAAAACAGAATAGGAAAAACTTTGAGTGGAGAGGAGCAAATTTTAAAACAGGATCTCTGTTCTTCCTAGCTGCATCAGCTCCCTTCTCCTTCCACCACCACTTACAAGTTTATTTTGGGAACTTGGAAAGAAGAGAGAAGAAAGACAAGACATCTTTCCCTAATTAATAACTCTATTTCCTTTATGTTACTTCCCAAACGTGGTAAAAGTGCTTTGTGGTGATAGGGAAGGAAAGTTCACTGGCCTCTGACCATGGAGTTGACTGTGGCTCCTGGGGGCACTCACCTACCAGATATTTGTGTGCTCAACACACCTTGTGTTGTGACTGAGCAGAAGCAGGCTTGGTCCTTGGCTTTGGAGCTTCATCTAGTGTGGACATAAAGCACCAAACAGTCACACAGATAAATGTAAAATGACTGGGGTGTAGAGTAGGGTAACGTGACCTTTTTGAGAGGTGGCCACTAGCATGGAGCCTGAGGTGAGAGATGGAGATGAGGGACTGTGGGGGGGTGCTTTGGGCAGAGAGAGGTTTACTCCTGCTCGGGGAAGAATGTGGTATGGGGATGGAGAGGACATGGCTGGCAGACGACCTGGCTGCATAGGCCACATTGAAGACACTTTTCCTTCACTTACGAGCCTTGGGCAGTCATTGATCAGGGTGGGATAAGAGATAGGAATGTGGCGGTGATGGTGACGTTATCACATTTGCAATTTGAAAAACCAAAATGACCCCTGTCTTCCTCAGCGTAGGGGATAGTTCTCACTCAAACTCAGCATGGAGTATGTTTTAGAGGTGTCAGGGTGGTAGCTGCAGTGGTCCTAGGAAGGGATCCTGGTAGATTGAGCCAGGACCAGCAGAGGCTCTTCTGGTAAGGCACATGTTGGAAGCAGTATCAGAGTTCTCAGTGAGGTGTTGAATGTGCTGTGTGTTAAGGGAGAGGAATATCATGAGTGACCGTAGGTTTCTAGCTCGAGTACTTAGAAGTGTGGTGCTGCTGAGTCTAAAGTACCTGTGAAATAGGCAGGAGGAGCCCAGTGGATGAAAGCCATGTCTGTGGATCGCCCACATGAGGGAATCCATGTTCCCTTTCCCTTTCCCTCTCCCTCTCCCTTTTTCCCCTGGCCCATCTGCACCACACACGATCATTGCACAGAGCACTTGGAGAAGGAGGGAAGCATCTTGGGGAAACCTTCTGGGTCTCTAGGGCCAGGCCAGGTGAGTGCCGTGGGGTGGGCTATAATGTAGGGACTGTTGCAGCCATGCCGCAGTCACCACTTCATAGTCAGGTCTCAGAGTCTACACGGGAAAGATGGGATTGAGGGAGCTAAAGAGTACTGAGTTAGAAACTTGACAAAACTGTTTCCTAAAATTTTCTTTGGATTTTTTCCTTCAAAAACCCAGGTCTTCAAATATGGGTAGAAAATGTACTCTTAATCAGAAATATTTTCACACAGCCATTATAGAAACTTAAAATTTTATCTTTGTCTGTGTGAGCAGTGCTGGAACAAAAGCATGGGAAGATAAATAAACATGATCCTGGTTTAGAAATGGGAGGATAAATAAACATGAACATGGTTGTTTGAAGTGAGCGACTCAATTCATTCTAGAAATTTATTCTTTGGCTGCTATGAGAGGTTTGTTTTCCAGTTTTCTTCCTGCCTCTTTGGATATTCCTTCTTGATCTTGTTCCTGAGCTTATTCCTGGGCTACTCCTTCTTAGGGTTCCTTTCCAATCCTCTTCTCTCCTTCATTCACTCCCTGGGTGAGCTCGTCTACACCATGGCTTCCACTGTATCGCCTGGATGAGCTCACCTACACCATGATATCCACTGTAGCCCCTGGGTGAGCTCATCTACTCCATGGCTTCTGCTGTAGCTCTGGGTGAGCTCATCTACGCCATGGTATCTACTATAGCCCCTGGGTGAGCTTGTCTACTCCATGGTATCCACTGTAGCTCCTGGGTGAACTCATCTACTGCCTGGCTTCCACTGTACCCCCTGGGTGAGGTCTTCTACTCCATGGCTTCCACTATAGCCCCTGCATGAGCTCATCTACTTTATGGCTTCCACTGTTGCCCTAGGCGAGCTCATCTACTCCATGGTATCCACTGTAACCCCTAGGTGAGCTTGTCTACTCCATGGTATCCACTGTAGCTCCTGGGTGAACTCATCTACTGCCTGGCTTCCACTGTAACCCCTGGGTGAGTTTGTCTACTCCATGGCTTCCACTGTAGCCCCTGGGTGAGCTCATCTACACCATGGTATCCACTGTAGCCCCTAGGTGAGCTTGTCTACTTCATGGTACCCACTGTAAGCCTGGGTGAGCTCCTCTACCCCATGACTTGCTTCAACTTTACTTGTAATACCTCCTATTGTGCGTTCACTTGTGTACCTATCTACCCAGCTTGCTTCCACTTGAATGTTACCCAGTGATCTCAAACTCAGCAATCCAAAGCTGAATTCATCTATCACCATCCACCTGATCTTAACCATAGCTTGGGGTTACCCTCACTCCCCGTACTCAAACAGCTACCATCCAGGCAGCTATTTCACCTCACCTAGTTCCTCTCTACTCAATGCGTTGTGCATAGTCTTAGATCAGGCCCTCATCATTTCATGCTTCAATTGCTACAGCATGTTCTTAAGTGGCATCTGGGCTCCCCAGTCTGGATGCTCTCTAATCTGTTCTGCAGCTAAGATTATTCGGAAACACAAATCTGATCTTATTCTCTCCTTAGAAGCCTCCCCTGCCTCTCCACCATTTTCAGGATTAAACTCCAGATTTTAGTGTGGCTTTGCAGGCCCTTTGTGAAATCATGCAGCTCCTCCACACTGCTCTCTTCTCCACACTTTAACAATACTCAGCTCCTTGTGGCTCCTCCAGAGGACTGAGCTCTTGCTTACTTGGTATTTTGGGTTGTGCTGCTTCCCCCTTTTCAGGCATACTTAGCTTAAATCACCAATTTTGCACATTGGTTTGCTTGAAGATATGGTACAGTGCACGTAAGTCATTCTATTTGATCACTGAGCACCTAAACCCTTTTCTGGTATTCAGAGAATCTCACCTCATGTGGCAAAATTCAGAGAATTCCAGTATTCAGAGAATTCCACCTCATGTGGTGGAAGCCCCCTCCCATTATAGAAGCTGACAATGCAGATACTCCCTTGCTTCTAGGGCATGGACATGGATGCATGATCTCTATCAAGCCAGTAATAACCTTCTACTCTAAACTTTAAACTGAAAGTTAGTGACCCCAAGGCACAGGTACTGTGCAGAATCCACTCTGCTAAGGGTGGCTGCAGCAGTGCTGTGCTGGTGGTGTTATGTCTGTGCCCAACTGTGATGGCCCTGGAATCCTTGCTGGACCAGCTCTAAGTGTGATTTTGGACATTTCTTCTTGCTGCATGACTACTAAGCCTGGTTCATTAGACCTTTTAGAGCATATGTGAGCTGCCTTATGTAGCCTTTTAACCAACCCCTTTTTTGCCCAGGGAAATCAGAATTGGTGTTTGTGGTTTGCAAATAAGAACCCTGCTTGACTCAGGTGGATTTCCACTGTCAATACTTTCAAGAACAGAGGGCAGAACACAGTTATCTATGTCACTTCGGTGACATATCCATAAAGCATAAGGACTGTGTAAAGCTCTTGACTTGTGGGTAAATGAGTAGTCACAATACCTAACAAGAGGATCTTCTGCTATATACGCAGTGACATGACTAAGGTGACAGAGTTTTCTGTGGAAAAGAGCACCAAAACATTGCTATGATTATAAAGATGGTAAAAATATAGCCGTAGAAATAGCTGTGGAGCTTCTTTTTATGGATTCAGAGTCCAGAGTGCTCACCATTATACTATGGAACACCTTGGAGCATCTTTATAAAAATATTTTTTTAGCGTGGTAAAATATATATAACAAAATTTGCCACTTTAACCATTTTAAGCATACAATTTGCAACAATTATATTCACAGTGTTGTGCAACTACCACTATCAATTTCCTAAACGTTTTCATCACTCCAAACAGATATTCTGTACTCGTTAAGCAGTAACTCCCCTTCCCCTCTCCTTCCAGCCTCTGGTAACTTGTACTCTGCTTTCTGTCTCTATGAAGTTACCTGTTCTAGACATTTTATATAAGTGGAATCGTACATTTATTTGTCTTTTTGTGTCTGGCTTATTTCACTTAGCATAATGTTTTCAGGCTTATTCATGTTATAGCATGTATCAGAAACCTCATTCCTTTTTATGGCAATAATATTCCACTGTGTATATATATACCACATTCTGTTTATCCATTCTTCCATCTATTGATGGACTCTTGGGTTATTTCCACCTTTTGGCTATTTTAGTACAATTGTACATAATGCTACAATGAGTAATGGCATACAAGTATCTGTCTGAGTCCCTGCTTTCAGTTCTTATGAGTATATACCCAGGAGTAGAATTGCTAGGTCATATGGTAGTTCTGCGCTTAACTTTTTGAGGAACCTCCAAATTGTTTTCCACAGCAACTGTACTATTTTATATTCTCACCAGCAATGTACAAGGGCTCCAGTTTCTCCATATTCTTCACAACACTTATTTTCCATTTTTAAAAATTATAGCCGTCCTGGCAGGTATGAAGTGGTATCTCATTATGGTTTTGATTTGCATTTCCCTAATGATTACTGGTATTGGGCATCTTTTCATATGACTGGAGCATCTTGAATTTCTCATTTTTCTCAAGAGCATCTTGGTCAGTTAAGTGAGGTTTCATTTCTGTAACTGGCATTTTTCCTAGAAGTCAGCCATTAGGGGTTCTTTGCTATTTATCATTTCATGGCAAGGCTCAGGTCTCAAACAAGGCTTCCCTGTAAATACCATTAAAGCCTTGACAGCAACATCTTAAAATTTGTTCCTTTTTCTCCTGATGAAGGGCATCTATGCAAAACCTACAGCTAATATCATACTTAATGGTGAAAGACTGTATGCTCTCTCTCCAAGATCAGGAACAAGAAAAGGATGCTGCTCTCACCACTTACCAGTTTTATTTAACATTGTCCTGAAAGTTCTAGCCAAGGCAATTAGGCAAGAAAATAAATAAAAGGCATCTAGATTGGAAAGGAATAAGTAAAATTATCTTTGTATGCAGATGACATGACAGATATATAGTTCTTATATATGTGTGTGTGTGTGTGTGTGTGTGTGTGTGTGTATAGAAAAGGAATCCACTAAAAAACAATTAGAATGAATAAATGAGTTCAGCAAGGTTATAGAACACAAAAACAGTGTACAAAAATGAATTTTATTTCTATACAGTAGCAATGAGCAGACCAAACATGAAATAAAGAATACAATTCCATTTATTTTAGCATCAAAAAGAATAAAATGGAAGACTTAATATTGTTAAGATGGCAACACTTCTCAAATTGATCTACAGATCCAACACAATCCCTACTAAAATCCTAGCTGACTTATTTTCAGAAATTGACAAGTTGATTCTATAATTCATATGAAAATGCAAGGGACCCAGAATAGCCAAAACAATCTTGGAAAAAAAGAACAAAGTATGAGGACTCAAATTTCCCAATTTAAAAACTACAGTAATCATAGTGGCATAAAAATGTACACATAGATCAATGGGATAGAATTGTGAGTCCAAAAATAAACCTTCACATGTATGGTCAGTTATCTTTGACAAGAGTGCCAAGATAGTTCAATGGGGGAAAGAATACACTTTTCAACAAGTGGTGCAGATAGCTGGATATCCACATGCAAAAGAATGAAGTTGGACTCGTACCTAACACCATGCCATGGTCTGGATGTTTCTTTCTCCCTAAAATCCATATGTTGAAACCTAACCACCAATGTTATGGTAGTTAGGAGGTGGGGCATTTGGGAGGGCTTCACCCTCATGAGTGGGATTAGTACCTTTATAGAAGAGTCCCCAGAGAGCTGCCATGTCCCTTCCACATGGAAGGATACAGCAAGGAGACACCATTTTGTGAACTAGGAAGTGGAAGTTGGTCCTCACCCGACATCAAATCGGCCAGCACCTCCATCTTGGACTTCCCAGCCTCCATAACTGTGAGAAATATATTTCTGTTGTTTATAAGCTACCCAGTTTGTGGTGTTTTGTTATAGCAGCCCAAATAGACTCACACATACCATTTACAAATATCAACTCAAAATGGATCAATGACCTAAATGTAAGTGCTGGGGAAGGGAAGGATGTGAACAATGGCAAGAGGGAGGGTTTTATGGACAGGCCTGGAAGGGGCACATACCCCTCCTGCTCATATTTCACTGGCTATGGAAATCAGCCATGTGGCTATTAGGAGACCACATTGCCACTGGGAAGCTGGGAAATGTGGTGCAGCTTTGTGCCCAGAAGGAAGAGGAAATGATTTAGGTGAATAGACAGGCATCTTTGCTCCAGGGAGGTTGCCATTGATTATTCTTATGGAACTTTACATTCCAAAATTACTAGTTAGAAGAACTAAAAAGAAGCAAGAACAATAACACTCAGTTTCTGGTCAAGTTCAGCCAGCAAAGTTAACTTGACAGCAATCTGGCTTACAAAAAATATGTTCTGTGATCTTGTGAACCTGTTTGTCAAGGAATGATGCTGTCTTGAAACCATGATGATCTCTTCTGATCTCTTTCCTGTCTCTTTGTGAGTTGAAGGGATAAGCGTGGTTCTCATTTGTGGTATAGAAACTAGTTAGATGAAGCTTTTGAAGATGAATGAACACTATTTTATAGGAAGACAAACAAGCACACCAATAATGGCTCAGAATGACAACCAAATGTATGAATTAGATTCCATCAACAATCTTCTGGAAAGGACATCAGAAAGTGGGAAAACTGCCCATCAGGATCAGAGTATCCTCCCTCAGTGGAAAGATCACAAGAGTAAATTTGCTCATCCATCTAACTCAGGGTCTCTTGAGGGCATCTGTTTTGTGAGTTTGATATAGATTATCAATTGAAGAAGAAGTAATACTCCAGCTGTGAGTTTGTAATCTAATTGTATGTAATCTACTCTGTGGATATGATTATAGAGACTGATGGAAGAGCTAAAGAGAAACAGAATACAAAGAACATTATAAACAAGTTACAGTACAGTTAATTTTTAAGAACTTGCATTCTGGCCGGGCGCGGTGGCTCACGCCTGTAATCCTAGCACTCTGGGAGGCCGAGGCGGGCGGATTGTTTGAGCTCAGGAGTTCGAGACCAGCCTGAGCAAGAGCGAGACCCCGTCTCTACTAAAAATAGAAAGAAATTATATGGACAGCTAAAAATATATATGGAAAAAATTAGCCAGGCATGGTGGTGCATGCCTGTAGTCCCAGCTACTCGGGAGGCTGAGGCAGTAGGATCGCTTAAGCCCAGGAGTTTGAGGTTGCTGTGAGCTAGGCTGACACCACGGCACTCACTCTAGCCCGGGCAACAGAGTGAGACTCTGTCTCAAAAAAAAAAAAAAAAAAAAGAAAAAAGAAAAGAAGAACTTGCATTCTGCAGTGCCTTGAGGGATCTTGGCCAGATATGAATGATGGGATCCTGAGCTTCTTTGTTATTCCCCCAAGCCTGCTGCATACATTCAGTTTCTAATGTATTTAAAAGTTACATCTTTATTTTGAGTTCTATGTTTAAGCTAAGTGTTGCGTTTTTTCTAAAACAATCACAGAAAGACTGTAAACCAGTGCTGGGTGAAGTGTAATCTGCAGACTGGTGTTAGTCTACAAAGTGTTTATTACCAGTCCACAATGAGACTTTCTAAAGACAGAAATTCTAAGGCAGTTTGACATTACTGCGATATTCAAGCATACAATCAGTGGGTTCATCTTGTTGAACCAATTAGGGTAGTAGACCAATTAGGGTAGTATAGACCAATTAGGGTAGTGTTCAACTTGCATAGTGAGCTACATAAAGTGCAAGCTCATTTTGATCACATACAATATGCATTAATGTGCATAGTACCACAGATTGGCTGGTTTAAACAACAGAAATTTATTTTCTCACAGTTCTGGAGGCCAGAAGTCCAAGATCAAGGTGCTGACAAGGTAGGTTCCACTCTGAGACCTCTGTTCCTGGTTTGTAGATGGCCACCACCTTGCTGTGTCCTAACATGACCTACTCTTTGTACAGACACAGAGAGAGGGCACATGAGCTCTCTGGTGTCTCTTCTTGTAAGGATGATATAATCCTTATGATGTCATTTAACATTAATTACCTCCTGTAGGCCTTGTTTCCAAATATATAACACATTAGGCGGTTAGGGCCTCAACACATGAATATGGTAAGGGGGACCCATTCAGTCCATAGCACAGTAAGACATAAGGGACTGGGAATTTAAAATTGGTCCTTCACCACAGATAGTTTGAGAAGTACTACTGTAGGCATAACTAACCTAAACACAGCTGAATATTACTAATACAATTTGCTTTAGGTTAAAATGTTTGAATATTTATCAAATTTATATAATCCTGACAAATTATTTGGTATAAAATATTGAATCTTTAGAAGAGATTAGGTTATAAAAACTATTTGGACACTGAAAAACATGTATTGAGCGGTTAATTCCTGCAGAAGCCTGAGCTTAAGCTTGATGTAATTAGAGCATGGTAGCTGCTCTTATGGCATAGCTATCCCGTCTGTGCGGCCAACTCATAAATCTGCCTCCACCTGCTGGCACAGCCCTTCTGGCTGCCTGAGGACATCTCCCCATGGCCATTCTACAGGCACCACCATCTCAGCCATTCAGAAGAGAGCCCAGCTCCTCCCTGGGGCTGCACTCTGTGCTCCGTTCTTCCTCTGTATTTAATAATCTCAACAAATGGGGATGTAATTTTCATGGTTACTTACTTTGAAACCATGGGACATGTTTTTGTTTTCCTCTTTTCCTTTCTTTCTTCTCCCACCTGCCTGCAGAATTCCTTCTCCCTTAATCCCCTCCTTTCTAAGATGCTGTACACCTTGCACCAGGCCACTATTGTTATGTCTTGTTTGGAGTATTTCAGTGAGCACCTAACTGCTGTCCCTGGCTTCAGTTTCTTCCTCTCCAGTCTAATATTTGTGAAACAGTTTTCACTATACCACTTGTAGTGAAGAAGCCTTTGCTGGTTTCCCTTTCTTACAAAGTCCTTATAACATTTAAGGTCTTCCACAATCTGCCTGTTACCTGTCTTTCCTCCCTGCCTCATATCACCCCGTCTTTTTAATATGCATAGTATACCACAGGAGCAGTTTTGCATTTTCCTGCTTATGTGTCTTTGCTTGGAGTTTCTTTTGGCCAGGAATTTTCTCCCATCCAATTTCTGCTCATCAGAGGACCCCTTATCCTTTAAGGTCTAGTTCAGACATCACTTTTCCCACAGTTTTCCCTGGTCTCCCTGTTTAGGACTAATGATTAATTAATGTACTCCCATAACATGTCAAAGTGTTATTCAGTATTTTACTGTGTATTCTCTCTCCCCTCGTTGATGAGTTCTCTGAGAATAGGAGCCATGCTGTGTTCCGTGTTGGCATTACCCTGGTCCCAGGTCACCTGGTTGGTGCTCAGTTGGGTTGTTTCTAATGTCAAGGCTGTGATTGTATGTGGAAGAAGAGTACAGGAAAATCGGATTATAAAGAGAACAGTAATGCCTCTACATCTCATTTAAGAACCAAGAGAGCAGAAGCCTTTAAAAATACTGACTGACTTACTCCTCATAACAATGCTATGAGGTGGTATAATCATGCATTATTTTACAAAATCAGGAACTGAGGCAAAGAGAGGTTCTGTGATTTGCCCAAAGTCATAAAGTATGAGTGGATCACAACGTTAGCAGTAAATGTCATGAGAAGCAGTCAGATACTGGAAATATTTTTAAGCGGAGTAAACAAGAGTTTGAATTGGAGAGAGATGAGCCAGGGATGACCCCAAGGTTTTTGGCCTTAGCAACTAGAAAGATGGAGTCACTGTTTTTAGAAATGGAAAAAGTTTATTTTCATTCTTCTTATACACTTATTTAAAAATATTACATTTTTATTTATTAAAAATATCCTGATGGGCAATTTCTACCTCTATCAAAATGGAATAACCCTCCCACCTGAACCAACCACCAGACATACGTTATGAAATAACAGCTTCAAGACACTGGACATCAGGCAATGAAGGCCTGTGGTCCCTGTGAGATGGAAAACAAACAAGGGAAGCCTATGGTTGCTCCAACTTACTGCCTAGACAAAGTCTCCAGGCCTCAGTGCAGGGAGAAAAGATCAGACCAAACCCAGCAGAGAGTTGTGGTAAAGGCTTAGAACAGTGCACAGTATGTAGTAAGCATTTCATTTATTAAATGAAAACAGGCAGAAATGGATTCTCTCTCATATCTGACTGACTTTTGAGACATTGCTCTCCCATCTTACCTCTGCATTTCCTGTACGCCTAGAGCTGTGCTCAATACTGGAAAATACAAAACAGTGCAAAGGTGCACCCTTCCCAGAAGACACTTGCCAATTAGTTGGGTGACAGAACCTAAATACGTGAAGCCAAAAGTATATGTGATAGAATTGGCTTAGTGAGAGATCATGGGCTGTAGCCAGCCCCTCTGGGACTTGTCCTGGTAAATGTGTCTGGAGGCAGGGGACCCTTCTTCTCCACACTCCAACTCCAGTTTACAGCCTGGGCTGTCCTCTAAGGCAAGCACAGTCAGGAGCTTGGGTACCACCCCGCCCGCCCGGGTTTATACGAGAAGACGGTGCTTCTTTACAATTTGGCCCTTGTACTGTGGACCTTGTTGTTGGGTGCGTGCACTGCCCAGGAGAACACTTTGGAGCAGGCCATGAGGAGCTGGGCTCTGACCCCATAGGCACAGATTGCACCTCATAGAGGACAGCCCCCATATATTTTGTGAGTGTTTTCTGAATTTAAGAAAGCATTTTTGGCCAGGCACAGTGGCTCGTGCCTGTAATCCCAACACTTTGGGAGGCTGAGGTGGGAGGATGGCTCGAGGCCAGGAGTTCAAGACCAGCCTGGTCAACATAGCAAGACCCCATGTCTATAAAAAATAATAATAAAAAAAAAATCTGAGTGTGGTGGCACATACTTGTAGTCCTAGCTACTGGGGAGACTGAGGCAGGAGGATTGCTTGAGCCCAGGAGTTCGAGGCTGTAATGAGCTATGATTGCGCCACTGTATTCTAGCCTAGGAGACAGAATGAGACTCTGTCTCTAACCAGGAAAAAAAAAAAAAAAAAGTATTTTCTCCCTCCAGAGAAGCTTACAGGTCACATTCTTGTCAGGCGACAAACATGAGGTTCTCTGATCCTCTTGGGCATCAGGGCTAGTTCAGGCTGCACATCCTAAAACTAAAAGTGAGGTACTAGGGTGGTAACTACCAGAAATGATGGGTGATGGCATCAGCATAAAAACAAACAGATGCCTTCTGTTTGACTCTGTTTATCCATAGTCATGATTTACATGTGAAGAAAGAAGCTTAAGTTTATTTTATAAAAGGTTATTTTCAGGCAGAGAGAGGGATTGGATGTTAGACATTAATTTAATATGGAAGAGTTTATGCAGACTCCACTCTAGGGCTAAATAGAATTGGAAATGTCAGTCTGGAGCTAGGACATTGTTAAAACATTTTTCTGAGAATTTGCAGATACTGTCAAGTCAATGAATAAATTGATGTATGGACTATATTTCGTGAATTTTTAAAAATCTAATTTGTGTCACTAGAGCAGCAGCAGAAAAGCTAAAACAACCATAATGTATAAATAAATTATGTTGGAAATATAATGATACTCACTTTTTATTTTGTGCATGTTGTACTCCATTATTTTATTGGCATTAATTCTTTTTGCATTAACTGTCTCTTATATGACTTAAAGCTGTAGCCTTTAAAAATGAAATCATTAAAGAGAATGTGAAATTTTGAATGTTGCTTATAAAAATGCAATAATTGGGCACATTAATCAAAGTATACTATCTTTCTTATTAACACTTTTAATTAAACTATGAAATGGGATAAGCATTATGTAGTTCATTTTTGCCACCTTGAGAATAATATGATTATGCTACCACTAAATGTGATTGTGTGTTACTATTTAAAAAGATAATCTTTTTTTCAACTCTAGCTGGAAATATGAATAGCATATAGAATGTAAACTCTGACTGGTTTAGTAGGACTATCGGAGAGTTTTTATGTAAATTTGATGGGTTTTAATTAAGCATCAATTGAACCAAATACATTCTTCAGCTGCATAAGCTCACTCACTTCCGTGTACACAGTGGTGCAATTCAGGTAGGTCCCAGGGATGTGAGAGAAGATACCTAGTCAGACTATGGCAAGATAATGTCTTCATGATTTTTTTAATTGAAATTTTTGTTGAGATCATTGTTGATTCATATGCAGTTGTAAGAAATAATACACAGAAATCTTGTGTGCCCTTTACCCAGCTTCCTCCAATGGTAATATTTTGTAGAAATGTAGAGCCTGTCACAACCAGGATATCTACATTGATACATTCCACTGATTTTAGATTTTCCCTAGTTTGGCTTGTATTCGTGTGTGTGTGTGTGTGTGTGTGTGTGTGTGTGTGTGTATTTTGTTCTATACAGTTTTATCACGTGTAGGCTCATGTATCCACCACCACAGTCAAGATATGGAACTGTTCCATCACCACAGGATCCCTTTTGTTGTCACCCCTCTCCCCCAATCCCTTACCACTAAAATCTGTTCTCCATTTCCAGAAATTTTGTCTTTTGAAAATGTTATGTAATACAGAATATAACTTTTTGGGACTGGATTTTTTCATTAAGCACAGTTCCCTGGAGATTAATCCGGGAAATATGTGTATCAATAGCTTCTGCCTTCTTACTGCTGAGCACTAGTCCTATATATGTACCACAGCTTGTTTAAACATTCACTGATTGAAGGATATCTGGGCTGATCAGATTTTTTTTACTCTTTTAAATAAAGCTGCTGGGAACATTTTGTACCTTTTTTTGTGTGAACATAAGTTTTTATTTTCTGGAATAAATGTCCAAGAGTAACATTGCTAGGTTGAATGGTAATTGCATGTTTGGTATTATTAAGAAAGTGCCAAACTGTTTTTCAGAGTGGTTTTACCACTTTACGTTTCCACTAGTAATGTATGATCTAGTTAGTTTCTGCACATCCTTGCCAGAATTTGGTATTGTCACTAATTTTTATTTTAGCCATTCTCATAGGTACATAATGATATCCCATTGTGGTTTTAATTTGCATTTTCCTGATGGATAATCATGTTGAACATCTTTTCAAGTTCTTATTTGCTGCCATGGGTAAATCTTCGTCAGTGAAATGTCTGTTTGTGTCTTTTGCCAGTTTTCTAACTGGATTGTTTTTTGAACTGTTGGAGTTTTAAAATTCTTTATGTATCCTAGGTAGTAGTCCTTTGTTGGATATGTGGTTTGCAAATATTTTCTCTCAGTCTATGGCTTCACATAAACGTTCAAAAAGTTTAAATTTTGATGTCCTCTTTGTGATTTTTTAATATTTAATCTTTTTTGAAACACATAATTAGAGCATTTTCCTATTTTAATTATTTTTATTCTTTTTTTTAACCTCTTCCTTCTTTTCCCCCACTTTTACTCTCTCTTTAATAATATAAACTTTTTCTTGATTGTGAAAAATATTGTAAATTATTCAAATTGTAATTTATTTCCAATGTAAAAATTAGAAATGCTAAAGTGAGAAAGGGAAATGGAAAGTGTCAAGGTGGGGGTGGTAGTACAGTTTTAAGGAAATTGGTTTGAAAAGGCTTCCCAGAGACGGTGACATCTCAGTTAAGACCTGGAGCAAGTAACAGGGAAAGCCGTGCGTTTACCTGGAGGAACAGCAGCACAGGCTGCAGGCAGAGGGAGCAGCACTGTCAAGGCCCAGAGGTGGATCTGAGCCTGGTATGTTCAAGGACAGCAGAGAGGCACGCATGGCTGGGCTACAGTGAACCACAGGAAGAGTAAAAGACGACGGGTCAATGGAAGGGAGTGGGAAGGCAAATCACGTAGGGCTTTTCAGGTTGTGGGCAAGACTTTGGCTTACTCTGGGTAACATGGGAACTGCCAGAAGGCTCTGAGCAGGAGTGTGGATGGTCTCGATCTGACTTATGTGTTAGTGGGGTCACTCTGGCTGTTGTGTTGTCTGTAGAATGCAGGGGGTGTGAACAGAGGTAGAGAGACCAGGTAGGAAGCCATGGCATTGACCTAGGACAGAGATGATGGTGTCCTGGACCAGGGCAGGAAATGTGGAGGTGGCTGAAGTGGTCGGGTTCAGGGTAGATTTTCAAGGCCAAATCCAGAGGATTTGATAATATGTTTAATGTGGAATGTAACAAAAGAGAGGTATCAAGGATGACCCTCAGATTTGGCCTGAACAACTTAGTAAATGGAATTGTCATTTTTAAGATAAGGACAACATCACAAATGATTTGTGGCAAATAAGGTCTAAATAATACTGTAAGAGCATTATATCTTTTTTTTTAAGGCAAGGATTAACAAGCATAAAGTGCACTAAAGTGTACTCATTCTGAATTACAGCTTTACAGGAACACTGTATCTTAAATATATTTTATTCATCATCAAAAGTTGGGGAGGATTTTTTTCATTTTTCTTTAGTTATTTACATCTTAAATCCTGTATCATTTTTAGCTGTTCTGAGAAGCAAAGTATCTCTCTCTCTGCTACAGATTGAAACATAAAATTCATTTGTTCCACAAGTATTTCTTATCCCTGTTATGCATACTCGTAATATCCTGGCCCTTTGAAGTACAACCTCTGCCCTAAGGGAGCATATTATTTAGTTGAACATAAATAAATGATGTGAAAACTGCATAATAATAACAGATTCAAACAAACCCGTTGGTTGATGGTTTTTGACTTTGTGAATGTGTATGTCACCTCCTTCTCTGGAATATCTATCACAAAGTGACAATGTTTTGGTTCTGTGATCTGAAAGATGACTTACTGAAAAGAGCATGTGAAAAAATGTATTATATTGTTCCTGATGAGTAAGAAAGCCAATTGAAGTTTTGAAGCCTACCTCAAATAAAGGGGTGTGATGTGGTATAATTTTGGGTTTCACTGGTACCTGAGTAAACCCCTGGAGATGATGACATCTCATGAAAAACACATGCACCTCAGTCAATTCACTAGTGAAATAATGTCGAGGGAATCCAGCCTGTAGGCAGCCCTCATGCTAAGCAGGAAAATCTCTGGCAAGTAAAGCAATTTTAATTTGAATCTGATTTTCTCACAGAAAAAGTAATTTGAGAGAGGATTATGATTCTGACCAGGGATCTGATGCACAACATTTTATAGAAATTACCATAAACATTCAAGTTGACTATATTTATTTTGAAGTATAAGTGGCATGCTATTTAGTGTAAAACTTATATAGTATTAAAAAATCCAGTGTTCATTCAGTCCTGACATTTTATTTATGCTAACACTATCTCATCATATTGTACCAGAGAGCTGCTTTTGTTTTTGTGTATTGTATCTTTATTTTTCTAAAATAAATCAGAGCAGCTGTCATTGTGCTTAGGGAATTCAGAAGAACCTCATTCAGATTTTTACCCTCATCTTTGAAAGAGGTTTTGGATTAGTTGATAATTTTTTTAGGAACTGATTCAAGAATAATTTTCTGTGATTTCTCATCCTGATATTTTGTTGAAAAGACTTTTTCCTCTAAACTGCATGAACTAACCTGATTTTTTAAAAACAATATTTCTAATATCAGTGGCAGAAAAATCTATGTCCTCATAGCCATAGCTATAATCCGTTATTGCTCATCTGTTTCATAATTGTTATTTACATTTCTTAGTGGAAAAATTTCATGCTTTTCCTTTGATCCCTCTGCCCTTTTTTGTTTGTTTGTATAGATTTTTTCCACCCGTAGATCCCCAGCACTTTATTACATTGTTATATAACAAGGCCAAAAGCTTCAGTGCAAATGGCAGCCTTACTCATGTTTGCCACATTGTTTAAAAAAAGAAAAGAAAAGAAAGAATGAAGAGGAAACTTCTATCTCAGCCATTAAATCATCTGACTGGAGTGTAGTTTTTAATAGGACACCTGACTATGAAGTATGAGACCTTCCTTACATGACAGCATTGAGAAATTCAAACAAATCTTAACTGTCAGAGCAGCCATAGCAGCCTGTAAGCTTAGGCTGGGGTTGGCCTAAAACTTATTCGAAAGTATTCCTTTTGGAGAGACAATTTCATAGCAATATGAGAAAATTCACTTTTTAATGTTATGGTTGTAGCGTACTGTCCCTTTGCCCAGCACTGTTCTCTTTCTCCAGTCTCTCTATATCATGTGGCTTAGCTCTGTCCCTATCTCCTCATTCACTGCTACTTAAGCTTCTCATTGATCTTGAAGGGAGCAGATAAACTTGCCTTGTGACTTTGGAGCCATTACATTTGATCTCTGGGCCTACTCCCCTCTCCTCATCTACTAGGATGAATATTAGTAGTGATCTATTTGTAGGATTTAGATTTCCCAAGAAAAAAAGAACAAGATGATACCGCTCCCCACCTCAAAGAAATCAAAATAAATTAGAAACTTCCATTCAATATCTGAAAGTGTTTAAAGGTATTTTTAAACCACTAGAGGGAGCCCATATTGTTCTGATTTCTAAATCTTATAATGTTTAACAGCTTGATTTTTATTGCTGTTAAAGGATACACCCAACCAGTGATTCATATATCCCTAACTATAGTAATCCTCCTTTGTTTTGCATTTTTTCTTTTTTCCCCCAGTTTTTTTAAATTGGGAAATAGAAAATTTACCATCTTGACCATTTTTAAGTTCAGTGGTATTAAGTAAATTAATAAATGTGCTACCATCATCACCATCCATTTCCATAACTCTTTTCATCTTGTAAAATGGAAACTCTGTGCCCACTAAACAATAACTCCCCATTTCCCCTTTTCCCCAGCCCCTGGCAATAACCACCCTACTTTATGTCTCTATGATTTTGACTATACTAAGTACCTCATGTGAGTGGAGTCACATAGTATTTGTGTTTTTGTGACTGGCCTATTTCACTTAGCATCATATCCTCATGATTCATTCATATTGTAGCATATGTCAGAATTCCCTTCCTTGTTAAGGCTGAATAATATTCCATTGCACGTATATACTACATTTTGCATATCCATTCATCCGTTGATGGACACTTGGGTTGCTTCCACATTCTAGCTATTGTATTAGTCTGTTTATGCGGCCACAGGAATATCTGAGGCTGGGTAATTTATAAAGAAAAGAGGTTTATTTGGCTCACAGTTCTTCAGGCTGTGCGAGAAGCATGGCACCAATGTCTGCATCTGGTGAGGGCCTCAGGCTGCTTCCACTCATGGCAACAGGCAAAGGGGAGCCAGTGTGGAGAGAACACATGGCAAGAGACAGTGGGGAGGTGCCAGTCTCTTTTTAACAACCAACTCTAGTGGTAACTAATAGAATGAGAACTCACTCACACCCCCCTGCCCCAGGGAGGATGTTAATCTATCATGAGGCATCCACCCTCATGACCCAAACACCTCCCATTAAGCTCTGCCTCCAACATTGGGGATCAGATTTGGAGGGGACATATATCTAAACTATAGCAGGCATTGTGAATAATGTGTACAAGTGTCTCTTCAAGACCCTACTTTCAATTCTTTTGGGCATATATACCCAGAAGTGAATTGTTGGATTATATAATAGTTCCATTTTTAATTTTTTGAGTACCCTCCATACCATTTTCCACAGTGACTGTACCGTTTTACATTTCCACCAGCAATGCTGCTTTTAAGGAGAAAAATGGAAGATCACCAAATGGAGACCACTGTTTATACTGGTGTTCTTGTACTCTATGTCTCAGAATGTTATGTGGGTGAAATAATTTGGGAGAGAACATTTTGATGGTTCCTTGGCTGGAGTCCAGGGCTCTCCTCCTCCCCTTTTCTATAACACTCCCTGTCATCTTCTACCATCTTTCTTTCTACCAACCCCTCTACAGATTTAGTTCCATTCAGCAGAATATCAGTCATGTGTAGATATTATGCTGGGCTCTTAAGCAAAGTGGAAGGTGAATAATCAACTGTCTTTCTTGTCAGGGTAAGAATCTCAGTCTTCAGTGCTCCCAGGGAGTGTGTTTTGGCCTCTTTCAGCTTTTCTTTGCTGTCCTCTGCCTCTTCCCCAGAGGAGTTTTGACTATGTGATTTCTCAGCTCCCCTTCACTGCTTCAGATTCTTTAGATTTTCTATTTTTCTGTCAATGGAGTTGTTTTTGTGTGTTGTTGTCTTTTTTTAATGTTTGGAATTTATAAAATTTTATACCTTCTGCTATATTTGGATGTTTGTCCCCCAAAACTGCCTGTTGAAATTTGATCCCCAGTTTTGGAGGTGGGGCCAAATGGAAGGTGTTTGGGTCATGTATGGCTTGGTCCCATCCTTGTGGTAACAAATGAGTTCTCACTCTGTTAGATCCCTGGATAACTGGTTGTTAAAGAGAGTTTGGTATCTGCCCCTGCCCTTGCTTCCTCTCTTGCCATGTGATCTCTGCACAAGCCAGCTCCCCTGCACCTTCTACCATGAGTGGAAACAGCCTGAGGCCCCTACCAGATGCAAAGGATTATGTCATGCTGCTTCTTCAGCTTGCAGAACTCTGAGCCAAATAAACGTCTTTTCTTTATAAATACCAGCCTCAGGTATTCCTTTATAGCAACACAAACGGACTAAGACATCTCCTATCCCAGAGTACAACTAATTTCTTTACTGAGGTCACTGAACCAAACTGGATCCATTTGCCCATGCACACTGGAAAGCCAAACACCAAAGCACCAGATTTGTGTACAGAGAGGTTTATTGCTAGGCACACGAGCAAGGAGATAGGGGTTGGGCTCAAATCTCTCTCCCTGTAGTGACCTCACAACCATAGATTTAAGGGAATGATTTTGGTGGTGGGATTTTGGGGCTAGACAGTGATTGGCTGAAAGGAAGGGGAGTTTGGAAAGTCCTTTGGGCATGTGCAGTTGCTTCTTCATGGTTCTTCATGGGTCACATGTGCAAATTCGGGGTGAGTTGATATGAAACACGTGGGTCTAGTCAGGTATATTGGTTCCAACCTGCTTCAGCCAGTTTTGTTAGCAGTGGGGATTGTAACAAATGCTTTATTTTTCTGTCATCCTGCAAGACAAACTCAAGATTTCTGTTAGTTACCAGTTTCTTTAACCCTATGGGGCACCATTTCACTGAGAGATTTGAGGTGATTCAATTCTGCACACAGCACCCTCCCCAACCTTCTTACTAACCTTTTACAGATGCTTCACCTTTTGGGTTTTTTGGACCACCATTCTAGCTTGAGCTATAAGAAGTCAGACAAATAGTGGAAGCTTATGCAGCCTTTCTAAACCTTCTAAAATTATGCCAGCCCATTTCAGAATGTATACACTGATAAAGCTAAGGTATTTATTGGGATAATTTATGTAATGGTTGTGTATACTAATGTATCATTCAGGGTTTAAAAGGCAAATCTTATTTTTGATTAATTACATTCAAGAGTGGTTTTACTGTCAATATCTGTAGAGTTATAGTTTAGGACAGAAGCTTAAGAGATTAACCGCTACATTTCACTAATTTTAAGGGTACATTCTCCCACATTTTAACACCTCTGAAATTGAATGCATTTCATCAGTTAGGTAGCTTCCATGCTGTAGTTGCCATTGTCAGCATTTGGGCATTCCTGGGAGTGTGATTTGGCAACTGCAGCTCCTGGTGGTTTTAGTCACTAAGGAAAATTCGTCCTGAGTGGTGCTGTAAACCTCTCATTGACCCCTTCTGATAAGATCAGGAAAACATCAGCATTGAAACTTGCAGATGTCTGTTAGCTGCTTGGAAGGAAATCCTGGACACAGTGGTAAAGCACTGTTTTAAGGACTGCTACATTACCAGCACTGCCAAGGTTACATAAGATGATTCTATATTGGAAAACTTGTGCATTGTTGACTCTGAGATAAAACTTGATTTAGAAGTATTGGACTCTGAATGTTAAAAAAAAATTAGTAGTACATTAACTAGTATATTATGCCTATATTTTATATGTAGTATAAGAATGGTGATTTTAAAAATGTGTCTATAGAGGTTTGAAAGGACTGTTCGTTGCCTTCCTCCTCCCTGAGAATTGTATATTTTGAAAAACAAGGGTCAGTAAACCTCAGCTGTAGTGAGCTGCATAGTCCAGGCTGCATGGTAGAGGGAAGGAAATGGCTGATTTCCTCTGTGCCAAGTTTTGGAACCAGGATCTTTTGTCCAGGTTTTAGGAGCCACATTGATGTTTATTCCCTCCCTGACCTCCATGTACCATCCCCTCAGAATTTCTGCTGCTTCCTAGGACATGCAGAGGGCAAGTCTTTCCCACTAGCACAACTGGTAGGTAACACTCCCATCTGGAAATGTCCTCTCAGGTCAGGTCACATCTGCCTCCACTGCACAGTTCCCTTGAATCAGCGGGATTTTGAGTGGGTGGAGAACGTTGGCCTGCCTTCTGGGTACTACCCATCTTCTGGAGAGGCATTAGAAATCCCCAAGGCCAGAATGCCTAGTGGCCTCCCAAGAAGTGGGTGGAAAACCAGCTCCCACCGCCTCTCTGCTGCACCTACCCACAGCCGGTCAGTGGCTGGACCAGTCATCATTGTCTTACCCGGCAACACATGCACACGTCACAGTGCAGAGCAAGGCTTCAGTACTTCATGCTTTTTAAAAAAATACATGAACAGAGAATTTTATGCTACTTAAATTCTTTTAAAGTAATTACCAGATTGTTAATGCTTGATTCATAGCTGAGAATTTATTCTGATAGGAACACAATGTGTGAGTCATTCCATATAAGAAGTACAGAGATTATGCAAAAAAAATTAGAAATTAAGCATCAACATTAAGATACATACCATGAATTTCACTTTCAGATCCTTTAAGTTCATGTTTAGATTAGCTCATTTTATACTGGTTTTTCTTTTTTCTTTGCATATATCATGACAAAAGCATTATCAAAAATATTGTATTTGAGGTGCATTCTATATTTCTACCAATGAACTGCTGCAGGGAGCAGCTCCTCCGCTCCTTTCCCCTGATCTGCCCCAGGCAAACAATAACAGGCATATGAAGGTCCTGCAGGAGGACAGAGGTCTCTGGAGGTAGTAGGGACTCGTCTCCTTCCTCACTCAGTGGACTTGGGGCTGTTCAGGAGATGTCTGTTTTAGGAACAGCTTCACAGAGGTTCAGTGAGGTGGAACCTTTACTAGCCCTCGGTCCACCCTGCTGAGGGAACACGAGCCTAAAGGAGAGGCCCTTTCTCTTCCTTTTGTGGGACTGGAGTTTTTTGTGATCAGGAAAGACAGAGAAGCAGGAATGTGTGCTGTTTGCCAAAGGATGAAACTCTGATGACAGTTTCCCCCAAAAAAGAGGAGGTGAAAGATAAGCATCTTGGGAGGTAAGAGTTACATGGCTAGGGATGCTTTTCTTTGTTTTGTAAACTATTAACATTTTCTACCTTTACTTTTTAAATTACAGAAGTGTTACTTGCTTATCAGAACCAGATAAAGAATATAGAAGTTTCCTTATATGCACATGCACATGCATGTGCCTCCCTTGGGAGCGGAGGAGTTAATATTGACACATTTATCCTGCAGAAGGTTTATTGTCCTCACTTAATTCAAAATCACGAAAATCTTTTGAAATGTGACAGAATAAGAAAAAGTGCTCACATATGTATTCTTCATCCCATCTGCCAAAAAGAATCCTGCAATTCCTAGCCCAATCCCATCTCCCACCCTCATAATTCAAAGCAGGGTTGTTCTTTGACTTTAAGGATGCCAAAAATGAAGATGGTCAGAGCATATAGGATTCCAGAGCTGGGGGTAGATAAGAGGTTAAATCAGTGTACATATACAGGAACAGGAAGAGAAAAGGGGGAAGAGAAAAAAAAAAACAGTGCAGGATTTGAATTTTGGTTTGGGCTTGGTTTTGCTGGGTGCTAGGATTGTGTGGGGTAGAGGAGAGGTACAAAGGAGAAGCTTCAGAGAAGTAGAGTGTGGGGAAAACTGGTGGGAAGAGAGGGGAATGTGGTAAGTTAAGTACCATGCAAAAAAAAAGTGAAGTAAGGACAGAATTGCTCCTAAATTACTTTTTGGTTTCTGATCTGTGCTTTTGAAATTTGGTGCTCCTTAGGGATAGACCATTAGGGAACCATGTTTGTCATGGCTACAGTGGGGTTGCATATGTCAATATACAAATAAGTATATATTTTGCTCTTTATAACAGCTACAAAATGATCCACAGGGTCCAGCTTTTCTTCTGTTGGTATGCATTCAGATTGTTTTCAGATGTTTTGAGTTACCACCAATGTAACTTTTTTGTACACATATTCTTTTTCAGTATAGTACACATTCCTAAAAGTGGATTTAGCATTGCTGGATCAGAGAGTAGGCACAATTTTTATTTTAGTAGGTACAGTGAGATTATTTTACAAAAACTGTCCTGACCAGCCATATATGAGAGCCTAATTTCCCTATGCCTTACCATCTTCTATTTAAAAAATTTTTTCTCTGTGGCTAGGTGTGATGGCTCATACCTTTAATCCCAGCACTTTGGGAGGCTAAGGTGGGAGGATGGTTTGAGGCTAGGAGTTCAAGACCAGCCTGGACAACATCGTGAGACCCCATCTCTACAAAAATTTTTTTTTTTTTTTTTTTTGAGACAGAGTCTCACTCTGTTGCCCGGGCTAGAGTGAGTGCTGTGGCGTCAGCCAAGTGTGTTGGTGTGTGCCTGTAGTCCTAACTACTCTGGAGGCTGAGGTGAAGATTGCTTTAGCCCAGGAGTTCAAGGCTACAGTGAGCTATGATCACGCTGCTGCAATCCAGGCTGGGTGACAGTGAGACTCTGTCTCTAAGAATAAATGAATGAATGAATGAATGATTAATTAATTAATTAATTTCCCCCCAAAATTGGACAGGCAAAAAATGTTATCTTAGGTTGCATTTCCTGACCGGCAATAAGAATGAATACTTTCCTGTTATGTTGAATGGCTACTTGGATTGCCTCATTTGTGAAGTTGAATTTTGTATATTAAATATATTAACTCTTTGATTCACATGTTACAAATATTTTCTTCCTATTGTTTATCTTTTAATTTTATCTCTATCATATATTGAATACATTTTTTCCATGTTTATTTTAGCCCAAGTATACATTTTTCTTAAGATGACTTCCAAATTATCCTCAATATTTCTTAGATTTTTGAATTCTGTTTGTTTTCTTAATGTCTTAGTTATATTCAAATATTTAATTCACTTGTAAATTATTTTTATTCTTGAAGTAGGATCCAACTTTGTGTTTTCCAAAGGAATAGCCATTTATATTCATATCATTTATTAAATCGTCCTTTCCAATAACCTAAAGTATCACCTTTACACATATATTTTGAGGTTCTCTTCTATTTCCCTGATCTTTTAGTCTGTTTTTGAGCCAGTCCATAGTATTTTGATTGTAGTTGTTACAGTAAGTTTTAGTATTTGGTAGGGCAGATTTTTTCTTCTCTTACTTTATTGGCTTAGGGCCTCCAAAACAATGTTGCAAACATCCCTGTCTTAGACTTAAAAGTCATGGTGTTAGTATTTTACCATTTAATAAGTTGTTTGCGGTAGGTTTGTAGTAAATGGCCTTTATCTTAAGTATCTTTTTCTACTTCTATTTTAGGTAGTTTTCTATTTGTTTGCTTGTTTTAATTATGAATGACTATCGAATTTTACCAAATGCTTTTTTAGCCTCTATGTTTTATTGATATGGTTTTTATCTTTTCACTTTTTAAAAATATAATAAATTATATTGATGATTTTGCTAATGTTGAGCCATCTCTGCATTGCTAAAATAAACCATGGCATATTATTTTGTTATATTCTTTATATTATTCTGTTAATTTGCTTCTGGGTTCTGTTTGCCAGTACTTGATTTAGAGTCTTTGCATTGGTATTTATAAGTGATACAAGTCTCTGCTTTTCTTTATCATATTTTGGTATTAAGTACATTCTAGCTTCTTAGAATGAATTGGGGAGAGCTTTCCATCCTCGTCTATCTATGGTCTAGACCAGTTTGAGTACCTAGCAAGTATCTGTTCTATGATGATGTCTACTGTCCAATGTTGAGGATGTGGGGTATCACTAAGGTTTTAACCTTCACTATTATGATTTAAAAATATTATGTTACTGTTTTAGGCCGGGCGCAGTGGCTGATGCCTGTAATCCTAGCACTCTGGGAGGCCGAGGCGGGAGGATCGCTCGAGGTCAGGAGTTTGAGACCAGCCTGAGCAAGAGCGAGACCCCGTCTTTACTAAAAATAGAAAGAAATTATCTGGCCAACTAAAATATATATAGAAAAAATTAGCCGGGCATGGTGGCGCATGCCTGTAGTCCCAGCTACTTGGGAGGCTGAGGCAGTAGGATCGCTTGAGCCCAGGAGTTTGAGGTTGCTGTGAGCTAGGCTGATGCCACGGCACTCACTCTAGCCCGGGCAACAAAGCGAGACTCTGTCTCAAAAAAAAAAAAAAAAAATTATGTTACTGTTTTAAAAAGAGATCTCTATAACACTTCCCCACCCTCTCTTCCAAGTTGCTAGGATTTTGGTTATTTTGTTGTTTTGCTTTTTATGTCACTTATGTTTAGATGAAAAGTTTTAGAATTTTAGTAATTTTTAGGCTGAAAGCTTATTGCAGTAGGAAGGAACAGCTAGAGGGGAGGAGGACACACACCATCCAAGACTGTTGTTGTAGCATAGTTGAAGATCTGAGAAGGAGAAGGAGACTGGATTTAGTGGGAGGAAGGAGGACAGGGCTGAATGTGGAAAGCCTGCCCCCAGCCCTGACTCCTTACAAGCTGAGAGACTTTAAGCAAGCCTTCTCTGAGCTCCAGCTTGTTCTTTTCTTATCAACGTGTCATGTCGACAATTGCCTAATACAATTGCTGTGAGGATCGATCAGAAGAAATAATATTCAGGCACTTCTAAGCCTTTAAAGCATTATATTGATACAAAGGGTACTTTTACAGGTTTTATATTTTTCAGTTGATTAGTTATAATAGAAGATCTCTTCAATGACAGGAGACTTTTATTCATAAATGTTCAGGTAGTTGTTAATTTATTGTAAGATAGTCCTTTTTGATCAGGGCTACTAATGACCAAGAGTGAATAAAAATGGTTTTGAAATTTTGTTAAGTAACCTCAATTTTAAAGATTAGTCAGGCTCCAGGTAACACTTTAATATCCTGGTGCCTTTAATAATATTAGAAAGTGAACAAAACACTGGCTCATTTATTTTGTGGTCATCACTTCACTTTCTGCTCTTCTTTTGTCTTATTATAGAAAGAGAGACTTTTTCTGTGCCCTTATTCTGTCACTAGGAAAAGAGACCATTTTATAGCACAATACTGTTCTAGCTCAAAGAAAAGAAAAATAATTTTCCTTGGCATGAACTTTCAATAACAGCGACTTGAACTGCAACAATCTTCTGAGCACCTGAAATGAAAATTATTGAAGACTTCATTCTGTCAAACTGTCATCGTCAGTCTTGTTATGAAGACTTGCTGCATCCTCTTTTGCCCCTAGTGTCTTCAGTGGTCACAGTGTAGTGTGTGTAATCAGCTCATACCGGACCCCTCCTCAGCAGTGCAGTGAGCTGTAAGCATATAAACTTCAACTACTCAGTCAGTTGGTCATGCCTTTTGGGGAAGAACACAGCACCCACCTCTATAATCAATCATATGGATTGTATTGGCTTATGAATCCATTGAGCAGTGTGAGGTACTGGCACAATTGATCATAGTCTTTTGTGTCTATTGGATGGTTAGGAACCAGGCCAACTGTTGTGTGTTGCCCTGGATGCATCAGCATGAACTGGTACACAGGAATCTATTTCTAGAAGCTTGGCTCCTCTGATGAAATGCCATTTTACAATGCAGATGGAAAGAACAAAAAACACGCCACCTGAAGAAAAAGAAGTGTAGGATGGCCAAAATATTATAAAAATTACAGTTGCTAAGTTCATTGAGAAAAAAGGTTAAGGCCTGGAAGCAAATCTTTTTTTCTCTGGGTAGAGTCACCCAGGAAGTCATTCGTTCAACAACAACTGAAGAAACAAAGAAAAATGAGAAAGACATTTCTTTAAAAAATGATCATCTTGTTGGATTCCTGCTGTGTGGCATTTGGTGCTGATCACCCATCTGTGTCCCAGAGCACAGGAAGCTTATAACATAAAATCATTAGTTCGTAAGAAAAGATATAATTAAATCTCAAACATGAACAAAAATTGGACCTTCTAAGAGACAAATTTAATAAGCAGTCTCTTTCTTTAATATCGATGTCCTATTTATTAGATTGCCTGCTCATTGCCAGTTTCTTCTGGAAACTGACCTCCCTCCCTCAGGTGGCTATAGTAGTGCAGCCAAGGCTCCTGGTGGAGACTGTGTCCCTGCCCTGCCCTGTTGCCTGCCTAGCAGTGAGCATATGAACACCCAGCCTAGGCTCCATTGCGCAATCCTGCCTTGGAGAATTGGCAGTTGCCACGAGGAGGAGTCCATCTTGGTCTGGCTGCTCTGCCCAATAGGGGAGATGTGAAGTCAAGAGCTATTGGCCGTGATCCTTTTGATCACACAGTCTGAGAAGCCAAGAGAGCCACTCAGAAGCTAGAGAGAGGCCAGAAGTAGGAACTCAGAAAAGAAGAGGCGTCAGGAGTGAGGAGTAGAGGGTTACCATGTTCACCTGGGTATGTCACTCTGTATTGTTCTGGAAGGCATAGTTGTGCTGAGAACAGTTCCTGGGAGCAGAGTTGTTCACAGTTGAAGTACCTGGTCTCACACTGGGGAGCAGTTGGGATATTAGGTGATTGTTCACGTGCTTCCAGTCCTGAAATCCCATGGTTCTCTAAAGGCACAAATTGAGTATCAGCCTTTGTATTTGCTATAATTTAAAAACTAGACTTTACAAATTTTTTTTTTGCTTTTAGTTGACCAAGTATATTCAGTTCTTTTTCTAATCATATTTTATTTTTATGAAAGTAATATATATCACAATTTTAAAAGTCAAATACTCCTTTAAGAGTAATAACAAAAGAATGGTTTGCTGCCGTTTTTCAATTTCCTGGAGTAAATGGCTCCATTTTTTAGCCCTTTCTTCTGGAATTTACCTCCACATTTCTAAATTACATGTTGTTCAGGTTTTTTTGACTCCCTACTATAAAATATGAATGTCCTGTCCTGCCAGTGTTGTTTTACATCACAGCTTTTGGTTAAATCAATATTTAGTGATTGTTATTATTAGGCAAATAGTATTTGTAGAGAAGCACTTAGTGTGCCATGATTGTTTCCTTAAACATAATCGAATTGAAAACTGCCTTATTTTTAATTTGCTTGGTTTTCTGTGTACCTATCATTGATTCTTTTCTAAACTTAATGTGCTTAAACGTATCAGACAACCTCTCCGTGTATTGTTTTGTTTTCCCTGTAGAGGGCACTTCCTGGAATCGTGTTGTTCTCTTCCAGTCTGGGAGGTTACTTTCCAGACTTGCTGCCTGGTTCTCATCCTTACTTCCCAACTCCTTGAAAGTTTATTTTGCTTCTCTTCCCCTTCCCCTTTCATGTAATCCCTTAATTTTGGCAGGTATATGAGAGATACATTTTGGAATATTGTGTATCTGCAAACACCTTTATGCCCATTTGCCATCCATATTTGGAAAGCATTGCCCATTGCTTCTAGCGTTGCTGTGGAGAGGCAGACGCCAGTCCGATCCCCGATCCTTCACCCAGGGCCTGCTCATTCTCTCCCAGAGCTCTCGCTGTCTTCTCTTTGTCCCTGGTGTCCTGACATTTCATAACGATATGCCTCTGTGGGCTCCTCCCCACACCAGTGGGACTTAATACCTGCGAACACCTGTTCTTCAGTTCTGTGAAATTTCTTGAATTATTTCTTTGAGAATTGTCTTTTCTGTATCTTCTATCTTTATATCTGGTTTTGTGTTGGATTTTCTGGACTTACCATTTGTTGAGTGTTTTCCCCGTTTTGTGTCTCCTTGTTTGGGTATTTTTTGTCTGTTTTGAGACGATTTCCTCAACTCCGTTTTCCTATTCTTCATTTGAATGTCTGCTATCATATGTTTAGCATCCAAGAGCTCTTTTTGGTTCTCTGAATGTTCTCACCCTCTTTAAAAAATTACATTGTGTACTTGGTTTCATGAAGGCAGTGTCATCTCTCAGAAGTTTTCTTCTGTTCTCTGCCTTGTCTCTGTTTCCTCTTAACTCCCCTTTCAGTGGAAAGGCATTTTTATTGCTGTGTTTCTGTCCCCAGTGCTGCCTGTGGTTCAGGACAGGAAGTCTTGTGTCTTCCTCTGGGCAGAGGAGAGCGTGGGGCCTGGCTCTGAAGAATAGAGAGGGCACGGGGAGCATCTTCTGCCCCCCTGCAGCCCTTCATGCCCCTGTGTTCTGAGCTTCTCTGAGGTCTGGGCACTGTGGGCTGTCATGTTAGTGAGATTTGGAAGGAGAGGTGAGCAGAAGTAAGCTATCTGTTTATTCCAGAAGTCTCTCAAATCCCAGTATTGCATTTTGATTTTAACTATTTGTTAATTAACTTTTCTGCTACTTAGTTTATCCAGTACTTTATACTTAGAAATGTCTGCAGCCATCAACTTTCTCTTTTTGTTTTTCTTTCTTTCTTCTTTCTTCTTTTTTTGAAATCTCTTCAGGGCAAAGGTAACAGTCACATTTCACTGAAGGTCATTACTTCTCTGGTTCTTTTTTTATTGTTGAGTCTTGTGAGTTTGATAATTTTTGCTAGATTATTGAATTTTAAATTGACCAACTTCTGAATTAATACATCAAAGTTTAATATTTATTTTTGATCTTTACCTTCATCTACTTGAAGAAGAGAGTAACAACAAAATTTGAAATGTGAGTAGGCTAATTAGGTACAGAAACTTTTAGAGAACACCTGGGGTAGCAGAGACAGTGTTTTCTTGTCCACATACAAGGGGAGATACTTTCTACAGTTGTACCTTAACTCTTGTTCTTCAGTTTTTCTGTTAGCACAAGTAAAAAGGAAAAGGTAGTGTGTCTTTTTTGTTACTAAACAAAAGGATCAGGGAACCTTGATTTGACATAGTAATCTATGTGCTCAAGGATAGTTTTAGAAAATGTGCAATAATATGCCATTCAGAGGGTTCCATACAGTTTCTAAAGTGCCTTAACTTAGTAGAGGCATTTCTGCAGTGGGCTATGATACTACCACCCAGGTGCTTGGCTTACCTTTTAGATGCTCTAATCTTAAAATAGAAATAGAATTTGGAAGTCTAATGATCCACTGGACTTTTTTTCAACTATTTGACTCTCAAGGTTTTGCCAAATGTTAGATCACAATTTATTATTGAATTATCTGCTTACAGATGCATGGTGTGACTAATCTGTATTTTAAAATGAGAAAAATTATGCTGTATCAAATATGAGCACTACCACAGGGTGAAAGTTAAGCATTAATATAAGTTAATTGCTTGTGCCAAAGACTTCTCCCTCCTATAAGACCAACCTACATTAGCACAGGCATAAGCCATCAGAGTAGAAAGAGCCACTATTTTTCTGATTGTGGTGATGTTGGAATTTCTCACACATACAGAGAGGGACTAGGATGTGGTGAAAAGAGCATGGGTTCTGGAATCAGACAGGTGAGATCCTGGCTTCAGATCTGACTAGCTAGGGAAAGTTACTTTTCTAGACTTTCATTTTTTTAATCTGTAAAATGGCGGTTTAGAGTGCCTAATTTAAAGGGATTGTTAATATTGGGCTCTTTATTTGTAAAACATAGCACAATGGTGAGGTCTCAGTAGGTGGCTCCTACTACTGTTTCTAGGTTGTTGATTTCAGTATTATCATATTGCATAGAAGAGGCAGCTTTAAGAAGGACAATTTAAGGCATGAGTTCCTGATGCAACCCCACTCCTATCCCTAGAACCTCAGTGTGGCTTCTATGGATAGCCCACTAGCTCTGTGACCTTGGACAGGGTATGTAACCTCTCTGATCCTTAGTTTCCTCATCTGTCAAATGGGAATAAATGTAGTTCCTACTCATAGGGTTGTTGTGAGCATTAAATGAGTAAATATATGGAAATAACTTATAGGAGAGCCTGGCACATGGTAAGTCCTGTAGTAAATCATGAACTAAAAAAGCAGGGACTGTTTCCCCAGAGACAAGCCATGGTGAAAGAGCCTCCAGACATTCCACCTTCACTCACCATGTTTCCCCTTGGTGTGCAGGTTGACTGTCCCCTACCAAAGTGAGAGAAGTCTGTCCAATTGTAAGTGATACTTGCTCCTTTTTCTGCCCATAACCAGCAGCAGATACCTTCTGTGTTAAGGTTATGCTTTGTCCAAACAGGAAGGTCACATCACTCCCTGTGTCTTCCTGTGTGTGCTGCTGCATGTGATCATGTCCCAAGGTCATCTGACAGTACAACGGGATATAAGGACATTTAAGATCAGGGCTGATTTGGCATCAGGCCATTATCTGCTTTTCCACTCTGAGCTTATGCACAAGTACAGTGTTCTGGGACCTGTGGAAGCATTTAGAGCCTTAGATCTGTGTTGAGATTGTTCCATTTTATTCGCAAATGACTTTTATGTGATATTTTCATTTAGCACTTAAAGTGTAACCATCAGTTATTTTTAACAATTATCTTAATAAAATGAAATGGAGGGTAATAGTGGGTGGAGAGTATCTTGTTTCATTTTCTGTGCCTAGCATATGGTAGATGCTCAATAAATGTTAGAGTAAATAATTCTTATTTTCATATTCATAAATAAAAAGGGAAAGGTAGTGTATCTGCATAAATCTTATCCAGACACTTCTGATACTATGCTAACTGTCTTAGCATTTTGCAATACTGTATCTTCTCAATGTAGTGACTAGTTTTTTGGTTTTGGTTTTTTTTTTAGAGACAGGGTCTCACTGTACTCCCAAGCTGGAGTGCAGTGGCACAGTCATAGCTCACTGCAGCTTCATACTCCTGGGCTCAGGAAGTCCTGCCTGAGCTTCCCAAGTAACTGGGACTACAGGTGTGCCCTATCATTCCCAGCTAATTTAAAAAAAAAATTTTTTTTTTTTTTTTAGAGATGGGATCTTGCTATGTTGCCCAGGCTGGTCTCAACTCCTGGCCTCAAGAGATCTTCCTGACTCAGCCTCCTAAAGTGCTGGGATTATAGGTGTGAACCACTATGCCTGGCCAGTGCTGACCAGTTTTAATTTGAGGGATAATGAATGATTTCTCTATTTGTAAACCAGTAGATAAATACCAGGGCCTGTCCCTAGGAGAGCACTGTAGGAGGTGGGCAGGGGGCAGGGCAGGAATGGGTATAAGATCTACTTTTCAGTGTACTCTTGTCTTTTTTTTAAAACCGTGTGTACATATTACTTTCTGAAATGAAAAAAAAAAAAATTCACTCACGTTAAAAGAAAAAACATAACTATTACATGTGCCCAACTTGAGGGCACTCATCTTGCTAGTTGGGCAACAGTTTTAGCTCACCTTGCAGGGTATAACCCAGTAGTTCTGGGGACAGGAAATCTTTTCAAAGAGACTTTTTGTGGATTGTTTAGTCAGTTGGATATTATTATATAATGTGAGTAGAGCCCTTAGCGTCTCTCTGGGTAAGGCCCAGAAATCTGCCCACTGTGAAAATCTTCCTCCATTGAGTAGAATAGGGAAATTATTAATACTTATTGATCAGCAAATTGTTTATTGATTAGCAAGCAGGTTTGCCATGTTTTCTCTCTTTTTCCAAAATCCATACTATGATCATCCATTAATTCAGAGCTAGACTTCTTTGTTTTTTAACAGTTAATCTTAGGTTATCTCATTATTTTAATGTTTGTTAGTGGTATAGTGTGCTCAGACAAAGTTCCACAAAATGATCTAACTCATGATTTCCTGGGAAGATGGTGAAATAAGGGAAGAGACCAACAAAAATTACAAAGAAAAAGGAAAGTAAGGAGAAAACTCCTTTAAACAAAGAAAATTAAGGAGAAAACAGGGATCTGGTAGGGAGGTGGTGTCCATTGCATCCTACAGGCGTTGAGGAGTTTTTATCCGATAAAGCATGTGAAGGATGGAAGGACAGACCAATTTCAAAGACATCAAGAACCAACTCATGACTTCCTTTCCTGAGAAAGTTGGTGCAATGTCATGAGAATTAAATTTAACAAATGCTGGTAGACCACTGCAAACCCTGCTAATTGGAGATCAAGAGCAGGCCTAGGAAAAGCAAGGACCCTTTCTACCCTAGGACTCAATGACTTTCAGAGACTGGGTACGAGGATATCACCACAATGAACAAAAAGCTTGGGGGCAACCTTCAGGTCCAACAATTATTTTATGGAATTTTCTTTGGTTCCCTTTGGTTTTTAAGTAGACATTATCAAGTGTATGATAATTGTAGGTAAAAAGTAGATAAGCTTATAGGAAAAAAAAATCACTTAAATCTAATACCCAGGGAAAACCAGTTAACATTATAAAATAACAAAGAGTAAATAGTATACCAAAAAGAATGATTCTGCAGTAAATCAGGTGGAATAAATGTAATGGCCATGAACATTTTTGAAGAAAATAATGTAATGATAGGGATTTGCTCTATCATATGTTCTAAAGCTACAATGACTGAAAAAGTACAGTACTGGTACCAGAATAGACATAAATGGAACAGATTGCAAAGGTCAAGAATTGTTAAAAGTGTAGGTATATACAAATTTGATACATGTTATGGTAAGCATTTCCTGTCAGTATAAAAATGATGAATTGGTTATTAAATGGCATAGGGACAATTGTCCAGCCCTTCGGGGAGAATGGTTAAAGCTATATCCCCTCTTTTAAAATATATACTGAAATTAAATTTATTAAAATTGAATTTTTAAATGTAAAAAGTAAAACCACAAAAGTACTAGAAAGAATTATAGGTGAATATTTATCTGATCTTTGGATAGGGAGACCTTGACTATAAGAATGACACCAAAGGAAGAAACTCTAAGAGAAAAAATTCACAGGTTCTTCATACTAATGTTGTATGTAATGTTCAAGACTGAAAAGGAGCTGTGTCCAAGATTAGATAATTGATTAAATGTCAGTAATCCTTATAATGGTAGGCCTTGCCACTATAAAAATAAAAGTGTATATAGTGCTTTGGGAGGCCAAGACTGGAGGATTGCTGGAGGTCTGGAGTTGGAGACCAGCCTGAGCAACATTGTGAGATCCCATGTCTACAAAAAATAGAAAAATTAGCTGGATATGGTGGTGCATGTCTGTAGTCCCAGCTACTGGGGAGGCTGAGGCAGCAGGATCACTTGAACCTAAGAGTTTGAGATTGCATTGAGCTATGATGACACCACTGCACTCTAGCTCGGGTGACAAAGCAAGACCCTGTCTCACCTGTCTCAAAAGAACCAAAATGAAACAAACAAAAAACTGTATGCAAGTCTTTAGCATTGGAGAGACAGTCATGACATAATACTAAATGAAAAGCTTATATATAGAGAGAGATTTGCTTTTTTAATAGGAAATGGCCTGGATGGATATAATCCAAATCTGCGGCCCCCAACCCCTGAGCTGTGGACAGGTAACAGTCTGTGGCCTGTTAGGGACTGGGCTGCAGAGCTCTGCTGCAGCACCACCCCCGCCCCGCCCTCACCGTGGAAAAATTGTCTTCCATGAAACTTGTCCCTGGTGCCAAAAAGGTTGGGGACCACTGATCCAAATGTTAACACCAGTAGTTTTCTCTGGCTATTAAGATTTGTGTATTTTCTTTCTTTTGGTTTTTGTTCCTTTCTTTTTTAACCCCCTATAGTGATTATATATTTAAATAATCATGTCTAATTAAAACCCAAAGGACCAAAAAAAAGTTCTACAAGATAATTGGTGATAATAACATTGGAGAGAAAACTGAGCCTTAACACCCCTCCTTGACTAGATTAGATAGATTTCTTAGAAGGATTTTAGGGACCATCTGTTTTGTTACATGATAACAGCATTTCTTTATGTGGCAACTTGAAATCTGTCATGACCATAAATGCAAATTTCTTTAAACATAAAAATCAACTGTATGTATTCCTTCTAAAACACCTCTAAAAGATCATACTTTAAAATATTAATTTATTTTATTATAGTTGATATTTGATTTATGTATACATTCATTCTTTTTAACCAGTGTTTGTTTTAATTTCTCTGAATTAAGCATCAAAGAGCTGTTTTAAAATACAGATTTGTTATGGAGAACCAAAGTTAGTGAATATGTCTCTAAATGAAAGCTTTGGTTAGCCAATTAAAAATGTGCACGAGTCAAAAGTGTAATCAAGGAGAGATTGTTTTAGTTTATTATCTACAAAAAAGCTCAGCTGCCAGCAAGAAAAACCCTCATTTTCTGGGGAAATGTTGCCCCTTTTGCTTTGAGCCTCCAGTGTTTTATCAACTTGGAGGAAAAACATATTGATTTCAATAATCAAGTCTGATGGAATCCTCTGAGCCCATCAGCTTTCTCTTATGAGTTGACAATCTTCTAATATGAAGAAGGGAGAAATTTTGAAAAAGAGCTCAAACTTTCAGCAAGTGGTGCAGCCACTTATTAATCAGTCTTATATAGATAGCCTTTTATATCCTAGGTGGAAATCAATAATCATCATTTTGCCTTTGCTTGAGATAGCTTGATGCCAAAACCAAAAAGTTCTCTATTTGACAGTAACTCTCATACACTGCTGGTGGGACTGTAAACTAGTGCAGCCCCTATGGAAAGCAATATGGAGATTCCTTAAACAGATTCAAGTAGACCTTCCATTTGATCCAGCAATCCCATTATTGGGCATCTACCCA